>CM040432.1:58952818-59485172 GCA_022702705.1 Papilionanthe hookeriana x Papilionanthe teres | reverse complement strand
AGCCATTTTAAACTTTAAAAATTCATAACTTTTAAAATACTTTTCAAAAATTCACCAAATTGGTTTTGGAGCCTCTCTGATATCAGGGAACCCAAGAAAATTAAAATTTCAATTTTCTAAAAAAGTTGATTTTTAATAATATTTTAATATTTTTAATAATTAAAAAATAATAAAAATCACAAAAATAATAAAATTCACCAAAATGTCACATTTTGAATTTTAATCACTTAGGAACAAATCCCACATTTTTCCTAGGTCTATTTAGTGAGATATTGAATTTTAAAGCTCTAGGGTAATTTTAAAATTAAAAAATGTATTTTCTAGCATTTTCACTAAAATAATTATTATAAATCATAGAAAAGTCAGAAAATTACAAAATTTGCTTCTCTGGTTTCCTTGGTATCAGAGAGATTTTTGAAAAATATAAAATCCATTTTTCAACATTTATTTTATTTTTAAATTAATTAACACTCCAAAACTCAAAATAATTATAATAAAAATAATATAATTCAAAAAATCACCAAAATTGGTCCAAGTGCTTCTCTGGTCATTAGGAATGTCCCCTAATTTTCTTAAGGACAGAAACTTTCTTTTGGTCATGTTATCAAATTTTCCTTGAAAATCTCTATTTTCCACCAAAAATAATTATATAAATAAATTAAATACAGAAAAATCACATTTTCTCCTCTCATGTCTTTATTGACATATGAGTGAAGTTACATAAAAATTTCAAATTCATTTAAGTTTAATTTAGTGAGTTATGAAATTATTAAGCTTAAGGGGTAAAATGGTAATTAAACTTTTAACCCTTAATTAAAACTTTAGGTTTAATAAAAATTAACAAGTAAAATATTTGATCTTAATCTAATTTGGATGATTGAAATTAAAATAATTAAAGGGTAGAAACCCATTAAATAGTTTTAAAATGATTAAACTTTAATTAAATAATGGATTAAATTTGGAAGAATAATAAAATTGGAATCCTTAAAATAAGGGATATTTATTAGGAAGAGATTTATTCTTTAATTTAAAAATCCCTAAATTAATCATCTCATTAATATTCAACTCTTAATTAAAATGATAATTCAAATTCAAAATATTAAAAGACTTAATCATTAAACTAAAGTCAAATTATTAAACTCTTTCAAAAATTTCAATTAAAATTAAAAATAAAGTAAATTAAAGATAAATTAAATTAAAATTAAATTAAATTTAATAATTAAATTAAATTAAGACAAATTAAATTAAATTAAATTAAATTAAAATTAAATTAAATTAAATTAAACAATTAAATTAAATTAAATTAAATAATTAAAATTAAATTAAATTAAATTAAATAATTAAATTAAAGTTAAATCAAATCAAATTAATTAAACACCAAATCAAATTAAATTGAACTATGTTAAACTAAATTAAAACTCGATTAAATTAAGTTAAATTAAATATAACATCACCTAAGACATAAAAGAAATTAAATATAAAACAACTTGAACACTATTCCAAATTTAAACTCTTTAACTTAAACCGAATCATTTGAATACTAACTTACCCTTGAAAGCTTTAGTTATTATAGCTCCTAAATAAAACATTAAATGAAGTGTCACTTCACTCATAGGATATTCAAATGTCCTAGTTCAATCGAAAGCAAGTTAACAAAACTTGAAATTCTTGGACGATTAATTCATTTGTATAATTAAATTCATTTGAACTTAAAACAATCCGGAAATATTGAAAAGATGTTTAAGATCCTTCTTAAGCACTTTCTCGATATGATAGGACATTTATAAGAACAATTGGATTTGATTATTCTTTGATGAAGAAAATCGTCCTTAAACAAACCTGAAAAGAACCACAGACGTCATAGGAAATGACTAGGCTATAGGATTAGGAATTTGGTAGAAAACCATAACCTTTCCCTTAGCTTTACCTAGGAACTTGCTTAAATATGCTAATTGTGTTTTAAGTGCGGTTTGGGATGACTGGGAAGACCCTCAGGGTACGCTTTTATTTTATTGCAATTTACTTTCTTGCAATTTACATTATTACGATTTACTTTATTGCTAGCTGCGTTTATTTTTCTTGCATGATAAAACAACTGTTGCATGAAAACTCACACCTTTAGGATAGCCCCTAAAACTGAAACCAAAATTAAGTTAAAAGTCATTGCAAGATAAAATTCACCGCCTACAACATTTCGAAATATAAAACAACTCGAAATTTAATCACAAACGGAACACAAAACTACAATTACAACTAAATTAAAACGTCCTGTTGGATGATCGGGAATACCTCGGATGATGTAACCTACGTGTTGCTAACGGGATTTCCCGCGGTCTAAATGAAAGTGTGGAACTCATTCGGTTGAGTTTAGCAAATTCATACTGGATTAAGTGAATCGATAAAAATAATGATGCCGGAAGGATGGAACCGTGGGATCTTAACCGGTGTCGTTATAATCAACTTTAAGATTTGTTTTAAATAAAACATAAAAAACACCTGGAAATTAAGATTTTCTCTAAACCAAAACACTTTTCTCAACTCCCGATTTATGATTTCTAAAACTAAACCTCGCAACAACAAGGAGCTCGGAGCATGGTGGGCAGCACGACCATCGTCATCGAGCAAAACCCGAGTCTACTTGACAAAACTTTCCTAGAATTAAAACAACCAAGCCATAGGACTTCGAGGTAGCTTGCACTAGTGCAACATAAATCCTCGACTCTTCGTTAGGCATTTGCATTGCAAATTAAGCCTCTAACAGGTCCTTAGGATTTCGAGGTAGTCGTCCGATACGACAATAAACCCTCACATCTTCTAGAGCTATTTGTTTGATTTTATCATACAAATATAAGCCCTAATTAATTGAAATTGGCAAGATTGAAATATCAAATAAACATTAGGACTTTCCTAAATTCAAGCGCAAACGATAGGATAGTCGGGAAATTATCGAAGTTCACTTCGAATCAGTGATTTCTCCTACCTTTCTTCCTTTGGATTCACAAAACAAAATGTTCCAAAAATTTGATCCATTCCCTATTGAAACTCCAAAATTCAATCTTTGAAAACCTTAAACTTTGAAATTCTTGAGCGAGAATCATTGATTATTATCGAGAGTTTTCTTAGGTGATTCCGTCACTTAAGATGTAATTAACTATAGGGGCTTGCCCTTATAGGGAATTTTAAAGAACCCGAGTAATATAAACCCCGTTTAATGTTTTCATATTAAGCAGGGAAACTTGTCGGCTTATAAAATTGGTTCGCAGACAAACGGATGTCACTAATCTTCTAGTTTATTTAATCGAAGCCTCCACCATCAACGATGTGTCTATCCTTAGGGATAGATACACGGTTTGTGGTGCGAGTGCTCGTTTATATAAACTATTTGGGATGTGAGGTCGGTTTAATCTCATATCTTAAAACTTTCAAATTTAAAAATTATTTTCAAAATCAAATACTACTTTTCAAATTATTTATTTTAATTAAATTAAAAATTCGCCGACAGATTTCTGTTAGGCGACCCCTCTTCAAAATAAAACACGACCTAAAAATATGCCGACATGCTTCCGATCAATGGACGATATTTGAAGAAGTATTACGCAACCTGATGTTTCGAAGGATGAAATCGCATTCCTAGAAGCATGGGTGAAGTAATCACTTAAAACTGGGTCCGAACCCAAAATAAATAAAAAATTAAAAAAAGATGAACAAAAAAAATGGTGAAAAAAAAGATGTGTTAAAAGAAAACAAGTAAAAATCATAATTTTAATCTTTTCCTTTCGAATCAGCTCACTCCTGACCTTTTCTTATCTTTTCCTACTCTTATTAAAATTTGAAAGAAATGAATAAGAATTTCCCATTAATAAGTAAATTTTCTTATTGCTCTCGTTCTAAGTACAGCCCCTCATCCTTTCCTTGTTTTCTTTTCAGGGAAATGTAGAACGGGCGGTTGTTCCTGAACTTTAAGGATGGCGTAAGTCTTGCGCTTAACGAAGAAGAGCTGAAAGCTGGTGCTATAATCAAGGTTGACTCTGACTTTGTATGAGCTAGAGTCGGGATATAAGAAAGCGCTAGCGACTACCGTAGACCCGAGCGAGCTCCATGGAAAGACGAGTGATGAAACTCGGCGAGAAGATTCAACACACCACAAATCGGAAAAGGAAGATCGGCGCGATCGAAGAAAGTAAAATGAAATCGGTAATAACGAGCTACGGGAGGAAAGCTTGTCGATGCTTCCCTACCGAAATCTTGGGGGAGAGAAGAGCCACTTCGACCCCGACCCGAAGAAGAAACAAGAGCGGCGCATCGCGCAAGATGTCGAAGAATTTGACGGAGGAACGGAATAAAGAGGAAGAAATTCCGACTATCACGAGAGGTTGTCCCGAAAAGGCCGGTCCTTGGGAGCACCATACAGAGGTCCGGAGGAGGTTACTACGGAGCCTGTACCTGAGACAGTGATGATTCCAGGAGAGCGTGATGGTGTGGAACCATACATCCCACAATATGTCACTGGACCCCGACAGTTGCAGATAATTTCAGAGCACGAGTTGGAAATGATCCAGAGGGTGCGAAAGCAGAATTTTGAATACTTTTAGAGAATCCGAGGCAGATATGTCAACATCCTGGAAGGATTAGAGTTGCATACAGATGTCTTCTCTCACTATGAGCAGAGTGAGATTGTGGACTACGTCGACGAGCTGAAGAAGCAAGGTCGTGCAGGACGACTACGTAGCAGGACCTACTCCGAGCCTAAGAAATGGAAATGAGGCAAGGGGAGGATTACAATCCAATTCGTATGTTGTTACAATTTTGCTGATGACAGGAAAGGAAATCTGCCAGTGATACTTCGCTACGATGAAGTGGATCCAATGTCAGTTCTGATTAAGAAAATGATAAAGAGGATGGTTGCTTGGCGAGTCTTACTGTCGGCGCATACCAAACAATTTGTATAATCAACATCAATGCGAAGGAGACTGCATTCCACCTTACGTGGACCACCACGACTTTGTGAGGCCCTTCTGCATTGTTTCCTTCATCAACCAATGCAACATCATGTTCGGAACAGAACTCCGGATAGTCGGCCTTGGAGAATTCCGAGGGCCTGTAGAGATACCTCTACCGGTAGGCTCTGTTCTCGTACTACAAGGAAATGGTGCAGATGTGGTGAAGCACAGCATACCGGGAGTTCCCTACAAGAGGATCTCCATCACTTTCGGGAGGATGGGTGAGAGCAAGATTCCGGTCTACTTCCGGCCGGATCCGGAATCAGAGTACGCAACCCTACGAACAGTAAGCTACATAGTAATAAAACACCTCTAAAGCACACTTACGTGGGATTCTCCTCCAGAAAGTGGCTTAGAAGTTGATGTTATTACCTATGCGGTTTACTTTTCATACATGATGAATCAAACAGACAGTTTTGTCAGAATACATGAAGATATCAGTACAGTCAGTGTTCAGATATATATGGATTTTGTAAAAGTCTATTTTCAGAAAGATGGCATAAGAGATGTTTTGATGGAATCACCTGATGTACCTTTGACATTTTTAATGGAAATGACTGTCGTACTTTGCCTTTAATTTTGTGCAATTGACTGCAAACGCCACTAAATCTGAGTTTGACTAAGGTTTAAAGAAAAAAAAGTTGAACAAAGAACGATTTGAATGAAATAATAAAAAAATAAAAATAAAAAAAATTTCGAAGTTTGAGTAAAACACGAAACCGAAACTTGAAGCAAATCAACCTAAAACCTTAAAATGTAAACCAAATAAATGAATGAATCTCCAAATCAAAAATTAAATTTCAATCGAAACGAAACTTGAAAAAATCAAATTCAAATCAAATCACTAAGAGCAACGAACAATGAAAATGAAACTCAGAATCTGAAATCCTCAGCCTCCGGCTGTTCTCAAAATCTTTTCGACTCTCCACAGTTCCTTCGCTTTTTTGAGAAGGTCGACTGAGTCTACCGACATAGAACCACAAAATTTTTGATTTGGCTCTGATGGCATGGATTTAATCCTTCGCCAAAGAATCGAACTTTGATCAACTCTCTCGGGATGCGAAGCACTCTCACATTCCATCTCAACCCTTTGCTACATTAAAATTTCCACGAAATCTTCGAAATCGAATTCCAACTTTTGAGACTGGTACCTTACTTCTAGTTCTCACCCTTTTGGGGCTGGTACCTAACTTCCAGTTCCCTCCCTTTCGAGTTCGGCACCCAACTTCTGACTCTCTTTTGAGACTGGTACCTCACTTCCAGTTCTCACCCTTTTTGGGGCTGGTACTTAACTTTCAGTTCCCTCCCTTTCGAGATCGGTACCTAACTTCTGACTCTCTTTCAAGACAAGTACCTTACTTCCAGTTCTCACCCTTTTGGGGCTGGTACCTAACTTCCGACTTTCTTTCGAGACTGGTACCTAACTTCCAGTTCTCACCCTTTTGGGGCTGGTACCTAACTTCCAGTTCCCTCCATTTCGAGGTCGGTACCTAACTTCCGACTCTCTTTCGAGACTGGTACCCAACTTCCAGTTCTCACCCTTTTGGGGCTTGTACCTAACTTCCAGTTCCCTCCCTTTCGAGGTCGGTACCTAACTTCCGACTCTCTTTCGATACTGGTACCTAACTTCCAGTTCTCACCCTTTTGGGGCTGGTACCTAACTTCCAGTTCACTCCCTTTCGAGGACGGTACCTAACTTCCGACTCTCTTTCGAGACCGGTACCTAACCTCCGGTTCTCACCCCTTTGAGGCCGGTACTAAACTTCCAGTTCCCTCCCTTTCGAGGCTCGGTACCTAACTTCCGACTCTCTTTCGAGATTGGTACCTAACTTCCGGTCCTCACCCTTTTGGGGCCGGTACCCTAACTTCCGGTTCCCTCCTTTCGAGGTCGGTACCTAACTTCCGACTCTCTTTTGAGACTGGTACCTAACTTCCAGTCCTCACCATTTTGGGGCTGGTCCCAAACTTCCAGTTCCCTCCCTTTCGAGGTCGGTACCTAACTTTCGACTCTCTTTCGAGACTGGTACCTAACTTCCAGTCTTCTTCGGGGGCCCGAGATTGGAACCTAGGTTCCAATTCTCATCTTAAACCCTTAAAACCAACCTTAAGTCAAACTTCAACCAAAATCTAAACTCGAATCAATTCAAAACTAAAACTTAAAATTTGAATCGAATCTAAAATCCAATCTCTCCAGATCTTTTGATTTGGAATTCACCTCCTTTCCCGCCGAGAGTTCAGGGATCTTCAATCTTAGGGATATACCCGATACTCCCCGCGTGGAAAGTTTTCTTTGTTTTGTTCTAAGTGTGTCACTTGGGACGTCTTTGTTGGTTTTGTTGATCTCTTCGGTCAACGCCAATACGCGCGGTGTGCTCTTTTAGCACACCACACCTATTGGGGGTCCATTTGTTGACCTCATTTTTGGTGAGGTCTTTTCCTTTCTCTTAGTTCTTAGGATCTATCCATAGGACTTCTCCTTGACTACCCTAGAGGACTAGAATTGGGACCCACCCTTTAGCAATTCAACTACTTCTTGACTCCTATTGGGACCCCACTTGGATGGTTGCAAACCTCTAAATCACCTTAGAAGGTTAAGACCACCATATGAAGAACCAATAGTGAGCTCCTATAAGGTTGTTCAAGACTTAAGACTACCCTGGGTGGCTTGGTCCTGGTGAGGTTTGACTTACACACACTGAACTCTCACACACACCATCCTTACCCATTTCCTCCCCCTGGTTCATGGGAGCACTCATATGGCTAAGTCCAAACCCCCAGCTCTTTGGCTAAGAGGGTTGGATACAACCCATGAGATGTTCAGAATGGATAGTTCTTGGTCCATGGCTCATTTTAAGCTTCATCATGATCAAAATTCAACTTTTGCCAAAGTTCCTGGTTTTGACATTGGGTCCTTCAAACCCACCTAAAATTACCTAATTGCCCCAAATTTTCCAAAATTCTTAGAAATTTATCCAAAATTCCCAAAAGTCCTAAAAAATCATTTTGAAACAATCCCCACCTCTTAAATCCACCAAAATATCCCAATACTCTCCAAATAACCTCTCAATACCTAAATACCCCTTTTAACCAAAAAAATTTAAAAATTCCAAAAATTCCCAAAAATTCCAGAAAATCCCAAATATTTTCCATTTCAATTTGTTCAACTACACAATAAGCTAATTTTTCCAAAATAACCCACTTTTATCAAAATCCCTAATTTGACCCATTTTTAACCTAAATGGACCCAATGTCAAACCAAATTGATCCAATTGACCCCAATCTTGCCCAATTTCGATTCTAAACTTCAATTCAACCATCCCCAATACCAATCTAAACTAAATTCAATCCCAATTTGATCCACATTTGAGTTCAATTTCAATTTTAAACCAAAACCCCCAATTTTAACCAATGACCCAAACCTACCCAAAATTCAACTCAATTCAACTCATTTTCCCCCCAAATCAACTCTAAACTCTCCCTAATACATTCCTACACCAAGGAAAACATTAATTGGCCATCAATTTAAACTCAAACTCCACCCAAAATCCCTTTGAAATCAAAACCCTCAAATTTGACCTAAAGTTACCACATACCCCAAACTACCCAAATTGAATCCCCTAAACCCAAAATTTCCATCCAATTTCTATACTAAACCTTTTATAACAATCAATTGTACCCTTTTGAATTATCAATTGGCCTTGAAGCTAGTTCTAGCCAAACCTAAATCTAACCTAACCCATGGTGGCTAAATTTAACCAAAATCCCAAAATTCACCTAATTGACCTTTAAATTGAACTCAAAACATCTCCATGTCTTCATGAAAGTTCTTCATCGCATTCCTCTCTACAATGTTGCTCAAGACACTTGGACCTAAATCAAGCCCAAACTCAAGTTAGCCTAACCTAAACCCAAGTGAGCCAATTTGAACCCATGGCCTAACTTAACCAAATCAACCAAATGTGGCCAAACCAACTCTTCCACAGCCACCATTTGAACCCTAGGAGCCACCCTAGATCCACCTAGCCCAAGCTAAGTGAGCCATGGACCAATGGTTCCCCATTTTAAGGGATTTCCTACCTTAAGTGGATAAATCTCCTTTTGCCCCACCCAAAAATCCTCCCATACCTGATTAATCAACATTAAACCTCTCCATGACTCACCTGACCTCAGGAGTCAGCTCCCCTGTCCTTGCCGGCCGATCTAGTCACCGGAGGGGGTCAAAACCGAGAGCCACCACCCACCTAAACTCACCCAAACTCCACCAATTGGCCACGTCAGCCAAATTAAACATTGGAGCCTTTCTGTCCACCACCTAAGCAGTGGAATACACCCACCAATTGAACCCAAACCCTGTTGAATGGCCCTGGCCATTTAAGCACCACCTCTCGGCCATGAGAGGGGTGTTGAAAGTTTTCTTAACGAAACCTCACCAAGTCACTCCCAGAGCTTCTCCCAGCCTAGAGAAGAAGAACCCCACTGCTTTCATGCTCCCTCCTCGACTCATTGAGTTTAATTTTTGAGCTAAATCTCGGGCCAAAAACAGGACATTCCCAAAACCTCCACTAGAACCAAGTTAAACTCACTTACACCTTCACAACACCCAGAGAAGGAGTTCCCCAGTGGAAGCCCCCTCTCCAGGCCACCCAATCTCTTCAGCCATCAAAGCTTGAAATAGGGCTTGGTCGAAGTCATACCCAGGCACTTCACCACAGCTTCAGGCTTCATCACTAGCTTCCTTGGACTCCAACGAATGTGTCGAGCCTCTCTGATAGAAGCTTCACTTCTAAGAGCCAAGGTATTATCCTCTTCTTCCTCCCGAGCTTCCAGCGATTCTTCATTTCATTCAAGTCAATTTCAATGCATGTTAGTCGTATTGATATGTTCGTCTCTTCAAGACGAGTTCATAGAGCATAAGAACTTTTAATTTTGTTAAGTGTCGAGTGAGATATTAGGGTTATAAGGTGAACGGTTCTCGGCTCACACCAGTCGGGACGATGATCAGCAACCGTCAGATCGTGCGTGTATTGGATTGACGGCTAGGATCGCGTCGGACGGAGCAACAATACATGAATCGCGGGCCGCATGGCTGCCGAGTCAGATGGCGACACCGAATCAGGGAGCGATGTGTGGAGTTCGACCCGCCATAGGTTGATTTGGTGCTGACGTGGATAAGTAGGAAAATCTAAATTTTCTTATTTATTTAAATACCGAAAACTTCAAAAATTGATATCTCTGCATAGAAAAATCATAAAAATAAAAGAAAAATACCCTCTTGCTCAGTGAACAGAGGAGAATAATTTGGAAAAGGAATTGATCTATATTGTTGAGTATTTTATTTTTAATTAATTTAATACTGTTTTGAGTATTTTAATTCTCCATACATGTATACATTTCACCATGGCTTGAGACCATAGGGCTTTTGTAGCCTCTGATCTTGGGAATATATTCTAAATTTTCCAAGGCTAGAGGCTATCCATGTGGCAAGTTATTTATTTTCCAAGTTTAGGTGCCTGTTTTTGTATTTTAATTCCAATAATCAGCATGTTGATCAATAAAATCTAAAAAAATTAGGGGAAGTACCTTATGAACAGAGAATCCTAGGATAATTATGGTTTGGCTTAAATCATTCAAATGAACCTTAATTTGGCCAAGACCCTATAAATGAACCCTAATTAATTAGGAATAACCACACATCAAAATCACTTGAAATCAATTCTCCATTGATCTTTGAGATCAGAGAAAACTTACATAAAGATTTGAAGTCAATTGGAAATAATTTAACCCACTAAATGGATCATTTAAGTTACATGATCCTTTTTAAACTTCAAAAATCCATAAAACCCAAAATACTTTTCAAAAATTCACCAAATTGATTTTGAAACTTCTCTGATATCAGACGAGTTTAGGAAAAATAAAATTGGAAATTTCTAAAAATTTTTTTAGCATATTTTTAAATATTTTAATAATTAAAAAATATTTAAAATTATAAAAATATTAAAAATCATAAAAATGTCACATTTTACTCTAATCATTTAAGAACCAACCAAATATTTTTCCCAAGTCTCAAGGTTAAAATATTAAATTTTAAAGGCTTAATGTAATTTATAATATTAAAAAAATGAATTTTTAACCTTTCTCACTAAATTAATTCTAATAAATCAAAGAAAAATCAGAAAATTATAAAATTTATTTCTCTGAGTTCCTTGAGGTTAGAGAGATTTTTGAAAAATATAAAATCTATTTTTCAACTTCTATTTTATTCTAAAGTTAATTAACACTCTAAAACTTAAAATAAATATAATAAATAAAATATAATTCAAAAAATTACCAAAATTGGTCCAAGTGGTCCTCTGGTCAATAAAAACATCCCATAATTTTCCTAAGGTTAGAAAAATTATCTTGGTCATGTTGTTGAATTTTCATTGAAAATCCATATTTTCCACAAAAATAATTATATAAATTAAATTAAAAACAAAAAAAATCACATTTTTTCCTTTAATGTTTTAATTGATATGTGAGTGAAGTGACACAAAAATTTCAAACTCACTTGAGCTCAATTTAGTGAGTTATGAAGTGAATAGGCTTAAGAGGGCGTGAAAGTAATTAAGGATTTTAGCTTTAATAAATATTTTAGGCCTAATGAAAGGGGAGGGTAAAATATTTGATTTAATATTCCCTTAGATGATTGAAACTTTAAGGATAAAAGGGTAGAAACCCATCAATCACTTTAAAAATATTATGATGGAACCTTAATTAATTAAATTATTTAAATTTTGGAAGATTAACTAAAATTTTTTGGATTAATTTTTTATTAGGGATATAATTTAAGAAGATACTAATTCTCTGATTCAAATCCCTAATTGAATTAATACAATGACATTCAACTCTTAAGAATTATAATTTAAATTATTTATTAAATAATAAATAATTCATAAATTTAAAATATCAAACGATTATAATGGTTAATTAAAATTTAAAACTTTAACAATTTAATAATCAATTAAAATTTAAAATGTCAAATCATTTAATAATCAAATCAAAGGAAGCTTAAAGTATTTGGAACTAATCTAAAATCATTTAATAAGTAAATTCAAAACATTAAATTAAAAAAAAATGTGAGAATTCAATCAATTTAAGATCAACTTAAATTAGTCATTAAAATCAATCTAATTTAATAAAATTAATTCAAACTCAAATTTAAATCATCAAAACTTAAACTAAACAACTCAAGTATCCCTTTCAATCTAAGTAACTTAAGATGCTTAGAAGGAAACTAAAATTATCTTAAGTTATTAATTAAATTTTAATTAAAGGATGGTTAGATTCCTTAACAAGCCAATTTGCCCCTAAAGGCTTTGATTATTATAACTCTTAAATAAAGCACTAAGTGAAATGTCACTTCACTCAGAGGATAATCAAACGACCTAGTTCACTGAGCAAGAGTCAAACGAAATCAGAACATTAAAGTAACCTGGGTGATTAATTCATCACCACAATGAAACTAACTGAACTTAAAATAATCTCTACAATATTTAAGAAGATGTTCAGAATTCAATTCCGAGTACTTCTCTAACTTGATGGGATGTTTTAAAAGAATAGTGAGACTTCATTGTTTTTTAATGAAGAAAATCATCCTTAACAAAACACAAGAACCTAGACGTCATAGGAGTTGACTAGCATTAGGATTAGGATTTTGGTAGACAACTAAAACCTTCCCTTATCTTTACCTAGGTACGTGTTGCAGATATTTAAATGCCTTAACACGTGTTTTAAGTGTAGCTTGGAATGACGAGAAGACCCTCCAGGTATGCTTTTATTTTATTGCAATTTACTTCATTGCAATTTATTTACCTGTACCGCGCTTTACTTTTCTTGCACGTTAAACAAGATTGTCATCCTGCATGAAAACTGAAACTTTAGGGTAGCCACAAAATGGAAACCAAAACTAAATTAAAATCAACGAAAGATAAAATTCACCGCCACAACATTTCAAAATATAAAACTACTCAAAATTTAATCACAAACAGAACAACAAAACTACAATTGCAATTAAATTAAAATGTCTTATTGGATGATCGGGAATACCTCGGATGATGTAACCTACGTGTTGCTAACGGGATTTCCCACGGTCTAAATGAAAGTGTTGAACTCATTCAGTTTAGTTTAGCAAATTCATCTGGACTAAGTGAATCTGATAAAAATAATGGTGCCAGAATGATGGAACCGTGGGATCTTAACCGGTGTTGTTATAATCAACCTTATGATTCCCCTAATAAAACATTAAAAATATTAGGACTTTAAAACTTTTTCTAAACCAAAACACTTCTCTCATCTCTTGATTGCCACCTTCTAAAACTAAACCTCTGCAACAACAAGGAGCTCGGAGTATAGTGGACAGCACGACCATTGTCGTCAGCAAAACTTGAATCTACATCAGCTAAACCTTTCTTAGCATTAAATAAACAAGCCATGTGATTTCAAGGTAGTTTGTCTAGCACAGCATAAATCCTCAACTTTTTGTTAGGCATTTGCATAATCATATTATGCAAATTAAGCCCTAACCGGTCTTAGGACTCTGAGGTAGTCGTTTGGTACGACATAAACCCTCACATCTTTGAGGCTATTTGTATGATTGTGTCATACGAATGTTAGTCCTAATTAATTAAAATTGGCAGGATTGCGACATTAAATAATATTCTTAAATTGAAGCCAATCAATAGGATAGTTTGGGAAGTTGCCAAGATTCTTCTTGGATCCTCAACTTCTCCTACTTCTCTTCCTTTGGACTCCTGAAATTAACTGTTCCAAATTTGAGCTAATCCCTTTTGAAATTCCAAAATCTAATCCTTTGAAAACCTTAAAATTTAAAATTCTTGAACGTAGAACCACTGATCATTATCGAGAGTTTTCTTAAGTGATTTCCGTCATTTAAGATGTAATTAACTATAGGGGCTTGCCCTTATAGGGAACTTTAAGAACCTAGGTAATATAAACTCTATTTAATTCTTTTATATTAAATAGGGGAACTTGTCGGCTTATAAAATTGGTTCACATACCAAACGGATGTCACAAATCTTCTAGTTTATTTAATCGAGCCCCATCATCAAGCAGTATGTCTATTCTTCGGAATAGATACACGGTTTGTGGTGCAGTGCTCGTTTATATAAACTATTTGGGATGTGAGATCGGTTTAATTTCACATCTTATAATTTTTTAAATTTAAAATTATTTTCAAAATCAAATGCTACTTTCTAAATTATATATATATATTTAAATTAAAACCTAAAAATATGCCGACACATCACTAACTATTCAAGAATACTAAACAGTAGGCTGAAACAGAAATAAACATTTATCATAGAAAATGAAAAAAAATTCATTCATATTTTAGTCTTAAACACATATCACACTAGATACTCTAAAAATAGTCTCAACATCAAAAAAAATCCACACAAAGTTATTTAAACAAATCGACACTAACTAACATCAAACTAATTAGTACTAACAAATAAGAAATAAACTAAAAACAGAATAAACTCATCTCAAGAGGTAAATCAAGCTACTAATCACTATCTGTAGCCTCATCATCGTCATCACCAGAAAAAAAATTCACATCCTTTGGATCAACATACGGTGAAAATCTAGGACAGGTAGGGAACTGAATATCATGCTCACCCTTCAAGAATCTAACTAAAGACTCCGAATACTCAGCATCATAATCACTCTTCCTTTGGGTATATTCAAATAGATGATCAATCTTCTTGTATATAGTATCTACTCTGTAGTGAGTTAGAAATAACTCATTCTCCTGCTCCAAAAATTGATCATGCATGGATTCCCAGAAACTAGATGGTGGCTGAGCAGTAGAAGTATAAAGTCTAGAAGTAGAAGCTCTACCTGGAGTAGGTACAAAAGTAGTAGAAGCAGTAGATCTCTTCCCGCGAAGACGATCATAAATACTAACACTCTCCTGCCCAATAGGCTTTGTAGTCTTCAGCTTCTCCTCTGAAATATCGACGAATAACTCCATTGCTCATGCATAAAGAATATATCGAGGATGGGAATCCTAATCCCACGAAGTCGTTGGATCGTGCAATCGATTCCACGGAATCATAGATAATGTCGCCAACATCTATCGGCTTCCTCTCTTGAATGCGGTAATTCGGGATAGCTCTATCTCTGGTAACTTCACTCAGGCGGTTGGAAGGAAGTAGTCTAGCAGAAATAAAATAGTGTCAAGCCTTTGAAATATCATTTAGCTTAGAAGATTTAATGTTTATCCGTTTATCGTTACGGATCATCCAAGCTCCACTGCCGTCAGTCAGATATGCAATAATCATCTTCAGATCTCCTTCAGATAGAGATAGACCAGAATAGTAGCACTCGACGGTAGGTGGTAGGCCGTATAAAATATTGATCTGTTCCCAAGTAAATCCCACTCAAACACCTTTAACAAAGACTTCGTAGTCTTCCGCATCCATAAAGTTTGCATAAAACTCTCGTACAACAAGAATAACAGCAACGAGAGTCAAATAACAGAATCACTGCCAGTTGTGTGCAACGATCGTGTCACGATCATCTCTCCAGGATTGTAAAAACTACGCTTCGAGATAAATTTCCTTGATGACGCAAATTCGTGATAACGAAAGTCGCTGCCGCAGTAGCGAACTTGCTGCTGTCGAAATTTTCTCGTGCTTTTCTGCGCTTAGATTTAGGTGTCATCTAAACGTGAAAGAAAACACAAATAAATAAAGGAATCAAAGATCTAAACTCTTTTAAGCTTGAGAAACTTAAAATGAGTTAATAAAATCAATGGAGAATTTCTAAAAATCAAAATTTTTCTCCAAAATTTTGGTTTTTAGTAGAAATAGGAAAATCCATGGTAGAAATAAAAAATAAATGGATTAGAAGGTAGATCTGACCTTAAGATGAATAATTCGAGTGATTTCGGGCTAAAAAATGTGACGTTTTGACCTCAAGATGGATCTAGGGGTGTATTTTCGTGAAAATGAGGAAGGGGTTGAAGCCTAGGCATCGACCATGGCTTTTGGGGGTTTAAATCCTGATTTTCGATTAGCAGGCCGAACCGGTGCCTAGGCGCCAGACTCTCCTTTCACAAAAATTATTTTAAAAAATTTTATTTTTCACCAAAACTCACAAATTCAACTTCTAATTGCTCATATGAGAGTATTGCTTCAGTTTCCAACTTCCAAAATATTTTCCAAAAATTTTAAAAATTAAAAATTAAATCCATCAATTAAACACAAGTTTAAGTCAAACTCTTCTAATTCCATTCATAATCTTCAATTTGGCTGAATACAATACAGATAAATATAATAATAAGATTCAAGTCCTAACAAACAATAAAACAACACAATTTCAAAGAAAATACAACACACATTGAACAATAAAATAAACACATAAACAATACATTCGATTTACTAAATTGATGCAATGACACACTAGATAAAGTCTTGATCTAACCACATTTACTATCTAATCTTCAAATTAGAAATTTACATTCTCATCACAATGAAGATTACTCGGCCCACTTGGGAAGAATACTAACGCCCTTGGAAAATCTGTAGTTGTTTTCTCGTCGATCCATTTGTTCTTTGCATACATCTCCACTTGAGCATCTTGATAGACCACTAGATAATCAAATTGAAGCTTTGTCTGCCATTCCAGATGTTCAATTTGATGATACATCTCATGGAGGCGATCTCCAATACTTTTGAATTATGCTTCAAACTTATCTAGGCGGCTAGAAATTTTCTCCAAACTTACAGCAATAAAACCTTTAAAGAAAGGTTGAGGATCCTTAGAACACTTATCTCTAGCCTCTTCTCCATGATTTCTTCTTTCCATTTCTTCAAAATCTTCTCCTATGTCCTCAAGAATGAAGTGTAAAGGTCGTAACTATGGTTGCTTAGGGATTGTGAACAAAGATGGGGTAGTTTATAGGAGAAAATCGTGTGGAAAATTGAAAATTTATGGTTTTTACACGACCCAGTAACTGTGGCGCTTAGGCGCCAAATCTGCCACCTACGCGCCGGACCCATCGATACACAATATACTCTGGCGTTTAGGTGCCAGATTTTGGCGCCTAGACTCCGAAACCATGTTCGACACCATTTCGCCTAACGTCAAATTTTAAAATTTTGATCTCCAAAATAGGTAAATGATAAGATCCATATAGACTTAATAATAAAAATTATCTCAAATAATAAACAATCATAATGAAGGTTAACTTGATCTCCTTTTTATTCACATATGAAATGGAGTGATCGAAAGTCCAAACTTTATATACTTCGAGATCATCTTTTGCTTAAGTCAATAAAGACTTATTAGCATCCAATTTTCTACGATCAAGACCGAGGCATAACCTTACATTAAAAATGTAAAAACACACAAAAATAACTATGGGTTACCTCCCACAAAGCGCTTGGTTTAACGTCGTCAGCCCAACCTAATTATGTCTTTAATGAGGAAGACTCAACTCGCAAGTCTCTTTATAAATTATTTTTATTTCTCCCAAATAAGGCTTCAGTCTTAATCCATTAACTTTAAATATTTTTCCCATTTTGGGGTCTTTAATATCCACAACTCCATAATGGTATACTTTCTCAGTTATATATGGTCCCATCCATTTAGATCTTAATTTTCCAGGAAAAAGTCTTAAACGAGAATTAAATAATAATACTTCTTGTCCAGGCTCGAATATTTTTCCTGAAATCTTTTTATCATGTAATATCTTCATTTTCTCTTTATAAATCTTTGCATTTTCATATGACTCATTTCTTATTTCATCCATCTCATTTAATTGTAATAATCATTTTTCTCCTGCAATATTCAAATCAAAATTAAACTTCTTTATCACCCAATAAGCTTTATGTTCTAGTTCAACAGGTAAGTAACAATGTTTACCATAAACTAACCGATGAAGGTGAAATTCCGAGTTGGTGTCTTATAAGTCGTTACTATAAGCCCATAATGCGGAATAAAGTCTATCAACCCAATCGGTTCTTTTAGGATTAACGATCTTCTCTAAAATTCTTTTAATTTCTTTGTTTGATACTTCGACCATTCCACTTCTTTGTGGGTGATAAGCGATTGCAATTCTGTGTTTGATTCCAAATTTTTCCGAGTAATGATAGAATTCTTATATTTCTAAAATGACTTCCACCATCCGTGATAATTACCTTAGGCATTCCAAATCTTGTAAAAATCATTTTCTTTAAAAATTTCTAAACACTTTTGGAATCACAGTTAGGTAAAGCTACAGCTTCAATCCACTTTGAAACATAATCAAATTCTAATAAAATATAAATCTTTCTAGATGATGGTACAAATGGTCCCATAAAGTCTAAACCCCATATATCAAAAATTTCAACTTCCAATATATAGTTTAAAGGCATTTCATCTTTCCTAGATATATTTCCCATCTTGACATCGATCCCATGTTTTAACATAATGTCTCACATCTTTGAACAAAGTAGAGCGATAAAATTCTGAATTAAAAATTTTAAATGTTGTTTTATCGACTTCAAAGTGTCCTCCAAAATCGGAATCATAACATTTTTGAATAATAGCAAAAGTTTCTTCATAAGGTACACATCTTCGAATTCTAGAATCTTTTCCTAATTTAAATAAATGAGGATCTTCCCAAATATAAGATTTAGCATCACTTTTAAATTTCTTAATATATTTGTTATTCAATCCATAATGTAGAATATTGCTAACTAAATAGTTAACTATATCCGCATACCAAGGTGTTTGGCATCCTTGAATAACATATATTTGTTCATCAGGAAAATTCTCATTTATATTTTCTTCAATATTAATATCATTCTTAATTCTAGATAAATGATCGGCAATTTGGTTGTCGGTTCCTTTTCTATCCACTATTTGAAAATCAAATTCTTGCGAAGTAAAACCCATCTTATCGGTCTAGGTTTAGCATCCTTTTTTGACATTAAATAGTTAATATCGGAATGATCAGTATGAACTATGCATTTGGTACCAAGAAGATAAGGTCTAAATTTATCAAAGGCATAGACTATAGCTAAAAGCTCTTTTTCAGTAGTAGTGTAATTTCTTTGAGTTTCAGTAAGAATTTTACTAGCATAATATATAAATTTGAAAATTTTTTCATATTTTTGTCCCAATACGACTCCGATTGCAAAATCACTTGCATCGCACATTAATTCAAAAGGTTTATTCTAATTAGGTGCAATAATTATAGGTGCGGTTATTAATTTTTCTTTTAAAATATTGAAAGCATTAACACGATCTTCATTAAATTCAAATTTAGCTTCTTTTTCCAATAAACGACTAAGAGGTTTAGCAATTATAGAAAAATCCTTTATATATCCTCTATAAAATCCGAGCATGACCGGAAAACTTCTTACATCGATAATGAGTAGTAGGTGGTTGCGGTTCATCAATAATTTTCACATTTGCTTGATCAACTTCCATCCCTTTTTGTGAAATTTTGTGACCAAGTACAATGCCTTCTGTGACCATAAATTGACATTTTTCCCAATTAAGAACTAAGTTTGTTTCTTCACATCTTTCAGAACTTTGGAAATATTCTCCAAACAAGATTCAAAAGAAGTTCCAAAAACTGAAGAATCTTCCATAAATATTTCAATTCATTTGTCAATCAAATCACAAAATATTGACATCGTACATCTTTGAAAAGTTGCAGGTGCATTACATAAAATGAAAGGAATTCTTCTAAATTCAAATGTTCCATAAGGACTTGTAAATGTTGTTTTCTCTTGGTCCTCGGGAGCGACAGGCAATTGATGATAACCAGAATATCCATCTAGAAAATAGAAATATGAGTGTCTAGCTAATTTATCAAGCATTTGATCCAAGAAAGGTAAAGGAAAATGATCTTTTCTAGTGGCGTTATTTAATTTCTGATAATCATTGCAAATTCGCCATCCAGTAACTTGTCTTGTAGGAATTAGTTCATTTTTATCATTGACAATTACAGTTACTCCTCATTTCTTCGGAACATAATGAATAGGACTCACCCATTGACTATCCGAAATAGGGTAAATAATTCCAGCATATAACCATTTTAAAATTTCTTTTTTAACAACCTCTTTCATGATAGGATTTAATCTTCTTTGAGGTTCAATAGTAGGTTTAAAATCTTCTTCCATTAAAATCCTATGCATACAGATGGAATGGCTTATTCCTCTTATATCAGCAATAGTTCAACCAAAAGCTTTCTTATAATTCTCTAACACTCCTACTAATTTTTCTTCTTGATCTAAGCTTAGTTTAGAAGAAATAATAACAGGTAAAGTCAATTAATTTCCAAGAAAAGCATACTTTAAATGTGCAAGTAACATTTTTAATTCCAGTTCAGGGGCTTTTTTAATTGAGTGTAAAAGTATATCATTTTGAGTTATGTCCAAAATTTCCCAGTTATCTTTAATATAATGAGTTTCTTTAAATAATTCTTCTTCTCTTAGTTCTTTATTTTCGTCAGTTAATAATTCAATTTTTTCTTCATAAATGACTTTACATTTTTCTTAATAATGTTTTTCAATTATATAATCAATAATATCCATTTGATAGCATTTTTCTTTATCAGGGTACTTCATTGATTTAAGGACATTGAATTTAATCTCTTGATCATTAACTCTCATAGTTAATTCTCCTTTTTGCACATCAATCATAGCTCATCAGGTAGCTAGAGAAAGTCACCCTAAAATAATTGGTATTTCTTTATCTTCTTCCATATCAAGTACAATGAAATTCACAGGGAAAATAAAATTATCCACTTTAACAAGAACATCCTCTATAACTCATTTAGGATAAGTGATAGATCTATCAGCCAACTGAAGGGTTATAGTGGTGGGAGTAATCTCCCCTAAATTCAACCTTCAAAAAATAGAAAATGGCATGAGATTAATACTTGCTCCTAAATCACACAAAGCTTTTCCACAAATTTTTTCTCCAATAGCACAAGGTATAGTAAAACTTCCAGGATCTTTAAGTTTCTGAGGTAAATTCTTTTGAATTATTGCACTACATTCTTCACTTAATGCAACAGTTTCAAAAACTTCAAATTTTTATTTCTTACTAAAAATATCCTTCATAAATTTTGCATAAGTTGGCATCTGTTCCAAAGCTTCAACAAAAGGTATGTTAATTGTAAGTTTCTTAAAAATTTCAAAGAACTTAGAAAATTATTGATCAAGCTTCTGTTGTTTTAATCTTTGAGGAAAAGGTGGTGGTGGTTTTTCAAATTCCACATTAATTGGAATAAGAGCCAGATCTTTACTACGAGAAAGAGTTTCTTTAGGTTTTTCAATCTCTTCAACCTCAATCTCATTTTCAATTTCATTCTGAATTCTTTCTTTTAATTCCTTTCCACTTCTAAGTTGTATAGCCTTAACATGTTCATGTTCTTTTCCAGCTTCTTTTGGATTGATTTCAACATTACTAGGAAGTGTTCCTGGAGGTCTGTAATTAATTAAATTAGCGATTTGTCCCATTTGATTCACAATATTACGAATAGCAGTGTTTTGATTTTGTAATTGATTACTCAATTGTAAAATTAATTCTTCTATAAATAACTTTTTCTGTTGATTAATAAATCCAGGAGATTTATAGTTTGAATTTACTTGATTGTTCCAATTTCCAGTTGGATGAGATTGATTATTACCCCATTGTTGTTGTGAATTATTCCAGTTAAAATTATGGTGATTTTTCCATCCAGGATTATAATAATTTGAATAAGGGTTATTTTTACTAGCAATAGCTTGTAAAGTTTCAATAGTTTAAGAATCTTCCATATTAGCAGAGTTGTTATGTGATACATTGATAGCAAAATTATCTAATTTCTTAGATATTGTAACTACTTGTGAAACTAAGATAGAAAAGGCTTCGTTATCATGAATACTTGCCATTCTTTTAGGATAAATCCTTTCAGAAGGCCATTGAAAATTATTGTTAGCCATTTCTTTAATTAAAGTATAAGCTTTTTCAAATGATTTAGCCATTAAAGAACCTCAAATGACGGCATCGATAATTGATTTTAGTGATCGATAAGTCCATTATAAAATGTTTGAAATAATTAACCAATCGAAGTAAAGCATGATGAGGACACTTTCTTAATAGTTCTTTAAATCTTTCCCAAGTTTCATAAATTATCTACCCGTCAAATTAACTAAATGAAGTAATGTCATTTCTTAATTTAGCAGTTTTAGAAGGAGGAAAATATTTAGCAAGGAATTTTTGTACCATTTCAGCCCATGTTTTAATAGAACCTGTTGCTAATGAGTTTAACCACATCTTTGCCTTATCTCTTAAAGAGAAAGGAAAGAGTCTAAATCTAATAGCATCATCAGAAATATTGTTATATTTAAAGGTAGCACAAAGTTCTAAAATACTAGCAAGGTGTAAATTTGGATCCTCATTTGGTGTTCCCTAAAATTGATTATTTTGAACCATTTGAATAATAAATGGTTTAAGTTCAAAATAATTAGCATCTACAATAGGTATTTGAATACTATTATGAAGTTCATCAACTGTAGGGTTAGCATAATCCCTTAATGGTTTGTAAACATTTTGCTCATTAATTTCAAATAAATTCTGTAAATTGTTATGTAAATTAGCCATCTCTTGATATTTTTGAATTTGTTTTCCTTTTTAATTCTTCTAACGAGTTCTTTCTAATTCGAGTCTAAAGGTAATAATCCTTCAGATCCAGAACTACACATAAAAAGTAAAATAAAATAGCAAGAAATAAAATCCCTACTTACTTTTTTTTATTTTTATTATTTTTGTTATATTTTTTTATTTTGTTTTTATAAATGTTTTTGTATTTTATATTTTTTTATTTTGATAATAAAAGAAAGAAATAAATAAAAATAAAAAAATATTTAAAATCTAAAAATTTTGCCCTCCCGACAACGGCGCCAAAAACTTGACCTCGATCCGTGAACAACGCGAGTAATTTATGCTTTCAAAAATATGTTATAGTCAATACTTTGACCCGAAAAATAATAGCGGCTAGTGTATATAAATATAATTTTATGGAAAATATTTTACACACTTAGAGGTACTTACGCAAGTATACGTATCGTTTCGAAGTAATATAGGGCTTTAAATAAAGACCCTAGTATCGATCCCACGAGGAGGTTTATAGATTTTTAAATGTTTTAATTTTATTTTTATGTATTTCTTTTAAAGTTATAAATTTGATATTTAATTCACTAAATGCAGAATTAAAGCAATAATAAAATAATGAGTGATTTAAATAATAATAAGCAAACAACTTTCTTCCTTTTAATTAATCCAAGACTTTTTAAATAATATAATATTCGTGGAGAATATAAATTTATGGTATTATGCCAAATAGAAGCATTCCTATTATTTTCCTTTGCTCGATAGTATAAAGAACATTGGCTAATCTATAGATCAAGTCCGGATGTATTGTTAGTAGAATGAGTTAATGCTAGGCTCACACTACTTTAGATGTCGAGGATGGTATGGTCGGCCCTACTTAGTGACCCGTTCCCTCTCTATAAACTAAATTACAAGAATTTAGTCTGTCACTCTAAAAACTTATCAATTCTACACCCATTGAATAATATTTTCCTATTTATTTGCACTTCACCTTGAATAACCTACACAAGGCCTTTGACTACCCAAGGATTCATGTGATATCTACTAGTTAAGAATTCATCTCCTTCTAGGTCTCAAAATTCTTCAACAGATTTTAACAAATTAAATGGCTAATTTAAATAATAAATTAAGATCTGGTATTAATATCATCACAATATTTAAACATATTTAATTTTTTAATTCTCCAACGAAATTAATATTATCTTATTTATCTTGTCATAATTAAAAGGAGAAAGTAAAGTAACTACTCAGAACACATTGAATTTAAATAACAAAATATATAAACAAAACTTTGAATCAAATTACAAATACTTATCTCAAATGTTTCTCCAACTGAACCTCTGATTCCTTCTGACTCCAAAGCGAAATAGACTTCAAAAGCACTAACTCTTTCAAACTCTCAATACAAACTCTAAATAAAATAAACTCACTAATTAATGAAAGAAAGTAAACTACAATTATGGCCCTTAAAATTATCTCTCTAATTCTCTCTCTGATTGGGCGTTGGGCTTGGGCTTGGTCGGGCGTTTTTGGGCGTTATTTCTGTAGAAATGACCTCCTATTTATAGGCTTCAAGGGTTGCCTAAAGCATCTCTTCAAAATGTGTCCAAGTTCGATGAATCTTCTAGAAAGTGTGTCTGGCGCCTAGGCGCCGGCATCTGGAGCCTAGGCGCCGGACTCCGCGTCCAGTTCTACGCACCTCTTCACTTTGGATCGCACCTCTTCACGATCCAAACCGTTTCCAAGCATCTAAATACAATGTATCACATGTTCTATAATCCAGGAATAATTGCCAATCTTCTAGAAGATCCAATAACCGCTCTAACAATCAAAATAACTGCCCAAAGTAGTTACAAAAATTGTCACATATTTGGAATCGAGCTGGCGCTTAGGCGCCGGATTCTGGCGCCTTATTTTGACAATTTTGCATTTTGGCTCCATTTTTGCTTCTTTTTGTTCCTTTTTCATCCTTTTTCCTTTTTAAACATTTTTGCATCACCTACATCCAAAAACACAAAAATACCTTTCATTAGAACATAATATCCTTAGAAATTTGATAAAAATCAAAGCATATAAACAGGTATTTTTTTCATGGATCAACTATGTACCTAAGAAAGGAGGAGTTATTGTGACTGTGAATAAAAAGAATGAAATAATACTAGTAAGACAAGTTATAGGATGGAGAATATGTATTGATTATAGAAAATTAAACCAAAACACCAGAAAAGACCATTTTTCACTTCCTTTCCTAGATCAGATGTTGGATAGACAGGCTGGGCATAAATAAATTTATTTTCTGGATGGATATACTGGTTACCACCAAATTCAAATTGCTCCCGAGGATCAAGAAAAAATAAGTTTTACTAGTCCTTATGGTACATTTGCTTTTATAAGAATGCACTTTGGTTTATGTAATGCCCCTGCTACATTTCAGAGATGTATGATGACTATTTTTTGTGATTTAAAAGAAAAAGGAATTGAAGTTTTTATGGATGATTTTTTAGTGTTTGGAATTTCATTTGAATCATGTTTAGAACATCTATCTAAAGTTCTAAAACACTGTGAAGAAACTAATTTGGTCCTTAATTGGGAGAAATGCCAATTTATGGTAGCAGGAGGAATTGTTTTGGGACATCATATGTCAGAAAATGGTATGGAAGTAGATCCTGCAAAAATTCAAGTGATCTCTAGTTTACCTTGCCCATATAATGTAAGGGGAATTAGAAGTTTTCTAGGACATGTTGGATTTTGCAGGCGATAAATTAAAGTCATTTCACAAATTTTGAAGCCTTTATGCTGTTTACTGGAAACATATGTGATTTTTAATTTTAATGATGATTGCCTTAAAGATTTTGAAACATTAAAAGAAAAATTAATCATTGCTCCTGTTATAGTTTCACTTAACTAGGAAAAACCTTTTGAATTAATGTGTGATGCGAGCGATTATGCTATTTGAGCTATTTTAGGTCAAAAATATAATGATATTTTCAAAGTAATTTACTATGCTAGTAAACTCTTAATGAGGATCAAATAAATTATATTACTACTGAGAAAGAGTTACTAGCTTTAGTATTTGCCTTTGATAAATTCAGATCATATTAAATTGGAACTAAATGTGTGGTGCATACTGATTTTTCTATTATTAAGTATTTAATGAAGAAGAATGATGCAAAACTAAGATTGATTAGATGGATTCTTCTTTTGCAAGAATTTGATTTCGAGATAGTAGATATGAAGGGTGTTGATAATCAAATTACTGATCGTTTTTCTAAGCTTGAAACTTAAAAATATCTCTGTGACGCTGAAAAAATGAATGAAAATTTTCCTGATGAAAAATTGTTCACTGTTAATGAGTGTTGTGTTTCATGGTATGCCGACATTGTAAACTTTATTGTCAGTGATATTTTACCCTATGGTTTGACATACTAGGAGAAAAATAAATTTTTATCTGAAGTTAAGGCTTATTTTTGGGATGACCCATTTTTATATAAACAAGGAAATGATTTGATTATTTGAAGATATCTGCCTTTAGAAGAAAATTATGAAATTATTCAAAAATGTCATAATTCTGATTACGGGGGACATTTTAGAGTTGATAAAATTGCATATAAAATCTTACAATCTAGATTTTATTGGCCTACAATTTTTAAGGGTGTTAATGTTTATATTAAAAATTGTGATCAATGTCAACGTGTATGTAATATTTCTAGAAGAAATAAGATGCCCCTCATTATATGTTGAAAGTTGAAATATTTGACATTTGGGGATTAGATTTCATTGGACCATTTTAACCATCTTTCAGAAATACATACATTTTAATAGCAGTAGACTATGTATCTAAATGGTTAGAAGTTGTTTCTTTACCTCGGTGTGATGCTCAAAGTTTTGCAAAGTTTTTAAATAAGAATATATTTTGCAGGTTTGGAATAGCAAGAGTATTCATAACTTATGAGGGAAGTCATTTTAGAAATGCGATTCTGGAGAAGTTAGTAAAGAAATATCATATTAACCATCACATTGCTATTGCTTATCATCCATAGAAAAGTGGTTGGATGAATTATCCAATCTTGAAAATAAAAGAATATTGGAAAAGCCTGTTAATCCAAATTGAAAGGATTGGTCAAATAAATTGGATTATGCTTTGTGGGCCTATAGGACTGCCTATAGAACTTTTATATGAATGTCCTCATATAGGATAATTTTTGAAAAAGCTTGTCATTTACCAGTTGAACTTGACCATAAAGCATATTGGGCTATTAAATAGTCCAACTTTAATTTGAAAGATGCTGGAGAAAAGAGATTGTTGCAATTAAATGAGCTTGAAGAGACGAGGATTAAATCTTATGAAAATGCTAATATTTATAAAGAAAAGATGAAGTTGTGGCATGATCAGAAGATTCTTACTAAAAATCTTTAGCCTAGGCAAAAAGTTTTACTATGTAATGCTAGATTTAGAATTTTTGCTGGAAAATTTAAGTATAGGTGGATGGGCCCATTTATTATGATGAAAGTTTATTCCAATGAGCTGTGGATATTAAAGATCCTAAGACTGGAAAAATATTTAAAGTGAACGGTCATAGACTTAAACCTTACATTTCAGTCGATCAATCTAAACTTGATGAGAATCTGATGTTGGGTCACTCAAAATAAGCTCTGGGTATGTCAGGTGAAAGGAGTGTGATGCGTAACTTTATAAGTGTTAACAAGTGTAAAAATAAATATTCAATAATAGCAAAGTTACCCCTTATCAACGCAAGTATACGAATTGTTCAAGTAATACAGGGCTCTAATGGAGTCCTAGATATCAATCCACAGGGAAGTTTAAAGATTACGAACTAATTACAGCAGTTGAAATAACTATCTAGTAAACGTAAATAAAGAACAATTATACTAAATTCTACTACTAATCTTGAAATGGGAAGTTGCAATATAGAAAATTTTCTCTCCCCTTGTTAAGAGAATTAAGTGAACGGATAATTAAATTAGTTTGAATTATATTGTGCCAAATAGGAGCATTCCTATTCTTTACCCTTTGGTCCAGGCATAAAGAACATTGACTAATCATATGCTTGGTTACTGAATTTGCGGCTAAGCTAGGAGGATACCGGCTCTCACTTCGGAGCTCCCACGTTCCCCTCGCTTGAGGGCTAACATTTACACTTCAACACCCAAACGATAGGACCGAATTGAGGATTTTAGACTGTCACTCTAAAATCTTCAATTCTACGTCCGATAAATAATATTTCCCTATTTATTTGCACCCTCCTTTCAAGGACTTTGACCTCCCCAAATCTTCGATGTAATCTTTACTTTTAATTGTGAAATCAACATATTTTAACAGATCAATTGGCCAGATTGAAAGTAAATTAAGTTTTAAGTAAAAAGATTATCACAATTTTTAATGAATATTTTAGGCACAACTAATTCAATTTTCCATTTCACAAAACCTCAAAACAAGAAGAAAGATAGAGAAGACTGCTCAGAATGCATAGGAAGAATAACACAAAACTTGGATTTCATATAAAATCAAAGTTACAAA
Organism: Papilionanthe hookeriana x Papilionanthe teres; assembly: GCA_022702705.1. Classification (NCBI taxonomy): domain Eukaryota; kingdom Viridiplantae; phylum Streptophyta; class Magnoliopsida; order Asparagales; family Orchidaceae; genus Papilionanthe; species Papilionanthe hookeriana x Papilionanthe teres. The sequence continues at coordinate 59,456,978 of CM040432.1, read as the reverse complement.
ATAGTAAACAAAACTTATCGCGAATTTTCTCACCAAGCAGACTCCTTGACGTTCCTTTGACTCTTCCTACTTGTACAACACACTCAACTAAACTCACTTACTCACTATTAAACTCTCTAGGACACACTAGACACACCTACACACACTTTGATGACACTTTGAAGACACACTTTTTAGTCTAAATTCATCCCTTTTTAAAGAGATAGAAATATTTCCAAAGGTTGCTTAAGCACCTCTTTAAAAGGCATCCATATTCGATAAATCTTGCTTGAACCAACCTTCTCGCCGTCGGCGGGCTCATTGGCATCGATGGGCTCTTTGGCGCGGGCTCCTTTATAATTTATTTGTATGCTCTCGGGAAAAATACGCCGTCGGCGGCCTATTCCTCGCCGTCGGCGGCCAATATCAACTTGTCGGCATATTTTTAGGTTGAGTGTTGTATTTTTGAAAAGAGGTCGCCTACAGAAATTGTCGGCGAATTTTTAATTTAATTTAAATAAATAATTTGAAAAGTAGTATTTGATTTTGAAAATAATTTTAAATTTAAAAATTTTAAGATATGAAATCAAGCCGATCTCACATCCCAAATAGTTTATATAAACGAGCAAAGCACCACAGATCGTATATCTATCCCGGAGAATAGACACATCTGCTTGATGATGGGGCTCGGTTAAATAAACTAGAAGATTTGTGACATCCGTTTGGTCTGCGAACCAATTTTATAAGCCGACAAGTTTCCCTGCTCAATATAAAGGAATTAAGCAGGGTTTATATTATCTGGGTTCTTAAAATTCTTTATAAGGGCAAGCCCCTATAGTTAATTACATCTTAAATGACGGGAATCACTTAAGAAAACTTTCGATAATAATCAATAATTCTGCTCTCAAGAATTTCAAAGTTTAAGTTTCCAAAGGATTGAATTTTAGAATTTCAATAGGGAATGGATCAAGTTTGGAACATTTTGTTTTAGGAATTCAAAGGAAGAGAGGTAGGAAAAAATCACAGATTCGAAGCGAACTTCGGTAATTTCCCAACTATCCTATTGTTTGGCTTGAATTTAGGAAAGTCCTAATATTTATTTAATGTTTTGATCTTGCCAATTTTAATCAATTAGGACTTATATTCGTATGATGTGATCACACAAATAGCCTCGAAGATGTGAGGGTTTATGTCGTATCGGACGACTACCTCGGAATCCTAAGACTTGGTTAGCGCTTAATTTGCAATGCAAATGCCTAACAAAAAGATTGAGGATTTATGTTGCACTAAGCGAACTACCTCGAAATCCTATGGCTTGGTTATTTAATTCTAAGAAAGTTTCGTTGAAGTAGACTCGGGTTTTGCTTGATGACGATGGTCGTGCTGCCCACCATGCTCCGAGCTCCTTGTTGTTGCAGAGGGTTTAGTTATAGAAGGTGAAAATCAAGAGATGAGAAAAGTGTTTTGGTTTAGAGAAGTCTTAAAATCCAAGCGTTTTTAGTCTTTTAGTTAAAACAAATCTTAAAATTGATTATAACAACACAGGTTAAGATCCCACGGTTCCATCCTTCCGGCATCGTTATTTTTATCGGATTCACTTAGTCCAGATGAATTTACTAAACTCAACTAAATGAGTTCCACACTTTCATTTAGACCTCGGGAAATCCCGTTAGCAATACGTAGGTTACATCATCCGAGGTATTCCCGATCATCCAACAAGATGTTTTAATTTAGTTATAATTGTAGTTTAGTATTTTGTTTGTGATTAAATTTTGAGTTGTTTTATATTTTGAAATATTGTGGCGGTGAATTTTATCTTGTAATGACTTTTAATTTAGTTTTGGTTTCAGTTTTAGGGAGTATCCTAAAGGTGTAGGTTTTCATGCAACAGTTGTTTATCATGCAAGAAAAGTAAGTGCATTTGCAATAAAGTAAATTGCAAGAAGGTAAATTACAATAAAATAAAAGCGTACCTGGAGGGTCTTCCCGTCATCCCATGCTACACTTAAACACAATTTAGAATATTTAAGCATTTAAAGCAAGTTCCTAGGAAAAGCTAAGGAAAGGGTTATGGTTTTCTACCAAGTTCCTAATCCTATAGTTAGTCATCTCCTATGACGTTTAGGTTCTTGTGTTTTGGTTTGAGGACGATTTTCTTCATCAAAGAACAATTAAGTTCAATTGTTCTTATAAACATCCTATCGTACTGAGGAAGTGCTTCAAACGAATCTTAAACATCTTTTCATTACTTCAGGATTATTTTAAGTCAAGAGAATTTAATTATTCGATGAATCGATCATCCAGGGAGTTCAAGTTTTGTTATCTTGCTCAGTGAACTAGGACATTTGAATATCCTATGAGTGAAGTAATACTTCACTTAACACTCCATTTAGGAGTTATGACAATAAGAGCTTTTGAAGGCAAATCGATGTTTAAGTGATTTGTGATTCCATTTAATTTCAATTAATGGGTTTAAGTTTGGAATAATGTTCAAGTTGTTTTAGATTTATTTTTGAATTCTTTGTCTTAAGTGATGTTATATTCAATTCAATTTAATTTAATTTAATTTTAATTTAATTTGGTTTGGTTTTAATTTTAATTTAATTTTATTTATTTAATTTCAATTTTATTTTAACTTGATTTTACTTTTTTTTATTTAATTTAATTTAATTTAATATGTTTTGATTTAATTTAATGTGATTTAATTTAATTTAATTTAATTTTATTTTAATTTAATTTTAATTTAAATCTTAATTTGGTTTTATTTTTAATTTTAATTTTAATTTAAATTTAAATTTAATTTAATTTTTTTATTTTAATTTAATATTTTATTATTTTTTTATGCTTTAGGGATGATTTAATTTTAATTGTTAAAGTATTAATTTAATTGAAATTTTAAAAGGATTTAATTTAAATGTTTTAATTTTAATTTAATTTAATGATTAAGTCTTTTAGCATTTTAAATTTTGAATTTGGATTATCATTTTAATTAGGAATTAAATATTATTGAGGTGATTAATTTAGGGATTCTTAGATTAAAGAATAAATTTCTTCCTAATAATATCCCTATTTTAATAATTCAATTTTTTTATTATTCTTAGAGTTTAAACAATTATTTAATTAAGGTTTATTTTAATTACTTTCAAATTATTTGGTAGGTTTCTACCATTTAAATACCTAAGTTTCAAACATCCAAAATCAACTTAATATCAAATATTTTACCCATCCTTTTAATTAAACCTAAAATTTTTAATTATAGGTTAAAATTTTAATTACCATTTTGCCCTTTATGCTTACTAATTCCATAACTCACTAAATTGAGCTTAAATGAATTTGAAATTTTTATGTAACTTCACTCATATGTCAATCAAGACATTAGAGGAGAAAATGTGATTATTCTGTATTTAATTTATTTATATAATTATTTTTGGTGGAAAATAAGAATTTTCATGGAAAATTTAATAACATGAACAAGGGAAAGTTTCTATTCTTAAGAAAATTATGGGACATTCCTAATGACCAGAGGACCACTTGGACCAATTTTGGTGATTTTTTGAATTATATTATTTTTATTATAATTATTTTGAGTTTTAGAGTATTAATTAATTTAAAAATAAAATAAAGGTTTAAAAATGAATTTTATATTTTTAAAAAATCTCTCTGATATTAAGGAAACCAGAGGACCAATTTTTATAATTTTCTAATTTTCTTTGATTTATTAGAATTATTTTAGTGGAAATGCTAGAAAATACATTTTTTAATTTTAAAATTACCTTAGGGCATTAAAATTTAATATCTCATCATAGAGACTTAAGAAAAATATGGGGTTTGTTCCTAAGTGATTAAAATTCAAAATGTGACATTTTGGTGAACTTTATTATTTTTGTGATTTTTATTATTTTTTAATTATTAAAAATATTAAAATAATGCAAAAAATCAACTTTTTTGGAAAATTGCAATTTTAATTTTATTAAATTCCCCTCATATTAAAGAGGCTCCAAGACCAATTTGGTGAATTTTTGAAAAGGATTTTGAAAGTTATGAATTTTGAAAGTTTAAATTTGGCTAAATGGCTTAATCAACCCATTTGATAGGGCTAACCAAGTCCAATTGACTTCAAACTTTTATGGTGGGTTCATCTGATCCTAAAAGTTAGTGGAGAATTGATTTCAAGTCAATTTGATGTATGATTAGCTTTAATTAATTAAAGATCCATTTTGGGTGTTTAAGCCAATTAGGATTACTACAAGTGAGTTAACTCAAAACCCATTTTTCCTAGGGTCCTCTGGTCATAAGAAACATCACCAAATTTTCCTAGAATTTATTTCACAACATGCTAATTATTAGAATTAAAATACTCATAATAGTAACCTAGAATTGAAAAATCAATAACTCTTCGTAGGGGTGGCCTCCGACTTCGGAAAATTCGGGGAATGTTCCCAGATTCGGAGGCTTCAAAAGCTCCTATGGTCTTATGCCATGGTGAATTGTATACATGCATGGAGAATTGAAAATGTGCGAGAGAGTAAATAAATTATCAAAAATCAAATACTCGATGAAATTAAATGATTTCTTTTTCACATTATTCTCCTCTGTTCACTGAGCAAGAGGGTATTTTTATTTTATTTTTCTGATTTTACTACACAAAGTTATACATTTTTGAAGTTTAGGGAATTAAATAAATCAAAAATACCCTAATTTTCTACTTAAGTGACGTGGCGCCAGCTCAACCTAGGCATCTCCGAAACGCCGCGTGTCGTCTTCTGATTCGGCGCGGCCATCCGACTTAGCGCTCCAGGGCCCCGCGGTTCACGTACCATCGCGCTGTCCGGCTCAATCCAGACCATCCGCTCGATACACGCTCGATCCAGATGGCTCCCGATCATCGTCTACGGCCGGGTGTGCACCCGTGATCATCAACCTTCTAACCCTAATTTCTCACTCGATTCTCAACGGATTTTCGTGTTCTTATGCTCTATGGATTCGTCTTGAAGAGACGAACACATCCATATGGTAAACGTGTATTGAAATTAACTCAAATTAAATAGAGAATCTCTGTAAGCTCGGGAAGAAGAGTGAGTCCATACCTTTGCTCAGAGAAGTGGAGCTTCAATCTGAGAGTTGTGTCACCTTCGATTGGGTCCAAGCAAGCTCCAGATGAAGTCCCTTGGCACAGTGAATTGTCTCAGTATGATTTTGACCAAGCTCAGATCACAAAGCTTGGAGGGCTGGAAGCAATGGCTAGCCCAGTGAGGGGCTTTTCTTGGTAAACTTCTTCTCTTGGTACGGTGAAGGTGTAGGACCAACCAATTTGGGGATTGGCTCACTGTAAAGAAGTGTCCGGTTTTTATGCTTGAAATTTGAACTCGAAAATTGAGCTCGATGTGGAGGAATTGAGTGGAATCCAATGGGAATCAAATGCTCTATGTGTGGAGAGTGGTACGGAATGATTTTGGCGAGTTTCCTTAGGGTTGGTTCGGCACCACTTCCATGGCCGAGAGAGGTGGAGTTTAAATAGGAGAGGCTCGGAGGGCCTCCCGGGGGAGTTAGGGCTTGGGATCAGTTGCTTAGGTCGAGGAAGAACGGCCGTGGCAGCCTGCTGGACTTGGGCCAGCTCAGCAAGGGAGAATTTCAATGTTGGCTCACATGTGAGCTCTCCGGTGTGGTGTTTTCCAGCGATCCAGGCGGCTGGCCGGCAGGCATGGGTCACCCTCAAGTCCAGGTGGGTCAAGGCTGGAGGTTTGTCCAGTCAATTGGCCATGGACATGTGTAAAGGGCTTGGATTAAAATGGTATGGGGGAGAGGCTCATTTTGGGTTGATTTTGGTCAACTCATGTAATTGGGCTTGGTGCACCCACCAAGGGACTGATTTGGGCGAGAGGGAGGTCGGATGAGTCAGTTAGGAAAGGGTAGTGAAGTCACCATCCATGAATATTTAGATTAATCATAGATTAAGGTGAAGCATTAAAAGGGTTAAAACCTTTTTAAGGGGGTTTAAAAAGAGGCTCCTCCCTTTGCAATTAATGGTATGATGATGTGTAAAGTGAATCCCATGGCTTCATGTGGCTTGTGCATGGCTTCAAGAGCTTGCTCGTAGCTTGGGAATGGCTTGGCTTACTTGCATGAAAGGGATTTTGGGATTTTTGGCATTTAGGGTGATTTGTCATGAGGCTTGATTTGGAATCATTTGATGATTGATTTGGGACTTAAGGGATGATATCAATTAATGGGGAGATGAAAAGAATGTCATATGGGCTTTAGCATAAAGTTTGGGCCTTTGAAATTTAGTGAAGATGGGCTTTTAAAATGGTTTAGGGAAGTGGGCTTTTGGATTTTAAAATGGATTTTAGGATGAAAGTTTGGTAAAGGCTTGGGCCAAATAATTTTTGGGTTTGGTTTAGGGGTAATTCATGAGTGATTTGGAATAAATTTGAGGTGGTTTGGGCTTGAATTGGGTTGGATTTGGGTTCATTTGGTACATGGGCCAATGTAAGTCAAATTGGGCTAATTTGGGCCAATGTTGGGCTAGGGTTGAAATTGATGTAAAATTATTGTTGGGAAATGTTTATGGGAGTGTTTCAAAGAGGTTTTGGCTTTGGTTGGGTTTTGATTTTGGGGTTTGGGCTTATTTGGGTTAGGTTTGGGTTTAGGTTAAAATTGGGCCTTTTAGCTTTGGGTTGAATTTGAGTGGGGTTTGGGTCCACATTTTGGGTAAATCATGTTAGTGTTTTGTTTGTGGGGATGTTAAGGAAGGTTTAGAAAAGGTTTGGGGTTAATTGGAGTTGAATTGGGTTAGTTTGGGCTAAGTTTGGGTCATGGGTCCAAATTGGGTTTTAAGGTCCAAAATGAAATTGGGTTCAAATGCCAATCAAATTGGACTTGGATTTGGTCTAGATTGGTGTTGGGGATGTTGAATTGAAGTTTAGAATTTAATTGGACTAGAATTTATTGGGTAGGTTTGGTTTGACATTGGGTTCATTTTGGGTTAAAATGGGTCAAATTGGGGATTTTGACAACAGTGGAGTAAATTGACAAAATTTGCCCATGGTGTAGTTGAACAAAATGCAATTGGGAATATTTGGGATTTTTTGAAATTTTCTGGGAATTTTCTAAATTTTTGGATTTTTTTGGCTAAGAGGGGCATTTTGGGTATTTGGAGGGTATTGGGGGGTATTTTTGGAATTTTGGGTATTTTTGGCTATGAATGATCAATTTGAGTAATGTGGGAATGTTTGGGATTGGTTTTGAGGAATTTTGGGTATTTGGAGATTTTTTTGAAAATTTTGGGTAATTTCAAGGGTTTTGGATAGGCTAGGCGGGTGTAGGGTCCCCGGGGTTAAAAATTGAAAATTTAGAAAATTGAAGATTGGGTAAATGTAAGTGGAATGTAACCATTTTGGTTGGGCCATGAAGCCATATTAAACTTATATGAGCCATGAGAGGACTCATTTGAGGCATTCACTATGTTGTTCCTAACCCTCTTAACCAAGGGCTTAGGGGTTAAGGACCATCCATGTGAATCACCTCCATGAGTCAGGAGGTCAAGTTGGGTATGGGTGTGGTTTTAGGAGGTGTGTGAAAGTGTAGTGTATAAGTGTAGTGTACGTGTAAGTCGGCCCTTCACCGAACCAAGCCACCTGAGGCGATCTCAAGGCCGAAGAGTCCTGTAGGAACTCATCCTTTAAACTTCCACATTTGATTTCAACCCTCTAGGTGATTAGGGGTTTATAATCAAGTTTGTGGAGTTTGCTGGGAGTTAAGAAGTGGTTTGAATTTCTAAGTGGTGGATTCCACTTCTAGTCCTCTAAGATAGTCAAAGGAAAAGCCTAAGGCTAGATCCTAAGTAGTAAAGAGGAAAGAGAAGACCTCATCAAAAATGAGGTCAACACAACTTTTGTCTCTTTTGGTCCTTTTTGTTCTAGATTTGCTCATTTTCTCATCTTTTTGCTCCATTACCTATAAATCTTCATACCTGCAACAAGACATAGAAAAAACTTTTCTTTAAAGTGCAATATTATCAAAATTAATGTAAAATCGGTATGAATTTCTCAATATATTTTTCTTTGGACATCAGGCTGGTGACGTTAAACCAAGCGTTTTGTAAGAGGCAACCCATATTTATCGGTGTGCTTTGCTTTATGTTTGCTTTGTGTGCTTTTATTTAGTTTACTTTGAGAAATGTGGTGATATTTTGGAGTTTTTTATGTTATAGTGGTGTTTATTTGACCTTATTTGATGATTTAGAGGAGTCAGAATGAAGATTTTGATGTTTGGAAGAACTGTGTAAAAATGTGCACTGGCAGCTATGCGCCGTTGGTTGGCACATAGGTGCCACAGTTATAAAAAACATGAAAAATTAGATTCTAGAAGCCTAAATTGTGGGTGAGTAGTTTTTAGAGTTATTAAGGATTTTTAAAACGTCTAGGGTCGGTTTTAAGGCTTCCTAAGTCTATCAAAAGGCCCTGAATTTATGAGATAGTTGCCCTAGTTCTTATTTTCATTTATGAGTCTTAAAAAGAGTATTTTGAGTGCAAAATGTCTTCTTGAGAGAGCGACATTAAGAAGAAAAAGGATGCCAACAAGAAGAAGTTTATTTGTGACAGTGAGCGAGAGTTATATAATGGATTTCTGGCTATGAGTATCCTCGGAATAGCAGAAAGAATTATGAAGATTGAAACCGATGTGGAGTCTATTGATGCAAAGGTAAATGAAATTAATGCACATTTAACGCACATTGGATGGCAACTAAAAATGCAATTCAGTCATATAAGTCATGTGGAAGAAGCGGATAGAGAAATGTTTCTGAAGAACAAATGGTTAGAAGAAGAAGAAGATGTAAGAGCTTTCAATCATCCACCCTTTTATCAGATTTACATTCCAGATGATTCAAATGGAACTAATGGTGGTTCTGGATATAATCTACCTAATGGAAATTGGAATTAAATTATGAGTGGTCTTGTGAGTGTATGTCTGTTTAGTGTTTTAAGTGTGTGGTTATTTTTTTTAATGTGTGTTTTGTTGCACTTTACATGTGTTTGCTACATTTTAATGATGTATGTTTGTGTTTAAATTACATGTGTATGAACTTATGTATTGGGGAATTTCATCTATAGTGTTTGGATAGAAATTTGTAGTTTGTATTAAGTATGATTTAATATTTAAGTAATATAAGTTTTTGTTTGTGTTAGATTTGTGTGTAATCATTGGAGATTAATGTGTACTTTTGGAGTATCAGAAAAGTTTATGGGGATAAATAATTGTTTGAAGTGATTAAAGGTGAATAACTCAGATTTTTGATGGAATTAATTTAATTGCCAAAATTTAGGCACTGGCGGCTAATCGCCAAACCGATGGCGCATAAGCATCAGATTTCGTGGCTAGGCGTCGTGTGCCTCGTGCATTGGCGTTGATTCACGAAAATCAATTTTCTGCAGTTAAAAACCCAAAATTTACCATTTTTAGCACCCCCATCACCTTTCAACCTCTAGATTTTGTGAAATAGGAGCCTACGACATCATCAAATTACATCATTTTATAATCGATTTCATCAAAATTTAATGGATTTGAATTCCTTAAGGTACGATCACTACCCCTAAGTAAAAAATTTTTATTTTCACCATGTATTTTAAGTACATTATCAAAAAATTTGAAAATTACTATTCATGGTAAAAATTTGAGGAAAAGCATGAGAAATTTCTTGGATTCAATGGAGTTTGCCTTTGGAAGTTGAGTTTACAAGTTTACTTTAAAATTGGAATTTATGGTGATTTTTTTTGAATTTTTAGAGAGGGCTCCAAAGTTAAAACTCTCGAAAGAAAAAGCGAATTTGATTCCGACAAATTTGTCAGTTCTAGAGCAGAGAATCGTTACGTCGATGCACTCGTATCTCAGAAATTGATTCCAAAATAGGTTTTTAGCAAGCCAGGAGGAGATATTAAGGAGATAATTGCTAGAAGGAATTGAGAAAGATATTGTTGCTTCTCCGCTTTTGCAGTTCTTTCTGTGGTGGTTGAGGAAAATTTGGTGATGGTCAGGGGGCAACAAATGTTTTTTTCACCAGCGGTAATTAATACCTTTTACTTTTTAACTCCTGTGATGTTTTATTTTTATGCTAATTATCATCATTCTAAAGGAGATTGAGATGAGATTATGGCCTTTCTTACTGATGAAAGAGGTTTACGGAAGATTATAAAAGAAAGAAGAGTGAATTTTCAAGCCTCTAAGTTGAATGCCACTTCAAAGGCATGGAATTACTTCATCTCATCCAAGCTTCTACCTTCAAGTCATGTCAATGAAGTTACAAGGGAGAGAGTTGTTCATATCTATTTTATTCAGCAGGGAAAGCCTTTAGACATTAGAGCTATTATTTTTTATCATATTTTGAACTGTGTCATAGCTGCTACTACTGCAGGTATGGGATTTCCTTCACTGATTCACTTGATTTGTGAGCAGTTTGGTATTAAGTTTGAACCATGGGAAGAGGTTCTTCAGCCACTTAGACCTATTACTAGTGTAAAAGTGAACACTTACACTGTACATTCAGTATTTGGCTGGAAAGGAGGATCTGTTAGAGCTTCCAGTGCTTCTATTTGTGCTGCTTCTACTTCTTGTGCTTCTACTGCAAATGTATCATCCTCCAGAGATTCACAAACTGGATTATTACAGAAGATTTTGAAGAAGGTGAGTCTTAACAGAGAGCATGTTAGAGATATGGATGGTAAGACTGAAAATATTGAAAGGTATATTGTAAAATATGATGAATATGAGGAGAAGTATCAGTAGTACATGGACAGAGTTATTAGTAGTGATCACAGTGCTGAGATGCCCCCTCATCCTTTTTATATACCTTATGTTTCATCCAGAGACTGGAATGAAGATGATATAATGAGGACGATGATTAGGATTGTTATGTTGAGTTTTTTATGTTGTGATGTTATTCTCTTATGTGTTGTGATGTTTTTATTTGATGTTCTCATATGTGATGTGATGTATTTTTGTGTGAACTCTGACATTGTGTAGAGTGTAGTTAAATTATTTCTGTTATGCACAATCAAATGTTTTACATTATAATATGTGATGTGTTTTTGGTAGTAAATATTTTTACGTGTTTCTAGTGTTTGATTTTTTAGTAGTGTCTAATTTAATTCTTATAAATACTATAAAAATTTAGAATACTATTAGAAACCACTCTTTATATAGCATGTTTAAACTTTTCAAAATTTGCTACCATTTATTTTCTAGTATGTTGTCATTTGTGTTATGTTAAGTTGGTGTGTATTTGCTTTGAAAATTTCCACTATTGTAGAATTGAAATTTTGAAATTTCTATTTTATGAAAAACTGAATTTGATCTACTTTTTACTTCTGTTTTTAAACTGTTATACTTTCATATTTAGAATATTAAGATTCCTAGAAGCATGTTATTCTAGTTTTTTTTTTAATTCTTACCCAAGTATTATTTTTATGCTTAAATGTTTTATCCTAATTAAAAATTAAAGTTTAGGGAGAATTTAAAAACAAATTTTCAAAAACTAAAATTTTATTTGTTCTAAAAAATACTTAAATAAAATTTGATTTTTGATTGAAAATAATTATGTATATGAAGTTATATTAGGGAAGCAAAATTTTGAATATAGAAATGAGTAAGAGAATTTAGTTAAAATTTATAGTAATGATGAAAATTTTAAAGTTAAAATTTTCATAGTAAAAAAATGATAAATATAATTAAACTATTTTTAGTAAGAAGTGTTGTATTTTTGGATAAATAGAAGATTTTACTTTTATTTTTCAAAGCTTAAATTTTTTTATTGAGAAATAATTTTCAACACTATTATTATAATTTTTAAGTGAAGGATATATATAGACCTTTATTGTAAATGAAAGGGTGGAATTTAAACTCATTAAACGCCTATCCAGATACAGTAATCTTTGCCTTATAAAAAGAAAAAAAAGAAAAGAAAAAGAAAAAGAAAAGTAAAAATAAAAAAAACAAAAAGAAAAAGAGAAAAAATAGTATGTAAAAGGAATGAGAAGCTTGAGGATTTAAGGGCTTAATAAAAAATTGGTTCCTTACCGAAAGTTTAAAATATAAGTTTTGAGAAAATCTAAAGCTTAAGGTTATAATATAGTAAGTAAAATTATTTCTAAATAAAAATTTTTAAGTGAGAAAGATGAAATGTTTGAATCCTATATTTTGAAGAATCTATAAGTATTTCTGAATTAGATAGGAACTAATACTTTTCATTATCCTTTACTTAAGAACCTTCTAAACTTTAAGTTGATCTCATTTACTTAATTTTTTTCTAAATTGGACTATTTCATTTCTAGAACAAAATTTTGAAACCTTCCTAAAGAAACTCATTTACATAATTTGCATGTTAGATTTTTTATGTGATTAAGTGTAACTTGAGGACAAGTAACATTTTAAGTTTGGGGGATTTTGATACACCTAAAATATATACTATTTTTCAATACATTTTTATACCTATTTTGATGATATTGCACTTTAATGGAAGGTATATTTGTGTTTTTTTTGTAGGTATGATTAAAATGACTGACTATGATGAAAGGGGCAAAAGATAATCAAATTTGGAGCAAAATTTGAAGAATAAAAATTTTTGGCCTCTAGCACCAATGCGTTGGATGGCTGGTGCATCGGCGCCACAATTAAAGTGACAAATTTTAATTAATTTTGGCTTAAATTTGAAGGGGTTTTTGAAGCATCCTTTAGTTTAAACTTCATTAGCTTCCCATTAGCACCAAAATTCATTTAAAATTTGAATGAACAGATGCATTCCTTGGTGGATATTGAATCTGGACATGATTTTAAGAGACACCAACGCACCTTTTGGAAAATTTTAAAAAGACGAATTGAAGATCAGAAAAAGGGTTTGTGCGGCTTATTTTTTAGGTCGTGTTTTATTTTGAAGAGGGGTCGCCTAACAGAAATACTGTCGGCGAATTTTTAATTTAATTTAAATAAATAATTTGAAAAGGTAGTATTTGATTTTGGAAATAATTTTAAATTTGAAGATTTTAAGATATGAGATTAAACCGACCTCACATCCCAAATAGTTTATATAAACGAGCACCGCACCACAAACCGTGTATCTATCCCTAAGGATAGACACTACTTGCTTGATGGTGGGGCTTGATTAAATAAACTAGAAGATTAGTGACATCCGTTTGGTCCGCGAACCAATTTTATAAGCTGACAAGTTTCCACTGCTTAATATGAAAACATTAAACGGGGTTTATATTACCAGGTTCTTTAAAATTCCTATAAGGGCAAGCCCCTATAGTTAATTACATCTTAAGTGACGGGAATCACCTAAGAAAACTCTCGATAATAACCAATAATTCGCTCTCAAGAATTTCAAAGTTTAAGGTTTTCGAAAGATTGAATTTTGGAATTTCAATAGGGAATGGATCAAATTTTGGAACTTTTTGTTTTGTGAATCCAAAGGAAGAGAGGTAGGAGAAATCACCGATTCGAAGTGAACTTCGATAATTTCCCGACTATCCTATTGTTTGTCTTGAATTTAGGAAAGTCCTAATGTTTATTTGATATTTCAATCTTGCCGATTTCAATTAATTAGGGCTTATATTTGTATGATAAAATCAAACAAATAGCACTAGAAAATGTGAGGGTTTATTGTCGTATCGGACGACTACCTCGGAATCCTAAGACCGGTTAGGGCTTAATTTGCAATGCAAATGCCTAACGAAGAGTTGAGGATTTATGTTGCACTAGGCAAGCTACCTCGAAGTCCTATGGCTTGGTTGTTTTAATTCTAGGAAAGTTTTGCTGAAGTAGACTCGGGTTTTCTTGATGACGATGGTCGTCTTGCCCATGCATGCTCCGAGCTCCTTGTTGTTGCGAAGGGTTTAGTTTTAGAAATCATAAATCGGGGGATGAGAGAAGTGTTTTGGTCAGAGAAGTCTTAATTTCCAAGCGTTTTGTATTTTGATTAAAACAAATCTTAAAGTTGATTATAACGACACGGTTAAGATCCCACGGTTCCATCCTTCCGGCATCATTATTTTTATCGGATTCACTTAGTCCGGATGAATTTGCTAAACTCGACTCGAATGAGTTCCACACTTTCATTTAGACCGTGGGAAATCCCGTTAGCAACACGTAGGTTACATCATCCGAGGTATTCCCGATCATCCAACAGGACGTTTTAATTTAGTTGTAATTGTAGTTTTGTGTTCTGTTTGTGATTAAATTTTGAGTTGTTTTATATTTTGAAATGTTGTGGCGGTGAATTTTATCTTGCAATGACTTTTAACTTAATTTTGGTTTCGGTTTTAGGGGCTATCCTAAAGGTGTGGGTTTTCATGCAACAGTTGTTTTATCATGCAAGAAAAGTAAAATGCATTTGCAATAAAGTAAATTGCAAGAAAGTAAATTGCAAGAAAGTAAATTGCAAGAAAGTAAAAGCGTACCTGGAGGGTCTTCCCGTCATCCCAAGCTGCACTTAAAACACAATTAGCATATTTAAGCAAGTTCCTAGGTAAGGTAAGGGAAAGGTTATGGTTTTCTACCAAATTCATAATCCTATAGCGAGTCATTTCCTATGACGTCTAGGTTCTTTGTGTTTTGGTTTAAGGACGATTTTCTTCATCGAAGAACAATTAAGTCCGATTGTTCTTATAAATATCCTATCATATTGAGGAAGTGCTTAAGAAGAATCTTAAACATCTTTTCAATATTTCCGAGATTGTTTTAAGTTCGAATGAATTTAATTATACGAAATGAATTAATCGTCCAAGAATTTCAAGTTTTGTTAACTTGCTCGATGAACTAGGACATTTGAATATCCTATGAGTGAAGTGACACTTCATTTAATGTTTTATTTAGGAGTTATAATAACTAAAGCTTTCAAGGGTAAGTTAGTATTCAAATGATTTGGTTTAAGTTAAAGGGTTTAAATTTGGAATAGTGTTCAAATTGCTTTTAAATTTATTTTCTTTCTGTTTTAGATGATGTTATATCTAATTCAATTTAATTTAACTTTAATTGAGTTTTGATTTAATTCGATTCAATATAGTTTAATTTAATTTGATTTGATGTTTAATTAATTTGATTTGATTTAATTTTAATTTAATTTGATTTAATTTAATTTAATTTAATTTTAATTTAATTTAATTTAATTTAATTTAATTTAATTTAATTTAATTTAATTGTTTAATTTAATTTAATTTGATTTAATTTAATTTAATTATTTAATTTAATTTAATTTAATTGTAATTTAATTTAATTTAATTTACTTAATTTAAATTAATTTAATTTAACTTAATTTGTTTAATTTAATTTAATTTAATTTTTAATCTTAATTTAATTTAATTTAATTTAATTTAATTTATTTAGTTTAATTTAATTTGAATTTAATTTTATTTTTTTTTAATTAAAATTTTTTTAAAAGAGTTTAATAATTTAATTTTAGTTTAATGATTAAGTCTTTTAATATTTTAAATTTGAGTTATCATTTTAATTGAGAATTAAATATTAATGAGATAATTAATTTAGGGATTTTTAAATTAAAGAATAAATCTCTTCCTAATAAATATCCCTTATTTTAATAATTCCAATTTATTATTCCTCCAAATTTAATCCATTATTTAATTAAAGTTTAGTCATTTTAAAATTATTTAATGGGTTTCTACCCTTTAATTATTTAAATTTCAATCATCCAAATCAGATTAAGATCAAATATTTTACTTGTTGATTTTTTATTAAACCTAAAGTTTTAATTAAGGGTTAAAAGTTTAATTACCATTTTACCCTTTAAGCTTAATAATTTCATAACTCACTAAATTGAACTCAAATGAACTTGAAATTTTTATGTGACTTCACTCATATGTCAATAAAGACATGAGAGGAGAAAATGTGATTTTTCTGTATTTAATTTATTTATATAATTATTTTTGGTGGAAAATAGAGATTTTCAAGGAAAATTTAATAACATGACCAAGGGAAAGTTTCTATCCTTAAGAAAATTAGGGGACATTCCTAATGACCAGAGAAGCACTTGGACCAATTTTGGTGATTTTTTGAATCATATTATTTTTATTATAATTATTTTGAGTTTTGGAGTGTTAATTAATTTAAAAATAAAATAAATGTTGAAAAATGGGTTTTATATTTTTCAAAAATCTCTCTGATACCAAGGAAACTAGAGAAGCAAATTTTGCAATTTTCTGATTTTTTTATGATTTATTGTAATTATTTTAGTGAAAATGCTAGAAAATACATTTTTTTAATTTTAAAATTACCCTAGTGTTTTAAAATTCAATATCTCACTAAATAGACTTAGGAAAAATGTGGGATTTGTTCCTAAGTGATTAAAATTCAAAATATGACATTTTGGTGAATTTTATTATTTTTGTGATTTTTATTATTTTTTAATTATTAAAAATATTAAAATATTATTAAAAATCAACTTTTTTAGAAAATTGAAATTTTAATTTTCTTAGGTTTCCCTGATATCAGAGAGGCTCCAAAACCAATTTAGTGAATTTTTAAAAAGTATTTTAAAAGTTATGAATTTTTAAAGTTTAAAATGGCTAAGTGACTTAATCAACCCAATTAGTGGGGCTAACCAAGTCCAATTGACTTCAAATTTTTATGGTGGATTCCTCTGATCCTAAAGGTCAGTGGAGAATTGATTTCAAGTCAATTTGATGCCTGGTTAACTCTAATTAATTAAAGACCTATTTTAGGTGTTTAAGCCGATTAGGGTTAATGCGAGTGAATTAACTCAAGTCCTATTTTTCCTAGAGTTCTCTGGTCATAAGGAACATCACCAAATATTTCTAGAATTTATTTCACAACATGCTAATTTTTGGAATTAAAATACTCAAAACAGCAACATGCATTTGAAAAATAAATAACTTTTCACAGAGATGGCCTCCGACCTTGGAAAATTCGGGGAATGTTCCCAAGTTCGGAGGCTTCAAAGCCCTATGGTCTCATGCCATGGTGAATTGTATACATGCATGGAGAATTAAATGTATGCAGAGAGTAAATAAATCACAAAAAATAAAATACTTAATTAAATTAAATGATTTCTTTTCCACATTATTCTCCTCACGTTCACTCGAGCAAGAGGGTATTTTTATTTTATTTTTGTGATTTTTCTACACAAAGATATGGATTTTTGAAGTTTAGGGAATTAAATAAATAAGAAAATACCCTAATTTTCTATTTATCCACGCCGGCGCCGGCGAAACCTCGGCGGCTCCGAACGCACACGCGTCGCGCTCCCATTCGACGCCGCCACCGAGTCGGCGGCCCGGGCCCCGCGGTTCTCGTACCGTCTCACGGTCCGACGCGATCTCGGCCGTCCGTGCGCGCGTGTATCGAATGGACGGCATCCGTTCATCGTCCCCAAGTGTTCTCACCCGAGAGCCGTCCACACTAAATCCCTAAGATCTCGCTCGATTCTCAATGGATTTTCATGTTCTTATACTCTATGGATTCGTCTTGAAGAGACGAACACATCTATACGGCTAACATGCATTGAAACTAAGGCATTTGAAATGGAGAATCTCCGGAAGCTCGGGATGGATAGTTAACTCATACCTTAGCTCGGAGAAGTGTGGCTTCAATCCGAGAGTTGTTGCACCTTCGATTGGGTCCGCGCAAGCTCCGGATGAAGTCTCCCGGTCGCGGTGAATTGCTAGCTATGAAAGTGACCACGGCTCGATCACATAGCTTGGAGGCTGGAGCAAGCTGGGTGGCTTCGGAGATGGGGCTTTCGGTGGGAAACTTCTCCTCTTGGTCCGAGTGAAGGTGTAGGACCGGTCGATTTGAGGATTGGCTCATTGTGGCAAAGTGTCCTGGTTTTGGGTGGAATTTCGGTTGAGAAATCGGGCTCCGTTGGTGGGGATTAGGGCAAATTGACACCTGGGATCAAGCTGCTCTAAGGATGGTGAAGGGTTTGGAACAATTTTGGCGAGTTTCGGCAAGGTTTGTGCTTGGCTCTTCTCGTGGCCGAGAGGGGTGGAGTTTAAATAGAAGCTGGTGAGGGGCCTCCCGAGGAGAGTTAGGGCTTGGGATCAGCTGCTCCGGTGAGGAGAAGATCGGCCATGGTGACCACTAGGGATGGGGCGGCTCGGCGAAGTGAGAATTTCAATGTTGGCTCACATGTGAGCTCTCGGCCATGGTGTTTTCCGGCGGCCCGGTGGCCGGCCGGCTGAGCATGGGTCACCCTCGGGGTCGAGTGGGTCGGAGTTTGGAGGTTTGTGCTGATCAATTGGCCATGGACATGTGTAAAGGCTTTGATCCAAAGTGGAATGGGGCATGGCTAGATTTGGACCTAAATGGGTCAACCCACCCATTTGGGCTAGGTGCACCACCCAAGGCCTGGTTTAGGCTGAGGAGAAAGTGATTTGGATCAGCTTGATTAGTGGGGTCAAGTCACGATCCAAGTACGATTAGGCTTAAGCATGGTTTAGTGGAATCATGTAAGTGGTTAACCACCTTTAGGAGTTAAGGAAAGAGCCTCCTCCTTTTGCCCAAAATGGCATGGTGACATGTAAAGAGGCTCTCATGGCTTGCATATGGCTTATGCATGGCTCCATGGCTCCATTTGGCTTGGGAAAAGTAAAGTCGATTTCATGGAAATGGATTTAAGGAAAATTTTGGTATTTAGGGGTGATTTGGCATGAGGCTTGATTTGGAATTATTTGATGATGAATTTAGGACTTAGGGATGATTTTAATTGAAAGTATGATGAGGGGAAATGTCATATGGGCCTCGGAAGAATTTTGGGCTTTTTTAAAAGGGTTTTAGATGGGCTTTTAAGATGGATTAGGAAAGTGGGCTCTTGAATTTTAAAATGGATTTTGGGATGAAATTTTGTAAAGAGGTTGGGCCAAATAATTATTGGGTTTAGCTCATGGATGTGTCATGAGTGACTTGAAGCAAATTTGGGGTAGTTTGGACTTGAATTGGGTTGGATTTGAATTCTTTTGGTGAATGGGCCAATGTAGGTCAAATTGGGCTAACTTGGGCCAATGTTGGGCTAGGGTTGAAATTGATGTAAAATAAATATTAAGAAATTTTTATGGGAGTGTTTCAAAGAGGTTTTGGCTTTGGTTGGGTTTTAATTTTGAGGTTTGGGCCTATTTGGGTTAGATTTGGGTTTAGGTCAAAATTGGGCTTTTTGATTTTGGGTTGAATTTGAGTGGGGTTTGGGTCAAAATCTTGGGCAAATCATGTTAGTGTTTTGTTTATGAGGATGTTAAGGAAGGTTTAGAAAAGATTTGGGGTTAATTGGAGTTGAATTGGGTTAGTTTGAGGCTGAGTTTGGGTCATGGGTCCAAATTTGGGCTTTAAGGCCCAAAGTGAAATTGGATCCAAATGTCAATCAAATTGGACTTGGATTTGGTCTAAATTGGTATTGGGAATGTTGAATTGAAGTTTAGAATTGAATTGGACCAAAATTGGGGTCAATTGGGTATGTTTGGTTTGACATTGGGTCCACTTTGGGTTAAAATGGGTCAATTTGGGGGTTTTGACAAAAGTAGGGTAAATTGACAAAATTGGCCCATGGTGTAGTTGGACAAAATGAAATTGAAAATATTTGGGATTTTCTGGAATTTTCTGGGAATTTTCTGAATTTTTGGATTTTTAGGCCAAGAAGGGTATTTTGGGTATTTGGAGGGTATTGGGGGGTTTTCTTGGAATTTTTGGTATTTTTGGGTATGGATGATCAATTTGAGTGATGTGGAGGTGTTTGGGATTGATTTTGGAAAATTTTAGGTAATTTGGAGATTTTGCAAAAATTTGGGTAATTCGAGGGTTTTGGGTAGAGCTAAGCGGGTGTAGGGTCCCGGGGTCAAAAATTGAAAATTTGGGAAATTGAAGATTGGGTGAATTTGGGTGGGGTGAAATCATTTTGGTTGAGCCATGAAGCCATTTCAAGCCCATATGAGCCATGAAAGGACTCATTTGAGGCATTCATCTATGTTGTTCCTAACCCTCTTAGCCGAGGGCTTAGGGGTTAAGGACCATCCATGTGAATCACCTACATGAGTCAGGAGGTCAAGTTGGGTATGGGTGTGGTTTTAGGAAGTGTGTGGAAATGTAGTGTGTAAGTGTAGTGTATGTCAGCCCCTTCACCAGACCAGGCCACCCAGGGCAGTCCTAAGGCTAAAGAGTCCTATAGGAACTCATCCTTTAAACTTCCATATTTGATTTCAACCCTCTAGGTGATTAGGGGTCTATAGTCAAGTTTGTGGAGTTTGCGGGGAGTTTAGAAGTGGTTTGAATTTCTAAAAGGCGGGTCCCAATTCTAGTCCTCTAAGATAGTCAAAGGAAAAGCCTAAGGCTAGATCCTAAGCACTAAAAAAGAAGAAAAGGAAGACCTCATCAAAAATGAGGTCAACAGGGTTGTTGTTGGAGGTGTGATTAGTGTTAAGAGTCAAGTTTATGTTACAGAGTTATTGAGAGCACACCTTTCCACTTCACCACTTTTATTATCAAGTGTATCTAGTTTTTATTAAGAGTAAAATAGAGATTTTGAGTCACCCAAATTGGGCGCCAACCTCTATTGTGTCTTGTAAAGGAAAAGTAAAGTTTTAAAGGAACTTCAAAAGTCTTGTGGAGAGGATTTTCAGATAATTGTTTATCTTATTTTACATTTGGTTTTAAAGTAAGACTTGTTGTTTTTTCACTATGATTTCTACTTTCAAATCAAGTTGTGATTGTGTTTTGTCCATGAATTTTGAGTAGTTTTCTTTATATTTTTCCTTTTAAATGATGAAGTAATTAAATTATGGAAGGAAGTTGTGTGAAGTATAGGATTTCAATGTTGGAAGAAGTTGTGATGATTCACTACCTTGCACTTCATTTACCTCTTCATTTAGTCAAATAAGATGTTAAAATTTGTTGTGAAAACATGTAAGAACCAATGTGGTATTGTCTCAACCAACAATTGGAAAAGATCACATGCAATTGTATGGATGAGAATTGTAGTCCTTATGGTTGGGTGCAAATAAATAGGAAGATATGTTTTAATGGGGAGTAAAATTAGAGGAGTTCAGAGTGACAGGCTAAAGCCCCCTATTTCGGTAAAATGTTTTAAATTTTTTATGTGATGTTAGCCCCCAGGTGGATGGAATACAGAGAACTCTAGGTGAGAGCTAGTATCTTCCCTGCCTAAGTCTTCTATATTATTTCAAAACTTCAAATTAACCAATGTTCATTATAGAGCCAAGTAAGGGTAAAGAATATGATTGCTTCTACTTGGCACAACACATTTAGATACTTACACAATAAAATTACATAATTATTATTGATTGATTGAAAAAGAAAAAAAAATATTTTATTCTCATTTGCTTGTTGACCTCATTTTTTATGAGGTCTTTTCTTTTCTCTCTCCTTATTACTTAGGATATAGCCTTAGGCTTTCCCTTTGACTATCTTAGAGGACTAGAAATGGAACCCACCACTTAGAAATTTAAACACCTCTTAAACTCCCTTCAAACCCAACAAGTTTGATTATAAACCCCCAAGTCACTTGGAGGGTTAAGATTAAATGTGGAGGTTTAAAGGATGAGTTCCCTATAGGACTCTTTGGCCTTAGGACTACCCCGGGTGGCCTGTTCTGGTGAGGGTTGTCATGCACACATTACACTTTCACACACATTCCAAATCCTAAAACCATTCATACCTTGTTTGACTTCCTGACTCATGTAGGTAATTCATATGGATGGGCCTTAACCCCTAGGCCCTTAGCTAAAAGGGTTAGGAACAACATAGTGAATGCCTCAAATGAGTCCTCTCATTGCTCTTATGGGCTTGATATGGCTTCATGGCTCAACCAAAGTGATTCCATTCTACTCAAACTTGATCAATCTTTATTTTTCAAAATTTCAATTTTTGACCTCCGGGACCCTATACCCACCAAACCTACCAAATGCCCTTGAAACTGCCCAAAATTTGCAAAATCACCTAAATTACCCAAAATTCCTCAAAACCAATCCTTAACATTTCCCACCATTCAAATTGATCATCCATAGCCAAATATACCAAAAATTCCAAAAATACCACCCAATACCCTCCAAATACCCAAAATGCTCTTCTTAACCAAAAATTCCATAAATTCAGCAAATTCCCAAAAAATTTCAGAAAATCTCAAATATTCCCAATTTAATTTTTGTTCAACTACACCATAGGCCAATTTTGTCAATTTAACCCACTTTTACCAAAACCCCCAATTTGACCCATTCTTAACCCAAGTGGACCCAATGTCAAACCAAATTAACCCAATTGACCTCAATTTTGATCCAATTCAATTCTAAACTTCAATAAATATCCCTAATGTCAATTTAGACCAAATCCAAGCCCAATTTGATTAATATTTGGATCCAATTCCAATTTGAAGCTTAAAGCCCAATTTTGGCCCATGACCTAAACCTAGCCCAAACCAACCCAATTCAACTCCAACTGGCCCCAAATCTTTTCTAAAACCTTCCTAATATCCCCACAAACAAAAAACTAACAAGATTTGCCCCAAATTTGAACCTAAACTCCACCCAAACCTAACCCAAAACCAAAATCCACTAAATTGGCCTAAACCTAAACCTAACCCAAATAGGCCCAAATCTCAAAATCAAGGCCCAACCAAAGTTGAAAACTCTTTGTGACACTCCCATAAACATTTCTAAACATTAATTTTACATCAAATCTAACCTTAGCCCAACCATAGCCCAACCTTATCCCAAGTTAGCCCAATTTGACCCACTTTGGCCCCTTTACCAAAAAAGCCCAAATGAAATCCAATTCCACTCTAAATGATACCAAATCTTTTCTAAAATGTTCATGACACATCCCTAAACTAAATCCAACATTTGTTTGGCCAAATCCTTCACAAAATTTCCATCCACCAATTTGTTTTCAAACCTAAAGGCCCACTTTCTTAAACCATTCTAAAGGCCCATTTTCACCAAATCCAAAAGCCCAAAATTGGCTCTAAAGCCCACTGTCGGCAAATTTTTAGGTTTTGTTTTGAAAGGGGGGTCGCCTACAGAAGTTGTCGGCGGATTTTTAATTTAATTTAAATATATATATAGTTTAAAAGATAACATTTGATTTTGAAAGTAATTTTAAGTTAAAAAGTTTTAAGATATGAAATCAAACTCATCTCACATCCCAAATAGTTTATATAAACGAGCACCGCACCATAAACTGTGTATCCATCCCGAAGAATAGACACACTGCTTGATGATTGGGCTCGATTAAATAAACTAGGAGATCTGTGACATCCGTTTGGTCTGCGAACCAATTTTATAAGCCGACAAGTTTCCCTGCTTAATATAAATGAATTAAGCGGGGTTTATATTACACGGGTTCTTAAAGTTCCCTATAAGGGCAAGCCCCTATAGTTAATTACATCTTAAATGATAGGAATCATTTAAGAAAACTCTCGATAATGATTAGTGGTTTTGCTCTCAAGAATTTTAAAGTTTAAGGTTTTCAAAGGATTGAATTTTGGAAATTTCAATAAGGAATGGATCAAATTTGGAACAGTTTATTTTCAGGAGTCCAAAGGAAGAGAAGTAGGAGAATTTGAATATCCAAGAAAAATCTTGGCAACTTCCCAAACTATCCTATTATTTGGTTTAGATTTGGGAGTTTATTTAATGTTACAATCCTGCCAATTTTAATTAATTAGGACTTATGTTTGTATGACATGATCATACAAATAGCCTGGAAGATGTGAGGGTTCATGTCGTACCAAACAACTACCTCGAAATCCTAAGACTGGTTAGGACTTAATTTGCATAAAAATCATTATACAAATGCCTAACAAAAGGGTTGAGGACTTACGTTGCACTAGGCAAACTACCTCAAAATCCTACGGTTTGGTTGTTTAATTCTAGGAATGTTTAGCTGATGTAGAGTTGTTTTGCTGACGAAGATGGCCGTGCTGCCCACCATGCTCCGAGCTCCTTGTTGTTGCAGAGGTTTAGTTTTAGAAGTCATAAATCAGGAGATGAGAGAAGTGTTTTGGTTTAGAGAAAATCTTAAAAATCCTAGTGTTTTTAATATTTTAATTAGAACAAATCTTAAAGTTGTTTAAACAGAACCGATTAAGATCCCACGGTTCCGTCATCCCGGAACCGTTATTTTCATCGAATTCACTTAGTCCAGATGAATTTTCTAAACTCAACTGAATGAGTTCCACACTTTTATTTAGACCGTGGGAAATCACGTTAGCAACATATGGGTTACATCATCCGAGGTATTCCCGATCATTCAATGAGACGTTTTAATTTAGTTGCAATTGTAGTTTTGTTGTTCTGTTTGTGATTAATTTTTAAGTTATTTTATATTTTGGAATGTTGTGGCGGTGAATTTTATCTTGCAATGACTTTTAATTTAGTTTTGGTTTCTGTTTAGGGACTATCCTAAAGGTTTTGGTTTTCATGCAACAGTCTTATTTAACATGCAAGAAAAGTAAAGTCCAGTGCATGTAAGTAAATTGCAATAAAGTAAACTGCCAAAAAATAAAAGCGTACCTGGATGGTCTTCTCGTCAACCCAAGCTGCACTTAAAACACACGTTAAGGCATTTAAATATTTCAACAGATACCTAGGTAAAGCTAAGGGAAAGGGTTTTTGTTGTCTACCAAATTCCTAATCCTATAACTAGTCATCTTCTATGACGTCTAGGTTCTTGGTTTAGTTTAAGGATGATTTTCTTCATCAAAGAATAATTAAATTCAGTTTTTCTTCTAAAACATCCCGTCATATTGAGGAAGTGCTTAGGACGAGTCCTAAACATCTTTTCAATATTTCTGGGATTTATTTTGAGTCCAAGTAAATTTAGTTGCACGGGTGAATTAATCATCTAGGAGTTTAGTTAAACTTTGTCTCTTGCTCAGTGAACTTAGGTATTTGATTACCTGATGAATGAAGTGATATCTCACTTAATACTAAATTTAAGAGTTATAATATTTAAAGCCTTTAGGGGCAAGTTGGTTTATTGAGAATTTTAATCATTCTTAATTAAAAGTTTGAATTAATGATTCAAAATGTTTTAATTTAATTGTGAGGTTCTAATTAATAATTTTAAGTTCAGAATAGTGTTCAAATTATTTTAGATTTGATTTAAATCTTTACATTTTCAATTATCTTGGTATTTCAAATTGATGTTCATGTTTTAAATTTACTTAAATAGAAAGAGGTATTGAAATTATTGGTATGTTTTGATTTAATTCTTAATGATTTCATTTAGGTTTGTTGTTAAATGATTTTAATTTAATTTAATTCAATTTGATTTTAATTTAATTTTATTTTATTTAATTTTCTTTAATTTTATTTTATTTTTAATTTAATTTTAATTTAACTTAATTTTAATTTAATTTAATTTAATTTAATTTTAATTTAATTTTATTTTATTTAATTTAATTTAATTTTAATTTAATTTAATTGTTAATTTTAGTTTAACTTTAATTTTAATTTAATTTTAATTTAATTTAATTTAATTTAATTTTAGTTTAATTTAATTTTAATTTTAATTGTTAATTTGGATTATTATTTTAATTTTTAATTGAGAATTAAATATTATTAAAGTGACTTATTTAGGGATTTTTAAATTAAAGAATAAATATTCTCTTCATAATATCCCTATTTTACTAATCCAAATTTTAAATATATTCATTCCAAAATTTAAATTATTTAATTAATTAGAGTTTCATTTTGATATTTTCAAAGTGTTTAATGGGTTTCTACCCTTTTAATTTTCCTAACTTTCAATCATCCAAGAGAAAGTTAAAATCAAATATTTTACCCTCCATTTTGATTAAACCTAAAGTTTTAATTAAGGGTTAAAATTCTTTAATTACCTTTATGCCCTTTTGGGCTTATTTATTTCATAACTCACTAAATTGAGCTCAAATGAATTTGAAATTTTTATGTCACCTCACTCACATGTCAATTAAGACATTAGAGGAGAAAATGTGATTTTTCTGAATTTAATTTATTTATATAATTATTTTTAGTAGAAAATAAGGGTTTTCATAGAAAATTCAACAACATGACCAAGGAAAGGTTTTTGTCCTTAAGAAAATTATGGGATGTTCCTATTGACCAGAAGACCCCTTGGACCAATTTTTGTGATTTTTTGAATTATATTTTATTTATTATAATTATTTTGAATTTTAGAGTATTAATTAATTATAAAATAAAATAAAAGTTAAAAAATGGATTTTGTATTTTTCTTAAAACTCTCTGACCCAAGGAGTTCAGAGAAGAAAAATTTTTATAATTTTTTTTATTTTTCTTTGATTTATTAGAATTATTTTAGAGAAAAAGGTTAAAAACTCATTTTTTTAATATTAAAAATTACATTAAGCCTTTAAAATTTAGTGGGGTTAAACATTTCCAATTGATTTCAAAATTTTATATGAGGTTCCTCTGACCCTAAGGAGTAATGGAGAATTGTTTTCAAGTCAATTTAATGTGTGGTTAACCCTAATTAATTCAAATTTTATTTTAGGGGTTTAGGCCAATTAGGGTTATTATGAATGAATTAACTCATAAAATATATTTTTTATAGGGTCCTCTGGTCCAAAGAGACATCACAAAATTTTCCTAGAATTTATTTTACAATATGCTAATTATTGGAATTAAAATACCTAAAACAGTGACACGAACTTGAAAATTCAATAACTTTTCACAGAGATGGCCTCTGACCTTGAAAAATTCAGGGAATGCTCCCAAGATCAGGCTTCAAAAGCTCTATGGTCTCATGCCATGGTGAATTGTCTATGCAAATGAAGAATCAAAATACTGAAAATAGTAAATAAATTATTAAAAATAAAATACTCATCCAATTAACTTGATTTCTTTTCCACATTATTCTCCTCTGTTCACTGAGCAAGAGAGTATTTTTATTTTATTTTTGTGATTTTTCTATGCAAAGATATGAATTTTTAAAGTTCAGGGCATTTAAATAATTCAAAAATACCTTAATTTCCTACTTATCCACACGGCGCCGCATCAACCTCGGCAGCTTCGAAGCCCCTACGTGTCGCGCTCCCATTCGACTTGATCTCGATCGTCCACTCGATACACGCGTGATCCAATGGCTCCTGGTCATCGTCTACTACTGGTGTGCACCCGTGACCGTTCACACTAAAACACTAAGATCTCACTCGATTCTCAACATATTTTTGTGTTCTTATGCTCAATGCATTCTTCTTGAAGAGACGAACACATCCATACGGTTTATAGGCTATGAAATTAACTTAAACAAAATGGAGAATCATTGGAAGCTCGGAAGGAAGAGTGAGTTCATACCTTTGCTCAGAGAAGTGAAGCTTCGATCTAAGAGTTGTGTCACCTTCGATTGAGTCCAGGCAAGTTCCAGATGAAGTCTCTGACTCTGGGGAATTGTCTAAGTATGAAAGTGACCAAGGCCTATCACAAAGCTTGGAGGCTAGAAGCAATGGCTGGCCTGGTGAGGGGGCTTTTGCTGGGGAACTTCTCCTCTTGGTATGGTGATGGTGTAGGATCAATCAATTTGGAGATTGGCTCACTGTGGTGAAGTGTCCTGTTTATTGGTGGATTTTCAACTCAGAAATTGAGCTCTGTTAATGGGGTTTAGGGCAAAGGAACACTGGGGATCAACTGCTCTGGGTTACGAGAAGGTCCTGGAGCAATTTTGGCAGAGTTTCCTTAAGGTCTGTTTTTTTTTTTGGCCGAGTGGTGGTGGTGTTTAAATAGGAATGGCTAGAGGGATTCCCAGGGGGGTTTGAAGGCTGGGATCAGCTGCTCTGGTGAGGAGAAGAACAGCTATGGTGTCCATTTGGGTTGGGACAGCTCAGCCAAGGAGAATTAAAAAATTGGCTCTCATGGGTGCTCTCGGCCATGGGGTTTTCCGGCGACCCAGGCGGCTGGCCGGCAGGGTTAGGTCAACATCTGGCTCAGAGGGGTCAGGGGTTGGCAATGGTGCAGTCAATTGAGGCTTGACATGTGTAAAGGAGTTGAATTGAAATGGAATGGGGAGAATGCTATTTTGGGTTCAAATGAGTCAACCCATGGTTTTGGGCTAGGTTCACCACCCAAGGCCTGGTTTTGGGCTGAAAAGGATAACTTGAGTCAGCCAAGAGAAAATGGTGTGATCTCCATCCATGGTGAGGTGGCTAAGCATGGTTTAGAGTGTGACATGAGTATGGTTAAAAGGCTTAATGAAGGATTAGGAAAGGGTCCCCTCTTCTTGCCATTAATGGCTTGGTGAGGTGGAAAGTGGCTTCCATGGCTTCCATGTGGCTTGTACATGGCTCAATGGCTCGCATTTGGCTTGGAAAAAGTTTGGTCAATTTCATAAACATGGATTTTGAGGATTTTGGATATTTTGGTGGAAATTTGGATGAAGCTTTATTTGGAATGGTTTAATGATGATTTTGAAACTTAGGGTTGATTTTGATTAAATGGATTATGTAGAGAAATGTCATGTGGGCTTTGGATTGAAAACTTGGGCTTTTGAAATGGTCTTGGGTGGGCTTTTAAAGTGATTTAGGGAAGTGGGCTTTTGGATTTTAAAATGGGCTTTTGGATGAAAATTTTGTGAAGGACCATGTCAAATAAATGTTGCAATTGGTTTAGGTATGTGTCATGAGTGGTTTGGAACAAGTTTAAAGTGATTTTGAATTGAATTGTGTTTAAATGTGGGGTCTTTTGGTAAAGGGGCCAAAGTGAGCCAAATTTAGCTAACTTGGGTTAAGGTTGGGCTAAAGTTGGATTTGATGTAAAATTAATGTTGAGAAATGTTCATGGGAGTGTCACAAAGAGTTTCCAATTTTGGTTGGGCTCTAATTTTGGGATTTTGGCCCATTTGGGTTAGGTTTGGGCTTAGGTCAATTTAAGGGATTTTGGTTTTGGGTTAGGTTTGGGTGGGGTTTAGGTCCAAATTTTGGGTAAACCAAGTTAGTTTTTTGTTTATGGGGATGTTATGAAGGCTTTAGAAAATATTTGGGGCCAAGTGGAGTTGAATTGGATGGGTTTGGGCCAGGTTTAGGTCATGGGCCAAAATTGAGCCTTAGGCCTCAAATTGAAATTGGGCTCAAATGTCAATCAAATTTGACTTAGATTTGGTCTAAATTGATGTTGGGGATATTGAATTGAAGTTTAGAATTGAATTGGACCAGAATTGGGGTCAATTGGGGTGGTTTGGACTTTGGGTTCACTTGGGTTTAAAATGGGCCAAATTGGGGGTTTTGGTAAAAGTGGGGTAAATTGGCAAAATTGGCCCATGGTGTAGTTGAACAAAATGAAATTGGAAATATTTGGGATTTTCTAGAGTTTTTTTTGGAATTTTCTAGAGTTTTTTTTTTGGGCTAAGAAGGGCATTTTGGGTATTTTTGGAAATTTGGGGTATTTTTGGAAATTTTGGGTATATTTGGCCAAAGATGGTCAATTTGAGTGATGGGAAATGTTTAGGATTGATTTTGAGGAATTTTGGGTAATTTAGGTGATTTTGCAAATTTTGGGTAGTTCCAAGGGCATTTGGTAGGTTTAGTGGGTGTAGGGCCCCCGGGGTCAAAAATTGAAATTTTGGAAAAATGAAGATTGATCAAATTTGAGTATGATGGAATCACTTTGGTTGAGCCATTAAGCCATATTAAGCTCATATGAGCCATGAGAGGTCTCATTTAAGGCATTCACTATGTTGTTCCTAACCCTCTTAGCCAGGGGTTTAGGAGTTAAGGACCATCCATATGAATTACCTACATGAGTCAGGAAGTCAAGTTAGGTAAGAGTGTGGTTTTAGTACTTGGAATGTGTGTGAGAATTTAGTGCATTTGCATGTCAACCCTCATCAGACCAAGCCACCCAAGGTATTCCTAAGGCCAAAAAGTCATATAGGGAACTCATCCTTTAAACCTTCACATTTGATTTCAACCCTCTAGGTGAGTAGGGGTCTACAATCAAGCTTGTGGGGTTTGCAGGGAGTTAAGAGGTTTTTGAATTTCTAAGTGGTGGGTTCCATTTCTAGTCCTCTAAGATTAGTCAAAGGAAAAGCCTAAGGCTAGATCCTAAGTCCTAAAGAGAGAAACAAAAGACCTCATAAAAAATGAGGTCAACACCTACATGGCAATTTCTTTTCATCATACCTTTAATTGATATCACCCCTAAGTTTCAAATCTTCATTAAACCATTCCAAATCAAGCTTCATCCAAATTTCTACCAAAATGCCAAAATTCATAAAATCCTCTTTCATGAAATTGACCAAATCTTTTCCAAAACCAAATGAAGCCATGGAGCCATGCATAAGCCATATGCAAGCCATGGGAGTCACTTTACACCTCACCATGTCATTTATGGCAAATGAAGGGGGCCTCTTTCTTAATCCTTCATTAAGCTTTTTAACCCCATTCATGTCACACTCTAAACCAAGCTTAGCCACCTGACCATGGAAAGAGACCTCACCACTCTCTCTTGGCTGACCCAAATGATTCCTCCCAGCCCAAAGTCAAGCCTTGGGGAGGTGCACCTAGCCTAAACCATTCCTTGGACCAAAATGAGCCCAAAATTTTCCTTCCCCCTTTCCATTTAAAATAAGCTCTTTACGCATGGCCAACCTCCATTGAATGCACCAAATTCAATCCCTGACCTCCCTGACCCTGAGGGTGACCCATGCCTGGCTGGCTAGCCACCACAGTGGTCGGAAAACACCAGGCCGAGAGCACCCATTTGATTCAAAAAATTCAAACTCACTAGCTGAGCTATCCCAACTCAATTGAACTCCATGACTGTTCTTCCCTTATCCAAGGCAGCTGATCCCAAGCCCTAACTCCCCCTGGGAGGCCCTCCAGCCATGTCTATTTAAACCCACCACCTTATCGGCCAAACAAGGTGATGAACCAGACCTAAATAAAACTCTGCCAAAATTTCTCCAGGACCTCCTCCTAACCTAGAGCAATTGATCCCCACTATTCTCCTGCCCTAAGCCCCATTGATTGAGCTTAATTTTGGAGCTCAATTCTCAGCCCAGAACCAAGACATCTCTGAAACCTCCACCAAAATAAAATTAAACTCACCCACACCTGCACAGGATTAAGAGAAGAAGTTCCCCAGTGGAAGCCCCCTCATCAGCCAGCCATTCTCTCTATCGGCCAAGCTTTGAAATTGGGCTTGGTGGAAGTTGTACCTAGGCAATTCCCCAGAGCCAGAGACTTCATCTGGAGCCTCTTTAGGTGCAATCGAAGGTGCCACAACTCTCTGATTGAAGCTTCACTTCTCAGAGCCAAGGTATAGACCTCTCCTTTCTCCCGAGCTTCCAGTGATTCTCCATTGTAATTGGCTTAATTTCATAGCATGTAGACTATATGGATGTGTTCGTCTCCTCAAGACGAATCCATAGAGCATAAGAACACGAAAATCCATTGAGAAATGAGAGAGTTCTTAGGGTTTTAGTGTGGACGATCGCGGGTGCACACCAGTCGTAGACGATGACTAAGCGCCGTCCGATCGAGTGTGTATTGAGTGGACGGTCCAGATTGCGCCGGACCAGAGAAACTGCGGGCCCCTGGAGCACTGATTCAGACGGCGGCGTCGAATGGGAGCGCAACGCGTGGGCTTTCGGAGTTGCCGAGGATGAGTCGGCGCCGCGTGGATAAGTAGATAAATAGGATTTTTTCTATTTATTTAAATACCCAGAACTTAGAAAATTCATATCTTTGTGTAGAAAAATCACAAAAATAAAATAAAAATATGCTCTTGCTCAGTAAACAGAGGAAAATAATGTGACAAAGAATTGATTTAATTTGATGAGTATTTTATTTTTAATTAATTATTTACTCATTTTAGTATTTTAATTCTCCATTTGCATAGACAATTCACCATGGCATGAGACCACAGGGCTTTTGAAGCCTCTGATCTTGGGAACATTCCCTGAATTTTTCAAGGTCAGAGGCCATCTCTGTGGCAAGTTATGTATTTTTCAAGTTTATGTCGCTCTTTTTGGTATTTTAATTCCATTAATTAGCATACTGCTTAAAAAATTCTAGGAAAATTTGGGGAAGTTTCTTAGGACCAGAGGACCTTAGGATAATTATATTTTGAGTTAATTCATTAAGAATAACCCTAATTGGCCTAATTAATCAAAACTGAACTTTAATTAATTAGGTTTAATCACACATCAAAAAAACTTGAAAATAATTCTTCACTGATCTTTAGGATCAGAGGGACCTCACATAAAAATTTGGAATCAATTGGAAATGTTTAACCCCACTAAATGGATTAATTAAGTCACATAACCAAAATTAAACTTTAAAAATTCATAACACCAAAAATACACTTTAAAAATTTACCAAATTGAGT
The DNA here is from genome assembly GCA_022702705.1 of Papilionanthe hookeriana x Papilionanthe teres. NCBI lineage: Eukaryota > Viridiplantae > Streptophyta > Magnoliopsida > Asparagales > Orchidaceae > Papilionanthe > Papilionanthe hookeriana x Papilionanthe teres. The sequence goes on along the minus strand of CM040432.1, from coordinate 59,424,654 downwards.
TTTGGGTTTTCTCTAATATCAGAGGAGTCTAAGAAATATAAAATTGGAATTTTCTAGAAATCTTCATTTTTCACCATATTTTAATGTTTTAAATAATTAAAAAATAATAAAAATCATAAAGATATTAAAAATCATAAAAATGTCATATTTTGACTCCTAATCACTTAGGAACAAACCAAATATTTTTCCCAAGTCTCAAAGTAAAGATATTGAATTTTAAATGCTTAAAACAATTTTTGAATTAAAAAAATAAATTTTCCAACCTTTTCACTAAATTAATTCTAATAAATCAAAAAAAAATTAGAAAATTATAAAATTTATTTCTCTAAACTCCTTGAGGTTAGAGAGATTTAAGAAAATATAAAATCTATTTTTTAACCTTTATTTTATTTTATAATTAATTAACACTCTAAAACTAAAAATAATTATAATAAATAAAATATAATTCAAAAAACCCCCAAAATTAGTCCAAGTGGTCCTCTGGTCATTAGAAACATCTCATAATTTTCTTAATAATAGAAACCCTTCCTTGGTCATGTTGTTGAATTTCCATTGAAAACCCTTATTTTTCACAAAAATAATTATACAAATTAAATTAAATTCAGAAAAATCACATTTTCTCCTCAAATGTATTAATTGACATGTGAGTAAAGTGACATAAAATTTTCAAGTTCATTTGAGCTTAATTTGATGAGTTATGAAATAAATAAGCCTAAAGGGGCATAAAGGTAATTAAAGGATTTCAACCCTAATTAATATTTTGGTCTAATCAAAGGGAAGGTAAAATGTCTGATCTTAACTTTTCTCATAAATGATTGAAACCTAGAGAATTAAGGGGTAGAAACCCATTAATCACCTTAAAAATATTTAAAGTAAACTTTAATTAATTAAATAATTTGAATTTTGGAAGAGTAAGTTAAAATTTGGATCATTAAAATGGGGATATAATTTAGAGAGACTATAATAACTTAAAGTAAAATCCCTAAATGAATCACTCTAATAATATTAAACTTTTTTAATTAAATTTAAAGTGATAATTGAAATTAATAATTAAATAATTAAAAGGAAAGTGAACCTTAATTAAATTAAAACTTAAAACATTAAATAATTTGATAATTAAATTGAAATAAATTTAAAAAAATTTATTAATTTTAAAAATCACATGATAGTAAATTTAAAGCAAATTTGAAACATTAAAAATTAATTTCATAAAAATAAATTCTTAATTAAAAAAATAATAATCAAACCAATTAAAAGTTAATCTAGAATATTGCAATTAAATTAAAATTAAATCATTAAATTAAAATTAAATCATTAAAGTCTAAATTAAATGATTTAAATTCCTCTTTTAATTCAAATGGTTTAAAACACTTAAGAATAAAAAAAACTTGAACACTATTCCAAACTTAAATTTATTAAAATTTTATAACTAAATTAAATCACCTTAAAACATTAATTCTAATTTCAAATCATTAAACCTTTAACAAATTAATTTGCCCTTAAAGGTTTTCATTATTATAACTCTTAAGTAAAGCATCAAGTGAAATGTCACTTTACTTATAGGATAATCAAACATCCTAATTCACCGAGCAAGAAACAAAACTAAATTTTGGGATGATCATTTCACCTGTGCAATAAAACTCATTTGGACTCAAAGTAATTCCAAAAATATTGAAAAGATGTTTAGGACTCTCCCTAAACACTTCCTCAATATGATGGGATGTTTTAGAAGAAAAATTGAATTTAATTGTTCTTTGATGAAGAAAATCATCCTTAAACAAAATACAAGAACCTAGACGTCATAGGAGATGACTAGCTATAGGATTAGGAATTTGGTAGACAACCAAAACCTTTCCCTTAGCTTTACCTAGGTACTTGTTATAAATATTTAAATGCCTTTACATGTGTTTTAAGTGCAGCTTGGAATGACGAGAAGACCCTCCAGGTACGCTTTTATTTTATTGTAATTTACTTTATTGCAATTTGTTTATATAAGCTAAACTCTACTCTTTTTGCATGATAAACAAGATTGTTGCATGAAAACTAAAATGTTTAGGATAGCCACAAAACTGAAACCAAAAACTAAATTAAAAGTCACAACAAGATAAAATTCACCACCACAACATTTCAAAATATAAAACAACTTAAAATTTAATCACAAACAGAACAACCAAACTACAATTGCAATTAAATTAAAACATCTCGTTGGATGATCGGGAATACCTCCGATGATGTAACCTACGTGTTGCTAACGGGATTTCCCACGGTCTAAATGAAAGTGTGGAACTCATTCAGTTGAGTTTAGAAAATTCATCTGGACTAAGTGAATCCGATAAAAATAATGGTGCCGGAATGATGGAACCGTGGGATCTTAACCGGTGTTGTTATAATCAACTTTAAGATTCGCCTAATAAAACATTGAAGACATTTAGACTTTAAGACTTTTCTAAAATAAAACACTGTTCTCATCTCCTGATTTTTACCTTCTAAAACTAAACCTCTGCAACGACAAGGAGCTTGGAGCATGGTGGGCAGCACGACCATCATCATCAGCAAAATTTGGGTCTACTTCAACAAAACTTTCCTTAGAATTAAATAACTAATCCATAGGATTTCGAGGTAGTTTGTCTAGTGCAACATAAATCCTCAACCATTTCGTTAGGCACTTGCATAATCATTTTATGCAAATTAAGCCCTAACCGGTTTTAGGATTCCGAGGTAATCGTTTGATACGACATAAACCCTCACATCTTCGAGGCTATTTGTATGATCATGTCATACAAATATAAGTCCTAATTAATTAAAATTGGCAGGATTACAATGTTAAATAAATTCCTAAATTGAAGCCAAATAATAGGATAATTTTGGAAGTTATCAAGATTCTTCTTGGATCCTCAGCTTCTCCTACTTTTCTTCATTTAGACTCCTAAAATGAACTGTTCCAAATTTGATCCATTCCCTCTTGAAATTTCCAAAATTCAATTTTTTGAAACCTTAAGCTTTGAAATTCTTGAGACAAAAACCACTGATCATTATCGAGAATTTTCTTAAGTGATTCCCGTCACTTAGGATGTAATTAACTATAGGGGCTTTCCCTTATAGGGAACTTTAAGAACCCAGGTAATATAAACCCTGCTTAATTCCTTTATATTAAGCGGGGAACTTGTCGGCTTATAAAATTGGTTCGCGGACCAAACGGATGTCACAAATCTTCTAGTTTATTTAATCGAGCCCCATCATCAAGCAGTATGTCTATTCTTCGGGATAGATACATGGTTTGTGATGCGGTGCTCGTTTATATAAACTATTTGGGATGTGAGATCAGTTTGATTTCATATCTTAAAATTTTCAAACTTAAAATTATTTTAAAAAATCAAATGCTACTTTCTAAATTATATATATTTAAATTAAATTTAAAATCTGAAAATTCGCCGACAATTTCTGTAGGCGACCCCCTTTTCAAAACACATAACCTAAAAAATAAGCTGCACAGCTTCTGGAGACTCCGCTGAGGAAAAGTTCTTCTCTCCATCCTAATCAGATGGTTTTGCTTTCATAAATCAATAGTGAGTCCATATCCCTAGTGGACCAAAACTATCATTTTTCCGTTGGCATACCACGTTCATTTTTGTCTTGAACGGGTATAGCCAATTTCTCTTGGATTTAGGAGCCACTGTTTAGACACCCCTAAACAGAGAGGTTCTGAAATCCTTTTACCTATTTTCTGAGGTGGGGTGGACCCCCAATAGGTGTTAGCCTAGGAGTAGTCCTTCGGGTTGAGAAGTTTTACGAGACTTTCTCTTCCTTTCCAATTCCAAACCGGGTCCCTTCCTTTTTCTATAAACACCGTTCTTTAAACATTTCGTTCCTAACAAACAAATCTTCTAATAAACGACCCTTTTAATAAATAAACTTTTTTAAATCATAAATACATTAAGTTAAACGAAAATGTGTTTGGACTCTTTCTTTTTCATTCTAAGTGTTGTGACGAAGGGAGGCATAATTCGGGACTGACGTTCGGAATCTGCCCTGCAGAAAATGACTGCCCCAAAGTTAATCTTCTCCTTCACTAACGGAATAGACTTCGGCGTCTATAAGGATGAGCTTCCTGACAATGGGATCATCTGTTTCGGACAAGGATAAGACAATACAGAAATGAAGTTAGCTGACGTCACACTTTTTACACTAATGGACAAAGCGCCAGAAAATGATAAACCCGTGCTTGAGTTCAACCTGAAATCGACTCAAGAATTCCTCCCCTGCAAAGGGTTCCAACTGAAAGAAGTACTGCTATTCGTAGGAGGACTGTTGTCTCTACCCCCACCGGTCTAGTCATCTCTGCACCTACCCCTGCTTCTATCAAACTGAAGGGGAAGGAAATCCAAGCCTGTGATGAGCATGTCACCATGGAGGGTACAGGTTTTGCTACAATACCATCTGTTTTTGAGATTGGGTCCAGTTCAAGAGTTGCACCCCTAACTCGGACTCAAAGGAGAAATAGAAACAGAAAGATAGCCAGGATTGAGAAAGCCAAAGCTGCTGAAGTTGCTTTTCTAGAGGAAATTCCTGAGGAAAGAGAAGAACTACCTGAGTATATACCTCTGTTGGAAGGGAGTAGGTTTCACCCCCTCTCTACTGCATCGGATGAAGATGACGTCTGAAGGATTGCCGCTACATTACCCCGACCTGCATACTATAGTAACTACAAAAGAAAAAGGGTTAAGACTACCCCCATTTGCTCGGCTACAAGCTGTGATAGAAAAATTGGCAAAGAAAGAAAGATACCCCTTGTCAGAAATCCTAAGAAGAATGGGACGAGTGCCAGCTAGATCCCGCCTCAGACCGTGAGTAGAGCATGTCACTGCCGTAGAGAAACCAAGGAAGAAAATGAGAGCTAGTTCACCTGTGGTTGTATCCGGTCATCATATTAGGGAGGACACCACCTATCAGCATATAGCCGACAGACCGTCCGGTCCTAGGTCTTCTGCTGCAAGAAGGATGGTGTGGCGACCTATTATTACCGAGCTGAGACCAACACAACGACCTGAGAAGAAGAGCATCATCAAAGTGCCTGAATCAGAAGGAAGTGCTACTGTGATAAAATAAACTCCCGAAAAAGAAGTTCAACAACCATCACACAACAACCGCGATACCAACTGGAAGAGACCCCTCGAGGATGCTATAGGAAAGCTAAGGACGGATATCCGACGGTTGGCAAAAGAAAGAGGAGAAAAGTTAGAAAATGAAGTTGATTCATCAAAGTTCAGGGATGAAGAATATGTCGAAATCAACATGGTTGAGACACGAGCATCGTCAGTTTCGCAAGGTGCTCTGGCAGCTGCGGAAAGAGATGAACCGGAAGTGATGAGAGCACAGCTTCGAGAAAGAGATGACACAATTTCCCAAATGGCAAGGAGGATAGAAGAGATGGCTGCTGCTTTAGCCACTCTCCAAAGTCAGGTGCAACCTCATAAAGAAACACCCCCATAAATCATCCATATTGCAGATGGAGGAAAAGAGATCACATCCGTCAACGGAGACGAGCAACCAAAGAAGGATTCTGCATAAAGCATGATTCCCGAAAAGGACATTAAAAACATGGTAGAACAGCAGGTGCGAGAAGCTTTAGCACAATCCAAGAGTGGAGCATCTATTCAAACGGGTAGACCTTACCCTAAAGAATTTGATGTCGTCCAATACCTAAAAGGCTTCGTACCACCTCTGTTTAAGACTTTTGATGGAATGGGAAACCCCCGCCAGCATAGCGCGCATTTTCGTGCTAGTTGCTGCAATGCCAGTGGGAGTGACGCTTTACTCTTCCGACAGTTTGTCAGTAGTCTGTCAGGGATCGCCTTTTACTAGTACACAGAATTGCCAAATGTTTCAGTTAAGACCTTTGCAGAATCAGAAAACCTCTTCGTTAAGCGGTTTGCTGGAGCTCGGCACCACATCACCATGGTGTTCTAGTGGTGGAGCACCAGAAACCGAACGAGACTTTAGTGGATTACATACTTCGATGGAGGGACTTAAGCATGAAGTGTGAACCACAGCTACAAGAACAGCATGCGATCAGTATTTTGCTGAAAAGCATCCATGGCCCGATAGCACTTCTCCTTAAAGGATTTACAATTAAGACTTTCGAGAAGCTACTTAGCAAGGCCGGGAGCTTATAAGAGGAAGCAAAGCAACTAAGTTTCATGGACAAGTCCGATAAACAGAAACCAGTGAAAACATTCGAAAAGAAGTCCAGAATCGTTGCGGCAGTAGATAAGGGCAAGCAGTCAGTGCAGATACAGCCAGAGTGGCCACAGCTTAGCTATCAACCACCGCAACGTACTTACCAACAACTTCAATAAGGTTATTAACAGCCTTGACCGAGCTATCAGTCGCCTCAGCATTATGAATAACCACCTCGTCCACAGCGTACCCTGAAAGATTTTCTGAACAAGGAATATCCATTCAAAACTGAAGCAGTGGCGAAGATGTTCCGCAGTTTAATGAAAACACCCGATTTTCAGCTACCAGAGCCCAAGGGAACATAACGGTACCGAAGGAATACATGAAGGAACCCCAAAAGGGAGGTTCCGTTAATGTTATTTCAACGGATCTCATTGTTCCGATAGACCCGTACACAACCCATGATGGATGGAGTACTGTCTGGACAAAGTCTTCAAAGAAAATCTTAGACCATATCTAGAACACTTCGGTGCATGCTTCAACTCAGAGTTTGAAACCTGCCGAATTGGCACTATCGCATGCGATCGAAGAACCACCTCAGAAGGAGGAGAAGATCGTAGAAGAGAAGAAAACTGAGGCTCCGAAGGGTAGACTAGGGGCTGCTTTTCCTAGGATGGTTGTTTCCGATTCGGGGGAGAAATCCCTCGAACCTCTGACTCTGTATGACTACTTGCTCACCCCGGCGGGATCTTATAATGATAAGAGTTTTGGTGTTGGCTACGTTTTGACTGTTTCTAACGATTACGTAACTAACGAAAACCAAGCTAATCCGGATCTCGATTCCGATATAAATAACGATTCTCAAATCATACTAAATCTCAATGACCATGACTAAGGAGAAGACGTTCACAAGGATGGCTACGAAAGCTCAACAAGCAATGAGTCCATTTGTGAATTTCGAGGAGCTCCAATTGCAATAGAATTAGAGTCATCAGATTCTGAAGCAACGCCAGAAGAGCCAGTCATTCCAATTCAAGGGGAAACACCGACAGATTCAACACCAGATTCAGAAGGAATAATAGAAGTCAATTTAAGAAGTGGAAAAATTCTACCCCCGAGGATGGGTCCAAAGGATAAAGGAAAGCAGGTGGTTGCTCAGAAGGAGCCAACCCCAGCAGAGGAATTGCCCATTCGGGAGGAAACCGAGGAACATGGTAATAAAGTAGACTACAACGTGCTAGCCCATCTTAGGAAGCTACCAGCCAAACTAAGCATATACGACGCTCTGATCCTGTCAAAGGAGATGAGGGAAACTCTGATCAAGGCTTTACTTGATCCAGAAATTTGTTTAGCTCAAATGGCCGGTAATTCCTTAGACAAGGTTTGCTCGTTAAAAGAACAGCGAGGTGTTACCTTCATGGACAATGATCTACTACTCGGAACGGCTGATCACAACCGACCATTGTACATTTCAGTCACTATTGGAAAGTTTACGCTCTCTAGAGTGTTAGTTGATCCGGGAGCATCAATCAACATAATGAGCCTTCAAACATTAGCATACTTAGAAATTGATGCTAGTGAGCTTGAAGCAGACAAGATGTTATTAAGAGGGTTCAATCAGAAAGGAGAAGAGCTCTAGGATCTATCACACTACTAATGAAGACCGGTGACTTAGCAAAGACAATCGCAAAATTCCACATAATTGATTCTGAGACATCGTTCAACGCTCTACTGGGTCGGCCATGGATCCATGAAAACTGGATGGTACCATTGTCTTCGCACCAGTGCATAAAGTATTACGAAGGAGGAGAACAATGTATCAAAGGTGACTTGCAACCATTCTCCATACATGAAATCAGAATTCATGAAGATGCAACCTACTACATGCCTCCTAAGAAAATAGTCTTCTCCAAAAATGTTATACCAAATGAAGCAAAAGAAGTGCAAGACGATAAAGAGCCGGAGATTCTAGTCCAACAGTTACTCACCACTCCCTTACGGCGAGATGGTGAAGGTTTCTCCAGAACTCGCACCCGAGGTCGAGGCCGGGGACGAGGTCATGGAAGAGACGTTAGAACAGTTGGACAGAAGAAACCAGTCATCGACGTGGATTGGGAGAACAGTTCCGATGAAGAAGGAATCAAGAAAGAAGCAGCAACAGTAAATCAAAAGAAACCCCAGTTCAAGATCTCTCTCAAAGATGAAAAGAATGAAGAATACAAATCAATGTACGAGAAGATTAACCATTATGTACATACTATGACCCTGACCCCGATCCATTCTAATAAGATCGAGGGTATGGTGGTCAAGGAAGTGCATGGTGGTGGTACTAAACCAATCAAGTTTTATCGTGGCGCTTCTTCTTCCAATACTGAAAATGATGTACAATTCGAAGATGTTACTTCATCTGAATTAATGGAACTGCCTTTTGAGTGGTACTCTCCCTGTGTTAAAAATTTAATTCAACGTGGTGTCTTACCTAAACAATGGATAAAAGGTCAATCACAACACTTTGAAAAGTTATGGAACAATGCCAGTGGGCCTCCCAATTCAAAACATGGTCTCGGATTCGGCACAGTAGGATCAGTTGATGATACGGGATTTTGCTTGGTTGTCACTTGCGAGCCTAATGAAGACTGCTTGGAAGCCTTAAAAGATCTCGAAGATCAGCAAATTGGAGATGCTCCGCCAGAATTCGAAGAAGAAATTAAATCTACAATAGACGAGTTAATAGAAGTTAACTTAGGTACTAGTGAAGAGCCTAGGCCGACCTTTGTTAGCTCCTTACTCAATAAAGAAGACTCCGAAGAGATAATCAAGCTATTGATGAAATTCAAGGACTGTTTTGCTTGGAGTTATGATGAAATGCCAGGATTAGCTCCAGAAGTCACAGTTCACAAGTTAGGAGTAGATCCCACTGCCGTTCCAGTCAGACAAGCTCCGAGAAGAATGCGTCTGAAGATTGAACAACAAGTTATAACTGAAGTTAAGAAGCTAATAAACGCTAAATTTGTCCGTGAAGAGCAATACCCAACTTGGTTAGCCAATGTGGTACCAGTCAGAAAGAAGAATGGTCAGATCAGAATCTACGTGGATTTCAGAGATTTGAACAAAGCATGTCCAAAGGAAGAATTCCCACTACCCATTCTAGAATTGATGATCGACATTGCTTCAACACATGAAGTCTTTTCTTTCATGGATGGATCTTTGGTATACAACCAGATAAAGATGGCACCGGAAGATGAAAAGCTTACAGCCTTCAGAATGCCGATCGGGGTATACTGCTACACAGTGATGTCGTTTGGATTAAAGAACGCAGGAGCAACCTATCAAAGAGCAATGACGAGAATTTTTTATGATCTCATTCACAACCAAGTCGAGTGCTACAAGGATGATGTAGTCATCAAAAGCAAATTAAAATAAGATCATTTGTATGATTTGAGAATTGTTTTCGAGCGATTGAGACAGTATAACCTTAAGATGAATCCCTTGAAATGCGCCTTCGGCGTCACCTCTGGGAAATTCTTAGGATTTGTTGTCCGACATTGTGGAATTGAAATCGATCCAGAGAAGATTAAAGCTATCTTAGAATTGCCGCCTCCCAAAACCTTGAAACAACTACGATCCTTTCAAGGGAAGTTGGCGTATCATCGACGCTTTATCTCAAATTTGTCAGGAAGGTGTCAGACTTTTTCTGCTTTGGTTAAGAAGGATGCCAAGTTTACTTGGGACTCCAAATGTCAACATGCCTTCGATGACATCAAATAGTATTTAATGAAACCTCATGTTTTAGCAGCCCCGGTCTTAGGTAGACCATTGATACTTTATACAGTAGCTCTAGACGACTCTCTCGGAGCCCTACTAGCCCAGGTCAATGATGAGGGAAAAGAAAATGCTCTCTACTACTTAAGCCATCGTTTAATTCCGACGGAAGTAAAGTATCCTCCTAATGAGAAGCACTGTTTGGCCCTGATCTTCGCCGCACAGAAGCTCAGGCACTACATGCTTTCTCATAAGGTAAACCTTATTTCGAAGTTTAATCCGTTGCAATATTTGATGACCCGTCCGACACTTTCCGGCAGACTTGCCAGGTGGTCAATGATACTATTGCAATTTGATATAACTTTCGTTCCTCTTCGTGCCGTAAAGGGACAAGTCCTGGCAGACTTCCTTGCAGCACACCTTTTACCGGTAGATCGCCTCTCAACGATGACTTGCCAGACGAGCCGATAATGAGCCTAGAAGACCCTGATGATCAGTGTTGGGAACTGTACTTCGACGGAGCATCTTCAGGACAAAAAGATAAAGAATCGCAAATGATAGTGCCCGATAAGGTAGGAATCAGACTAATCTTTATAACACCGTAGCTGGGGATGTTAAGGTACTCCTACCACTTAACAGAACCGTGTACAAACAATGAGGCAGAATACGAAGCCCTTATAACCAGACTAGAATTAACCATTCAGATAGGGATAACAGACATCAACATCTATGGGGATTTTCAGTTGATAATTCAACAGGTCGCAGGACAATACATAATTCTAAAGCCAAGACTCGAACAGTACTTTCAGTATGCCATGAAATTGTTGGAGCAGATTCTGAATGTAACAATCTATAAGATTCCCAGAAGAGGAAATGCTCTCGCAGATGCGTTAGCCCGCCTTGCAAAGGAATTTGTCTGCTTACAGGATTAGTCAGTTGAAGTGTCAATTCAAGGAAGACAGGTCCTATCACAGCTCGACATGGATACAATACAAAAATCAGAAGGAAAAGCAGAAGAAACAATTGCAGCAGTGATAGAAAATACAGAAGATTGGCGGCAGCCACTAATAGACTACTTACAAACAGGAAACCTACCAGACTATAAGTCGATAGCCCATCAAATCAAGAAAAGAACTCTGTCTTGTGCATTAGTAAACAACACGTTATACAGAAGGTCTTTTGATCAGATGTGGCTAAGATGCCTGAGCGGGTCCGAGGCTCATGAAATTGTTAAAGAAGTACACTCAGGACTTTATGGAGCTCATCAGTCGGGTCCGAAAATGAAAATGAAGATTAAAAAACTAGGGTACTACTGGCCCTCGATGATAAATTATTGCATGAAGATTGCCAAAATTTGTCACCAGTGCCAAGTGCATGGAGTGGTTCTACATCAACCTCCAAATGTCCTACATCCGACAATCGCGTCGTGGCCGTTTGAGTGTTGGGACACAGATATTGTGGGTATGATAGAACCATCTTCTTCAAGAGGACATCGCTTCATTCTTGCAGCTACAGATTACTTTTCTAAGTAGGCAGAAGCGGTACCGCTCGGAGAAGTGAAAGCACATCACGTGCTACAGTTCTTCCAGAATCAGGTCATCTACCGTTTCGAGGTACCGTGCAGAATTATCTCTGATAATAGGTCCACATTCAGAAGCACGAAGATTAATAATTTTGTCAGAAGACACGGGATCGACTGGCGCTATTCAACAATCTACTACCCAAGAGCAAACGACTTGGCCGAGGCTTTAAATAAAACTCTCGTCCAAATCCTAAAGAAAACTTTAGACGACAACAAGAGAAATTGGCACGAGAAGTTGTTAGAAGTCTTATGGGCCTACAGGATGACTTTCAGAACTCCCACCCAGTCACGCCTTACGCCTTAATGTACGAGTCTGAGGATGTTCTACCCTTAGAGGTTCAGTTTCCTTCTCTCAGAATTGCAGTTGCAAACAAGATCACTACAGAAGAAAATGCCAGATTACGACTAGAAGAATTGGAAAGCTTGGAAGGGAAGAGACTTTCAGCACAGCAGAATTTGGAACTATATCAAGCTAAGATGATTCAGGCCTATGATAAATTAGTCCATCCAAGGACATTCAAAGTCGGTGACTTGGTTTTGGTTCTCAGAAGACCTATTCTTGCACATCGCAAGATAGGTGGTAAATTTGAACCGACTTGGGAAGGGTCATTCGTGGTCGAGACAATTTACTCAGAAGGTTCCTACCAGCTTGTAAATTGCCGTGGAGAACGACCTATGCTTCCAATTAATGGACCATATCTAAAGAAGTATTACGCAACCTCATGTTTCGAAGGATGAATCCTCATTCCTAGAAGCAAGGACACAGTAATTACTTATGACTGGGTCCGAACCCAAAAATATAAAAAGAGTGGATGATAAAGAAAATCGTTAAAAAAATGTGTTAAAAGAAAACATGTGAAATCATGATAATAAAGTTTTTTATCCTTCCTTTCAAATCGAGTCTCACTCTTGATCTTTCTTCATCTTTTCCTACTCCTATTTAAATTTGAAATAAATGAATAAAAGCTCTTCATTAATAAACAATTTATTTTTCTATTGTTTTTGTTCTTAGTACAACCCCTGATCCTTTCCTTGTTTTTCGCAGGGAAATGTTGAACGGGAGGTTGGTTCTGAACTTTAAGAATGGAGTGAGTCTAGTCACTCGATAAAAAGAGGATGAATGATGGAGCGGTGATTGAGATCGACTCTGACTTCACACCAGCCGGGCTACAGTACGAAGAAAATGATTGGACCCCGATTGATCGGGAAGAGCTCCGCAGCCATACAGTGATGAAATTGGGTGGTTCAAGTCAACCATCTACCAACAAGAAGATAAAAGTAAACACTGCACATGCAACGGGAGAGGACAAGAAAGTTAAGTTCGTGGTTGCTACAGCAGAAGGCAGGCTCGTCAGTGCCATGCCCACAGAAATCCAAGGTGTAAGGAGAGCTACTCTCACTGCCACTCAGCGAAGGAACAAGAATCGCCACATTCGCAAGATGTTAACCAAGTTAGCAGCAGATCAACATGAAGAGACAGTTGTTATCGTCAATACAAATACTCCGAAGAAATTGGTTCGTCAGGAACCAGAAAAGAGGAGACCAACTCCAAGGAAAGCAGAGTAGATAAAGGAAATCCCAAGAAGAGCAGAAATAGAATCAGCGCCTCGACGCCAGATAAATGCACCAGTTTTAAAGAGTCTTGTTGCGAAATCAACCCCGGAGGATGTCCCGACAGAGACTATCCCCGAGGAGCCAAGACATGTAGGAGAGCATGTCGGGGTTGAACCATACATTCCCCAGTACGTTACTAGACCTCGCCGATTGCAGATAATTCCAGAATATGAGTTGGAAAGAATGCAGAATGTTAAAAAGAAAACTTTTGAATACTTTGAGAGAATTGGAGGCAAGAGGATCAATATCTTAGAAGGCCTCGAGCTGCATACAGATGTATTCTCAGATTACGAACAACAGCAAATTATAGATTGTGTCGTTGAACTTCAAAAAATGGGCCGAGCCAGCCGCCTGAGGGAAAAGACCTATTCAGAACCCCGAAGATGGATGCCAGGAAAAGGAAGAATTACAATCCAATGCGGATGTTGCTACAACTTTGCGGTAGACAGAAAAGGGAATCCACCAGGAATACTCCGTCGCAGTGAGGTGGATCTGATGCCAAGAATTATCAAAAGAATGGTAAAAAGGATGATAACATGGAGGGTATTGTCTGAAGATTATATACCCAACAGCTGCATCATTAACATCTACAAGGAGGGCGACTACATACCTCCACACATAGACCATCATGATTTCGTTAGACCTTTCTACACAGTGTCTTTTGTCAACCAGTGCAATATCATGTTCGGATCTGACCTCCGGATACCAGGCCCCGGTGAATTCCAAGGGCCAGTAGAGATACCACTACCGGTAGGTTCCGTCATGGTGTTAAAATGGAATGGAGCAGACATCGCAAAGCATTGCATTCCAGGAGTGCCTGTTGAGCGGATCTCTGTTACTTTCAGGAGAATGGATGACAGAAAGATTCCTTTTCACTTCAAGCCAGATCCAGAGTTAGAGAGCCTCCGGCCTTACGAACTGTGAGTTACATGGGAGATAGCACACCTCCAATGCACATCCATACGGCATTCCTGCCAAGGATGACTTGGAAGGTGATTTTATTGTCCATGTATCTCACTATTCAGACATGGATTTTGACAGCTAATTTTGAAATAAACTTGAAGAATCTTACACAATCTGTTTTGGATATATATGGATTGTATGAGATATTAAACTCTCAAAGAAAATATCATCATGTTTTAGATCAAGATGTATGATGTATTTTCAACAAGATTGGAATGAAAGTGACCATGTCATGTTTTGTCTTCACCTCTTTTTGTGCAAATTGACTGGGAAACGCCATTAAGTTAAATGAACTTCGAACAAAGAACAAAGGAAAAATAAAAATAAATGAAAACTCTCTTTTTTAAAAAAAAGATTTGAATGTCAAAACAGACTACAAATAAACACGAACTCTAAATAAAAATGAACTCTAAATTGAAAATCAAGCTAAAAAAAATCAAATCACAACAAACAACTAAGATAAATTCCTGAATCTGAAATCCCCAGCCTTCTGCTATTCTCAAATCTCTTTTTGACTCTCCGTATTTCCTTCCCTCTTTTGAGAAGGTTGGCTGAATCTACTGACACAAAACCACGAAAATTTTCGATTTGGTTCTGATGGCAGGATTCATATCCTTCACCAAATAATCAGACTTTGATCGATCCTCGTGGGACGTGAAACACTTTCACGTCTCATTCCAAATCTTCTGCTAAACTCAAATCTCCATAGTAAATTTCAACCCTTTAAACCTTCAAGATTGAAACCAGATTCCAATTCTCTTTAAACCTTCGAGACTATAACCAGATTTCAGTTCTCTTTAAACCTTCGAGATTGGAACCAGTTTCCATTTCTCTTTAAACCTTTGAGATTGGAACCAGATTCCAATTCTCTTTAAATTTTCGAGATTGGAACCAGATTCCAATTCTCTTTAAACCTTTGAGATTGGAACCAGTATCCATTTCTCTTTAAACCTTTGAGATTGGAACCAGATTCCAGTTCTCTTTAAACCTTAGAGACTGGAACCAAATTTTAGTTCTCTTTAAACCTTCGAGACTGGAACCCAATTCTAGTTCTCTTTAAACTTTCGAGATTAGTACCTAAATTCTGATTCTCATCCTTTCCAGTCGATACTTAAACTTTGATTCTCACTCTGAGGCTGGTACCTAAATTCCAGTTCTCTTTGCAATCCCGAGGTTGGAACCTAGGTTCCAATTCTCATTTTAAATCCAGATTTCCTTAAATTGATTTTTTAAATTTAACCTCAATCGAAATTGAAACTCAGAACAAATCGAAATCTAAACTCACACATTGAATAACTCAGAATAGAAATGAAATGAAATTTAAATCAAATTTCCCCAGATCTTATTCTAGAAATCACCTCCTTTTCTTTTCCCCAGCTAGAGTTCAGGGATCTCTAGTCTCGGAGATATACTCGATACTCCCCAGCGGAAATTTGTTTCTACTTTGTTCTAAGTGTGTCACTTAGACGTTTGTGTTAGTTTTGTTGATCTCTTTGGTCAATGCCAATACGCGCGGTTTGCTTGGTTAGCACACCACACCTATTGGGGGTCCATTTGTTGACCTCATTTTTGATGAGGTCTTTTCTTTTCTCTCTCCTTAGTACTTAGGATCTAGCCTTAGGCTTTCCCTTCGACTATCTTAGAGGACTAGAAATGGAACCCACCACTTAGAAATTTAAACACCTCTTAAACTCCCTTCAAACCCCACAAGTTTAACTGTAAACCCCCAAGTCACTTGAAGGGTTAAGATTAAATGTGGAGGTTTAAAGGATGAGTTCCCTATAGGACTCTTTGGCCTTAGGACTACCCCGGGTGGCCTGGTCTGGTGAGGGTTGACCTGCACACATTACACTTTCAAACACATTCCAAATTCTAAAACCATTCATATCTAGTTTGACTTCCTGACTCATGTAGGTAATTCATATGGATGGACCTTAACCCCTAAGCCCTTGGCTAAGAGGGTTAGGAACAACATAGTGAATGCCTCAAATGAGTCCTCTCATGGCTCTTATGGGCTTGATATGGCTTCATGGCTCAACCAAAGTGATTCCATTCTACTCAAACTTGATCAATCTTTATTTTTCCAAAATTTCAATTTTTGACCTCCGGGACCCTACACCCACCAAACCTACCAAATGCCATTGAAACTACCCAAAATTTACAAAATCACCTAAATTACCCAAAATTCCTCAAAACTAATCCTAAACATTTCCCACCATTCAAATTGATCATCCATAGCCAAATATACCAAAAATTCCAAAAATACCCCCCAATACCCTCCAAATACCTAAAATACCCTTCTTAACCAAAAATTCCATAAATTCAGAAAATTCCCAACAAATTTCAAAAAATCCCAAATATTCCCAGTTTCATTTTGTTCAACTACACCATAGGCCAATTTTGTCAATTTAACCCACTTTTACCAAAACCCCAATTTGACCCATTCTTAACCCAAGTGGACCCAATGTCAAACCAAATCAATCCAATTGACCTCAATTTTGATCAAATTCAATTCTAAACTTCAATTCAATATCCCCAATGTCAAATTAGACCAAATCCAAGCCCAATTTGATTAACATTTGGATCCAATTCCAATTTGAAGCTTAAAGCCCAATTTTGACCCATGACCTAAACCTAGCCCAAACCAACCCAATTCAACTCCAAATAGCCCCAAATCTTTTCTAAAACCTTCCTAATATCCCCACAAACATAAAACTAACAAGATTTACCCAAAATTTGAACGTAAACTCCACCCAAACCTAACCCAAAACCTAACCCAAACCCAAAACCAAAATCCCAGCCAGCCACCACAGTCACCGGAAAACACTAGGCCGAGAGCACCCATTTGATTCAAAAATTCAAACTCATTAGCTGAGCTGTCCCAACTCAATTGGACTCCATGGATGTTCTTCCCTTGACCAAGGTAGCTGATCCCGAGCCCTAACTCCCCACGGAGGCCCTCCAGCCATGTCTATTTAAACCCACCACCTTCTCGGCCAAAAAGGGTGATGAACCAGACCTAAACAAAACTATGCCAAAATTGCTTCAGGACCTCCTCCTAACCTAGAGCAATTGATCCCCACTGTTCTCCTGCCCTAAAACCCATTGATTGAGCTCAATTTTGGAGCTCAATGCTCAGCCCAGAACCAGGACATCTCTGAAACCTCCACCAAAATCAAATTAAACTCACCCACACCTGCACAGGACCAAGAGAAGAAGTTCCCCAGTGGAAGCCCCCTCATCAGACCAGCCATTCTCTTTATCGGCAAAGCTTTGAAATTGCGCTTGGTGGAAGTTGTACTTAGGCAATTCCCCAGAACCAGAGACTTCATCTGGAGCCTCCTTAGGTGTAATTGAAGGTTCCACAACTCTCTGATTGAATCTTCACTTCTCAGAGCCAAGGTATAGACCCCTCCTTTCTCCCGAGCTTCCAGTGATTCTCCATTTTGATTGGCTTAATTTCATAGCATGTAAACCATATGGATGTGTTCATCTCCGCAAGATGACTCCATAGAGCATAAGAACATGAAAATCTGTTGAGAAATGAGAGAGTTCTTAGGGTTTTAGTGTGGACGGTCGCAGGTGCACACTAGTCGTAGACGATGACCAGGCGCCATCCGATCGAGCATGTATCGAGTGGAAGGTCCAGATTGCGCCAGACCAGAGAACGTTACATGAACCGCGGGCCCCTGGAGAGTTGAGTCAGATGGCGGCGTCGAATGGGAGCGCGACACGTGGGCTTTCAGAGCTACCAAGGATGAGCCGGCACCGCGTGGATAAGTAGATAAATAGGATTTTTTCTATTTATTTAAATATCCAGAACTTAGAAAATTCATATCTTTGTGTAGAAAAATCACAAAAATAAAATAAAAATACTTTATTGCTCAGTAAACAGAGGAGAATAATGTGGAAAAATTATTGAGTTAATATGATGAGTATTTTATTTTTGATTAATTATTTACTCATTTTAGTATTTTAATTCTCCATTTGCATAGATAATTCACCATGGCATGAGGCCATAGGGCTTTTGAAGCCTCTCATCTTGGGAACATTCCCTGAATTTTTCAAGTTCAGAGGCCATCTCTATGGCAAGTTATGTATTTTTCAAGTTTATGTCACTGTTTTTAGTATTTTAATTCCATTAATTAGCATACTGCTTAGAAAATTCTAGGAAAATTTGGGGAAGTTTCTTAGGACCAGAGGACCCTAGGATAATTATATTTTGAGTTACTTCATTAAGAATAATCCTAATTAGCCTAATTAATCAAAACTGAACTTTAATTAATTAGGGTTAACTACACATCAAAAGAACTTGAAAATAATTCTCCACTGATCTTTAGGATCAGAGGGACCTCACATAAAAATTTGAAATCAATTGGAAATGTTTAACCCCACTAAATGGAATAATTAAGTCACATAACGAAAATTAAACTTTAAAAATTCATAACTCCAAAAATACACTTTAAAAATTTACCAAATTGAGTTTGTGTTTTCTCTGATATCAGAGGAGTCTAAGAAATATAAAATTAGAATTTTCTAGAAATCTTCATTTTTCACCATATTTTAATATTTTAAATAATTAAAAAATAATAAAAATCATAAAAATATTAAAAATCATAAAAATGTCATATTTTGACTCCTAATCACTTAGGAACAAACCAAATATTTTTCCCAAGTCTCAAAGTAAAGATATTGAATTTTAATTGCTTAAAACAATTTTTGAATTAAAAAAATGAATTTTCCAACCTTTTCACTAAATTAATTCTAATAAATCAAAGAAAAATTATAAAATTATAAAATTTATTTCTATAAATTCTTTGAGAGATTTAAGAAAAGCATAAAATCCATTTTTTAATCTTTATTTTATTTTATTATTAATTAACACTCTAAAAATCAAAATAATTATAATAAATAAAATATAATTCAAAAAATCACCAAAATTAGTCCAAGTGGTCCTCTAGTCATTAGGAATCTCATAATTTTCTTAAGAATAGAAACCCTTCCTTGGTCATGTTGTTGAATTTCCATTGAAAACCCTTATTTTTCACAAAAATAATTATATAAATGAAATTAAATTCAGAAAAATTACATTTTCTCCTCTAATGTCTTAATTGACATATGAGTAAAGCTACATAAAATTTTTAAGTTCATTTGAGCTTAATTTGATGAGTTATGAAATAAATAAGCCTAAAGGGGCATAAAGGTAATTAAAGGATTTCAACCCTAATTAATATTTAGGTCTAATCAACGTGAGGGTAAAATATATGATCTTAACTTTTCTCATAAATGATTGAAACCTAGGGAATTAAGGGGTAGAAACCCATTAATCACCTTGAAAATATTTAAAGTAAACCTTAATTAATTAAATAATTTGAATTTTGGAAGAGTAAGTTAAAATTTGGATCATTAAAATGGGGATATAATTTAGAGAGACTATAATAATTTAAACAAAAATCCCTAAATGAATCACTCTAATAATCTTTAACTTTTTTAATTAAATTTAAAGTGATAATTAAAATTAATAATTAAATAATTAAAAGGATAGTGAACCTTAATTAAATTAAAACTTAAAATAATAAATAATTTGATAATTAAATTGAAATAAATTTTAAAAAAAATTTATTAATTTCAAAATTCACTTGAAAGCAAATTTAAAGCAAATTTGAAACATTAAAAATTAATTTCATAAAAATATATTCTTAATTAAAAAAAATATAATAATCAAACCAATTAAAAGTTAATCCAGAATATTGCAATTAAATTAAAATTAAATCATTAAAGTCAAAATTAAATGATTTAAATTCCTCTTTTAATTCAAATGGTTTAAAACACTTAAGAATAAAACAACTTGAACACTATTCCAAACTTAAATTTATTAAAATTTTATAACTAAATTAAATCACCTTAAAACATTAATTCTAATTTCATATCATTAAACCTTTAACTAATTAATTTGCCCTTAAAGGTTTTCATTATTATAACTCTTAAGTAAAGCATCAAGTGAAATGTCACTTTACTTATAGGATAATCAAACATCCTAATTCACTGAGCAAGAAACTAAACTAAATAAAAAATTTGGGATGATTAATTCACCTGTGCAATAAAACTCATTTGGACTCAAAGTAATTCCAAAAATATTGAAAAGATGTTTAGGACTCACCCTAAACACTTCCTCAATATGATGGGATGTTTTAGAAGAAAAATTGAATTTAATTGTTCTTTGATGAAGAAATCCATCCTTAAACAAAATACAAGAACCTAGACGTCATAGAAGATGACTAGCAATAGGATTAGGAATTTGGTAGACAACCAAAACCTTTCCCTTAGCTTTACCTAGGTACTTTTTATAAATATTTAAATGCCTTAACATGTGTTTTAAGTGCAGCTTGGAATGACGAGAAGACCCTCCAGGTACGCTTTTATTTTATTGCAATTTGTTTATATAAGCTACACTCTACTCTTCTTGCATGATAAACAAGATTGTTGCATGAAAACTAAAACCTTTAGATAGCCACAAAACTGAAACCTAAAACTAAATTAAAAGTCGCAACAAGATAAAATTCACCGCCACAACATTTGAAAATATAAAACAACTCAAAATTTAATCACAAACAGAACAACAAAACTACAATTGCAATTAAATTAAAACAACTCGTTAGATGATCGGGAATACCTCGGATGATGTAACATATGTGTTGCTAACGAGATTTCTCACGGTCTAAATGAAAGTGTGGAACTCATTCAGTTGAGTTTAGCAAATTCATCTGGACTAAGTGAATCCGATAAAAATAACGGTGTGGGAATGATGGAACCGTGGGATCTTAACCGGTGTTGTTATAATCAACTTTAAGATTCCCCTAATAAAACATTAAAGACATTTGGACTTTAAGACTTTTCTAAAATCCTGATTTTCACCTTCTAAAACTAAACCTCTGCAACGACAAGGAGCTTGGAGCATGGTGGGCAGCACGGCCATCGTCATCAGTAAAACTCGGGTCTACTTCAACAAAGCTTTCCTTAGAATTAAATAACCAAGCCATAGGATTTTGAGGTAGTATGCCTAGTGCAACATAAATCCTCAACCTTTTCGTTAGGCACTTGCATAATCATTTTATACAAATTAAGCCCTAACCGGTTTTAGGATTGCGAGGTAATCATTTGATATTACATAAACCCTCACATCTTCGAGGCTATTTGTATGATCATGTCGTACGAATATAAGTCCTAATTAATTAAAATTGGTAGGATTACAACGTTAAATAAATTCCTAAATTGAAGCCAAACAATAGGATAGTTTGGGAAGTTGTCAAGATTCTTCTTGGATCCTCAGCTTCTCCTACTTTTCTTCCTTTGGACTCCTAAAATGAACTGTTCCAAATTTGATCCATTCCCTATTGAAATTTCCAAAATTCAATTGTTTGAAACCTTAAGCTTTGAAATTCTTGAGAGCAAAATCACTGATCATTATCGAGAGTTTTCTTAAGTGATTCCCCTCACTTAGGATGTAATTAACTATAGGGGCTTGCCCTTATAAGGAACTTTAAGAACCCAGGTAATATAAACCCTGCTTAATTCCTTTATATTAAGCAGGGGAACTTGTCAGCTTATAAAATTGGTTCGCAGACCAAACGGATGTCACAAATCTTCTAGTTTATTTAATCGAGTCACATCATCAAGCAGCATGTCTATTCTTCGGGATAGATACACGGTTTATGATGCAGTGCTCGTTTATATAAATTATTTGGGATGTGAGATCGGTTTGATTTCATATCTTAAAATTTTCAAACTTAAAATTATGTTAAAAAATCAAATGCTACTTTCTAAATTATATAAATTTAAATTAAATTTAAAATCTGAAAATCCACCGACAATTTTTGTAGGCGACCCCCTTTTCAAAACACATAACCTAAAAATATGCCGACATTGCTTTCATACTATTTTATAGTTTTGTTAACTTTAGTTGTTTGCTTTACTTTTTATTCACAAAATACCAAAAACAAATTTGAAAAACTTTATATCTTAAAACATACTTTACAAAATCATTTTAAAAAGTAAAAAGTTCTTTTTCTTATTTTTTTAAAATTTTAGACATTTCCATGTGGGTTCGATATCTCGGGCCTTAATCAAAAAGTCTTTTATTTCTTGATAAACGATACGTATACTTGTATAGTATTCCATATTATAAATAATTAAAATATATCTCTTATTTGCTTCAGAATCAAGATTTTGACATCATTACAAAGAAAGAGATAATATCTTTGGAAATAAATATAAATTGAAAAACGTGAGCATAAATATCGGGGATCACTTCCCCTCAAGTACAATGCGGGTGAGTTTTGTCAATTATCCCACTATTAGATCTTGGAGTTTTTAAATTTGTTGTCGCATAAATTCTGAAATAGAATTCATGCTTAAAGTTTCTCCCAGGTGGGTTCCTTCTCTATGACATGCTTCTCTTCTTCTTAAACGCATGAATCCATGTTTATCCACCTTTTAGGATGTTAAATTTTGAAAATTTCTTGTGGATCACACCCATGGAACCCAGAGTTGGACTGATGAGGGGAATAAAGAGAGCAAAAAGTAGAGTGCATAATAACACTAGTTCTATTAGAATTGATTCAGTAATACACTCTTGAAGATTGCCCACTCTTTTTATAGATCATAGGGGTGTCTCATAAGTTAAATATTTGTCACTTTTTTAATAGGAACGTTACAAGTAATTAGTGCGCCTTTACATATTTGTATATGATTATTAGATCCTTTCATATTTGTAACTGATCCACAGAAAATTTGATAGCTTTTTACTATTCATTTCATACCTATTTTTTGTCATATTGCACTTTAAAAAAAAGTATTTTTTATGATTTCATGCAGGTACAATGATTTTAGGCCTTTTGAGAAAATGTAAGCGAAAAGGAGCAAATTTAGAACGAAAAAGGACAAAAGTACATTTCATTGAACTAGCTCCAAACAGCACTGTCACCAGCCCCGACAATGCCAGTTTCTAGAGAGTTGCGACGTTTTGGCAGAATTATATGACGAACGACGCTCCTACCAGAGCCGGACAGCGCCTTATCCCGATTTTGAACTAGATTCAATGAATTTCGCCGGATTTTGAAAGGTTGCTTGAGGAAACTCTTAGGAATTCAATTTTAGCCAAATTTAAACACTTTTGGAGCCAAATTTCAGAGGGGGGAAGAAAGGAAGAGAAGAGTTTAGAGAGTGTGTTCTTTACATTTTGTGTAGGAAGTTAGGTTTGTGTTTTCTCTTCTAAGGAGTGTGAGAGAAGAGGGAAAGTGAGAGATTTATTCTTGTTGACCTCATTTTTAATGAGGTCTTCTCTTCTCTCTTTAGTACTTAGGATCTAGCCTTAGGCTTTTCCTTTGACTATCCTAGAGGATTAGAATTGGGACCCACCACTTAGAAATTCAAATCACTTCTTAACTCCCTGCAAACTCCACAAGCTTGATTGTATACCCCTAATCACCTAGGGGGTTGAAATCAAGTGTGGAAGTTTAAAGGATGGGTTCCTATAGGACTCTTTGGCCTTAGGACTGCCCTGGGTGGCCTGGTCTGGTGAGGGCTGACCTACACACACTACACTTTCACACACCTCCTAAAACCACACCTATACCCAACTTGACCTCCTGACTCATGAAGCTGATTCACATGGATGGTCCTTAACCCCTAAGCCCTTGCGCAGAGGGTTAGGAACAACATAGTGAATGCCTCAAATGAGTCCCTTCATGGCTCATGTGGGCTTGATATGGCTTCATGGCTCAACCAAAATGATTTCATTCCACTTATAATTACTCAATCTTCATTTTTCCAAATTTTTAATTTTTGACCCCAGGGACCCTACACCCGCCTAGCCTACCCAAAACCCTTGAAATTACCCAAATCCTCCAATATTTCCAAATCACCCAAAATTCCCCAAAATCATTCCTAAACATTTCCTCACCAATCAAATTGATCATCCATAACCAAAAATACCAAAAATTCCAAAAATACCCCCCCAATACCCTCCAAATACCCATAATGCCTCTCTTGACCCAAAAATCCAAAAATTCAGAAAATTCCCAAAAAATTCCAGAAAATCCCAAATATTCCTAATTTCATTTTGTTTAACTACACCATGGGCCAATTTTGTCAATTTACCCCACTTTTGTCAAAACCCCCCAATTTGACCCATTTTAACCCATAGTGAACCCAATGTCAAACCAAACCTATCCAATTGACCCAAATTATGGTCCAATTTAATTCTAAACTTCAATTTAACATTCCCAACACCAATCTAGACCAAATCCAAGTCCAATTTGATTGACATTTGAATCCAATTTCACTTTTGGCATTAAAGCCCAATTTGGACCCATGACTCAAACCTAGCCCAAACTAACCCAATTCAACTCCAATTAACCCCAAACATTTTCTAAACCTCCCTTAAAATCCCCACAAACAAAAAACTAACATGATTTACCCAAAATTTAGACCCAAACCCCACTCAAATTCAACCCAAAGCTAAAAGGCCCAATTTTGACCTAAACCCAAACCTAACCCAAATAAGTCCAAACCCCAAAATCAAAACCCAACCAAAGCCAAAACCTCTTTGAAACACTCCCATAAAAATTTCCCAACATTTATTTTACATCAATTTTAACCCTAGCCCAACATTGGCCCAAGTTAGCCCAATTTGACCTACATTGGCCCATTTACCAAAGAGGTCCAAATCCAACCCAATTCAAGCCCAAACCACTTCAAATTGATTCCGGATCATTCATGAAACATTCCTAAATTAAATTCAACACTTATTGGATCCAATCCTTTGCAAAATTTTCATCCTAAAATTTGTTTTGAAATCTAAAAGCCCACTCTCTAAACCATCTTGAAAGCCCATCCAAAGTGAAATCCAAAAGCCCAAAGCCCACATGACAATTCCTTCTCATCATCCCTTTAATTGGAATCAATTCCTAAGTCCCAAATCAATCATCAAATCAACCTAAATCAAGCACCATCAAAATTTTTCACTAAATTGCCAAAATCTCCAAATTCCTTTTTCATATAAATGAATCCACTTTTTCTAAGCCAAGGATGAGCCAAATGAAGCCACATGCAAGCCATGGACAAGCCACATGAAGCCATGGGGGTTTGACTTGTCACCAAGCCATTAATGGCAAGAGGAGGGAGTCCTTTCCTAAGCCTTCCTTAAGCCATTTTAACCTCTTTAATGCAACACCATAACCCAAAATTAACTTAAACTATTTTGATGGAGACCACGCCATTTTCTCCTAGGCTGACCCAAGTGACTCTTTTCAGCCCAAAACCAGGCCTTGGGTGGTGCACCTAGCCCAAAAGGATGGGTTGACCCAAATCGAAGCCAAAATGGCCTCTCCCCCATACCATTTTAATCCAAGCACTTTACACATGTCCAAGCCCGATTGACTTCACCATGGCCAAGCCCCGACCTCCCCGGTCAAGATGGTGACCCTTGCTCGCCGGCCGACCACCGGGCCGCCGGAAAACACCACACCCGAGAGCATCATGTGAGCCTAAGCTTGGAATTCTCACCTACTGAGTTGCCTCATGCCCAATGGCCACCATGGTTGTTCTTCTCCTCACTAGAGCAGCTGATCCCAAGCCCTAACTCCCCCTGGGAGAGCCTCCAGCCAGCTCTATTTAAACCCCACCTCTCTCGGCCATGGAAGAGGTGCTGAACCAACATTAAGGAAACTCTGCCAAAATCATTCCAGACCACTCTCTACACATAGAACACTTGATTCCCACTCGGATTCCGACCCGATTCCCTCCAAGTGAGCTCGATTTTGAGTTCGAACTTCAAGCACAAAAACCAGGACACTTCTTCACAGTGGACCAATCCCCAAATTGATTGATCCTACACCTTCACCAGACCAAGGGAAGAAGTTTACCAGCAAAAGCCCCCTCTCCAGGCCACCCATCTGTTCCAGACTCCAAGCTTTGTAATTGGATGTGGTTGAAATCCTACCTAGACAATTCACCAGGCCAGGAGACTTCATCTGGAGCTTGCTTGGACCCAATCGAAGGTGACACAACCCTCGGATCGAAGCCACACTTCTCGCGAGCAAAGAGTATGGTCTCACTCTTCTTCCCGAGTTTCGAACATTCTCCATTTTTATTGAGTCGATTTCATGCCACATAAATCGTATGGATGTGTTCGTCTTCTCGAGACGAATCCATAGAGCATAAGAACGTTCAATTTGGTCAAGTATCGAGTGAGATCTTAAGCCTAGAAGATGGACGGTTCTCGGGCTAGGAGGCTTGGGGACAATGAACGGATGTCATTCATTCAATACACGCACGGACGGACGGCTCAGATGGCGTCGGACCAGGAGATGATACGTGAACCGCAGGCCGCATGGTGCTGAGTAGGAAGGCGGCGCCAAATCAGGAGATGACGCGTGTGCGTTCGGAGCTGCCGAGGTTGAGCTGGCGCCGCTTCACTTAAGTAGGAAATTAGGTTATTTTCCTATTTATTTAATTCCCTAAACTTCAAAAATGCATAACTTTGTGTAGAAAAATCAGAAAAATAAAATAAAAATAGCCTCTTACTCAGTGAACAGAGGAGAATAATTTGGAAAAGAAATCATTTAATTTCATCAAGTATTTTATTTTTAATTATTTATTTACTCTCTGCACTATTTCAATTCTCCATGCATGTATACAATTCGCCATGGCATGAGACCATAGGGCTTTTGAAGCCTCTAAATTTGGGAACATTCCCTGAATTTTCCAAAGTCAGAGGCCACCCCTATGGAGAGTTATTCATTTTTCAATTCTAGGTCAATATTCTGAGTATTTTAATTCCAATAATTAGCATGTTGTGAAATAAATTCTAGGAAAATTTGAGGATGTTTCTTATGACCAGAGGACTCTAGGAAAAATAGGTTTTGAATTAATCGACTTGGAATCACTCTAATTGGCTTAAACACCCAAAATAGGTCCTTAATTAATTAGAGCTAATCATACATCAAATTGACTTGAAATCATTTCTCCACTGACCTTTAGGATCAGAGGAACCCACCATAAAAATTTGAAGTCAATTGGACTTGGTTAGCCCTATCAAATGGGTTGATTAAGTCATTTAGCCAATTTAAACTTTAAAAATTCATAACTTTCAAAATACTTTTCAAAAATTCACCAAATTGGTTTTGGAGCCTCTCTGATATTAGAGGAATTTATGAAAATTAAAATTGCAATTATCTAAAAAAGTTAATTTTTTGCATTATTTTAATATTTTTAATAATTAAAAAATAATAAAAATCATAAAAATAATAAAATTCACCAAAATGTCACATTTTGAATTTTAATCACTTAAGAATAAACCCCATATTTTTATTAAGTATATATGATGAGATATTAAATTTTAAAGCCCTAAGGTAATTTTAAAATTAAAAGAAAATGTATTTTTTAGCATTTCCACTAAAATAATTCTAATAAATCAAAGAAAAATCAGAAAATTGTAAAAATTGGTTCTTTGATTTCCTTGATATCAGAGAGATTTTTGAAAAATATAAAATTCATTTTTCAACCTTTATTTTGTTTTTAAATTAATTAATACTCCAAAACTCAAAATAATTATAATAAAAAGAATATAATTCAAAAAATCACCAAAATTGGTCCAAGTGGTCATTTGGTCATTAGGAATGTCCCATAATTTTCTTAAGGACAGAAACTTTCCCTTGGTCATATTATTAAATTTTCCTTGGAAATCCCTATTTTCCACCAAAAAAAATTACATAAATAAATTAAATACAGAAAAATCATATTTCCTCCTCTCATGCCTTTATTGACATATGAGTGAAGTTACATAAAAATTTCAAGTTCATTTAAGCTCAATTTAGTGAGTTATGAAGTTATTAAGCTTGAAGGGCAAAATTGTAATTAAAATTTTAACCATTAATTAAAACTTTAGGCTTAATAAAATTAAAGAGTAAAATATTTGATCCTAATCTAATTTGGATGATTGAAATTTGAATAATAAGGGTAGAAACCTATTAAACAATTTAAAAATAATTAAAATAAACCTTAATTAAATAATTGATTAAATTTGGAAGAATAATAAAAATGGAATTATTAAAATAGGGATATTATTAGGAAGAGATTTGTTCTTTAATTTAAGAATTCCTAAATTAATCATCTCAATAATATTTAATTCCTAATTAAAATGATAATCCAAATTTAAGATTTAAAATGCTAAAAGACTTAATCATTAAATTAAATTAAATTTAAATTATTTAAATTAAATCCTTTTAAAATTTTAATTAAATTAATACTTTAACAATTAAAATTAAATCATCTTTTAAAAAAAATAATAATAATAATAAAATATTAAATTAAAATTAAAAAAAAATTAAATTAAAATTTAAATAAAATTAAATTAAATTAAATTAAATTAAATCAAATTAAATCAAATTAAATTAAATTAAATTAAATTAAATTAAATTAAATTAAATTAAATCAAATTAAATTAAATTAAATTAAATTAAATCATATTAAATTAAATTAAATTAAATTAAATTAAATTAAAACATATTAAATGAAATCAAATTAAATCAAATTAAATTAAATTAAATTAAATTAAATTAAATTAAATTAAAATAAAAAAAATAAAATCAAGTTAAAATTAAAATTAGATTAAATTAAATAAATTAAATTAAAATTAAAACTAAACCAAATTAAATTAAATTTAATTTAAATTAAATTGAGTTAAAAATAACATCACCTAAGACATAAAGAATTTAAAAATAAATATAAAACAACTTGAACACTATTCCAAACTTAAACCCATTAACTGAAATTAAATTAAATCATAAACCATTTGAACATCAGTTTGCCCTCGAAAGCTTTTGTTGTTATAACTCCTAAACGGAGCGTTAAGTGAAGTGTTACTTCACTTATAGGATATTCAAATGTCCTAGTTCACTGAGTAAGATAACAACAAAATTTGAATTCCCGGACGATTAATTCATTTGTATAATTAAATTCTCTTGGACTTAAAAATAATCCTAGAAATATTGAAAAGATGTTTAAGACTCGCCTTAAGCACTTCCTCGATATGATGGGATGTTTATAAGAATAATTGAACTTAATTATTCTTTGATGAAGAAAATCGTCCTCAAACCAAAACACAAGAACCTAGACGTCCTAGGAGATGACTAGCTATAGGAGTAGGACCTTGGTAGAAAACCATAACCCTTCCCTTAGCTTTACCTAGGAACTTGCTTTAAATGCTTAAATATTCTAATTGTGTTTTAAGTGCAGCTTGGGATGACGGGAAGACCCTCCAGGTACGCTTTTATTTTATTGTAATTTACCTTATTGCAATTTATTTAATCGCATCGCACTTACTTTTCTTGCATGATAAACAACTGTTGCATGAAAACCCACACTTTTAGGATAGTCCCTAAAACTGAAACCAAAACTAAATTAAAAGTCATTACAAGATAAAATTCACCGCCACAACATTTTAAAATATAAAACAACTCAAAATTTAATCACAAACAGAATACAAAACTACAATTACAACTAAATTAAAATGTCTTGTTGGATGATCGGGAATACCTCGGATGATGTAACCTACATGTTGCTAACGGGATTTCCTACGATCTAAATGAAAGTATGGAACTCATTCAGTTGAGTTTAGCAAATTCATATGGACTAAGTGAATCCGATAAAAATGACGATGCCGGAAGGATGGAACCGTGGGATCTTAACCGGTGTTGTTATAATCAACTTTAAGATTTGTTTTAATTAAAACATAAAAAACACTTGGAAATTAAGACTTTCTCTAAACCAAAATACTTTTCTCATCTCCTGATTTATGACTTCTAAAACTAAACCTCTGCAACAACAAGGAGCTCGGAGCATGGTGGGCGACGACGGCCATCGTCATCGATGAAACCCGAGTCTACTTCAGCAAAACTTTCTTAGAATTAAATAACCAAGCCATAGGATTTCAAGGTAGTTTGCCTAGTGCAACATAAATCGTCAACCTTTTGTTAGGCATTTGCATTGCAAATTAAGCCCTAACCGGTCTTAGGATTTCCGAGGTAGTCGTCTGATACAACATAAACCCTCACATCTTCAAGGCTATTTGTATGATCATGACATACTAACATAAGTCATAATTAATTAAAAATGGCAAGATCAAAACATTAAATAAACATTAGGATTTTTCTAAATCCAAGCCAAACAATAGGATAGTCGGGAAATTACCGAAGTTCGCTTCGAATCTGTGATTTATCCTACCTTTCTTCCTTTGGATTCCCAAAATAAAATGTTCCAAATTTGATCCATTCCCTATTGAAATTCCAAAATTCAATCCTTTGAAAACTTAAACTTTGAAATTCTCGAGAGCGAACTACTCGATTATTATCGAGAGTTTTCTTAGGTGATTCCCGTCACTTAAGATGTAATTAACTATAGGGGCTTGCCCTTATAGGGAATTTTAAGAACCCAGGTAATATAAACCCTACTTAATTCATTTATATTAAGCAGGGGAACTTGTCGGCTTATAAAATTGGTTCGCAGACCAAACGGATGTCACAAACCTTTCTAGTTTATTTAATCGAGCCCCAGTATCAAGCAGTGTGTCTATTCTTCGGGATAGATATCCGGTTTGTGGTGCGGTGCTCGTTTATATAAACTATCTGGGATGTGAGGTCGGTTTGATTTCATATCTTAAAATTATTTTCAAAATCAATTACTACTTTTCAAATTATTTATTTAAATTAAATTAGAATTCGCCGACAATTCTTTCTTACTATTCTAGAGTGAGAATTGTGTGTTGTTGTGAAGAAAGAAGAGGAGTCAAAAAATTTCCTTGAGATTCGCTTGGGGAAGAGTTTGAGATAAGTTGTCTTTACTTTACTCTATTTGTATGATGTTGTTTTTATATAAAAAATCTATGTTTTGTCATCTTTTCCTCATGAGTCTTGAGTAAATTTCTTTGTCTTTCTCCTTTTCATGTGATGTGTTGATGTTGTGAAATGGCAATGATGTGTCGATTTATTATGGAAAATTTGTGATAACCTTTGCACTTAGAACTTCATTTACTTTTTGATCTGGCCAATTTAATTGTTAAAACTTGTTGAGAAACATATGTTTCGAAAGGATTATGAGTTTCACAACAAAACTGAAGGTCACGTTTAGTGTTCATGAATGAGAGATGTAGTTCATAAGGATTGAGTGCAAATAAATAGGGAAATATACTTTGATGGGCATAGAATTGGAGATTTCATAGTGACAAACTGAAATCCTCAATTTGGTCCTTATGTTTAGAAACTGAAGCGAGAGTTAGCCTTCAGGTGAAGGGAAGAGGGAGCTCTGGAGTGAGAGCCAGTATCCTCCCAGCCTAACCACGAATTTGGAGACTAAACTTAGGATTAGTCAATGTTCTTTATACGCTTAAATATGGGTAAAGAATAGGAATGCTCCTATTTGGCACAATACATTTGTATCACTGATCTATGTCACAATAATCATCACATTATGAATGGAACGGAGGAAGACTCTTTCTTGCAACTGAACTTTGTTATAAATATAGTCTTGTGTTAGTTTAACTTGTTAGAGTTTAGAACGTGCTTTGGTAGAAATAGTAACTGAACCTATTTGACTTTACTTTAAGAATTAAACCACTTGAAATTGTGTTTTGATTTGATAAGAGGTTTTTGTGCTACGCCATAAAAATAAAAGCCTCCCTGTGGGATCAATATTCCAGGACTCTACTAGAGCCCTGTATTACTTGAGCGATACGTATACTTGCATAAATTGTGTGAATCATTATCATCTAAATCAATATATATATATATCTAAAATCTGAGTTCATTATTTTTTTCAAATTAAAAAATTCGCACCAGTACCC
Source organism: Papilionanthe hookeriana x Papilionanthe teres (assembly GCA_022702705.1). Classification (NCBI taxonomy): domain Eukaryota; kingdom Viridiplantae; phylum Streptophyta; class Magnoliopsida; order Asparagales; family Orchidaceae; genus Papilionanthe; species Papilionanthe hookeriana x Papilionanthe teres. Next base: position 59,392,657 of record CM040432.1, on the reverse strand, counting down.
ATCAATGGCATGGTTTCATATTCATAATACTTTAAGGTGGAAGACTAATGTTCCACTGATATTATCATTTGGTCCTCCGATGATTGTTCAGTCAGCTGAATGGAGTTCGATCTGCTAAAACTTCTTCAGTCATGCTTCTCAAGAGAATCCTTTGTACAAACCTTCGTATCAATGTGGTGAATTTTGACCAACAGGTAGAAAGTAAGACATTGTAATCTAAAGGACAGCTCTCCATCTGATAAAATGTTTTCATAGAGATTTGTTAAAATGTTTTATGGGATGATTATTGGCAATCTTTGTGACAAACCCCAGAATTGGTAAAGAGAGTTGACTACACATGGCTATCCCTTAGATTAGGTGCATAATATTTCTTCTTTTGGCTAAGCATTCTTTCAGTCAGCTCAATTCTGACTTAAGGAAATAACGCTTGACATCTCCGTCTTTGGATCATCCTGAAGCAGTCCTTTGGTGTCTTCTTGGAGAGATTAATTGTATTTTCATTATATTTTTACGGTCAAAAGTTTAATGTACACTCTCCATTATCTAACAAATAATTCATATTAAAATATCATATACATGTTTAAAATTAAAATAAGAATTTTGTATTATTTTCTTGGACTATATTAGAAATAATCTTCTTGAATCCAAAATTTGTCCTTTGGATCGCCCTTAAGGGAAAGAGTGTAAATTCTAAGGGAAGAAAAAAGAAAGGGAGAGAAGGGGTCCTCTATTTATAAAGTGATAAAAGGGAAAAGTGATATTGCACTTAAGCCCCTGCTTTAAGGGGACTGGTGAGGAGTTTTCCATTGCTTCCTAAGCTTGGATCGGTTCTCTTAGAGCCTCCTGTACCTTGATTATTCAGCGTCAAGATGTCAATGCAAGTGGCCAACCGTCCAGGGGTGTCTGGCTAGGGTGTCCAACCGTCTTCCTTTACTGTGTTCAACTAACTGAGATGGTTAGCCAGATTTTTCATTTTGTGACTAGGACATAATTATTCGACCGGCTGAGTTACAAGCAAGTGGTAGCTGACCAGCTGACATGGCTGGCTTGGTTACTTGTCCTTTTGGCTAGCCCAAATTGTCAGTTAGGTGGCCAGAGATGGTGGTCAGCTGGCTAAGGTGGTCCGCTAGGTGATCTTTTGTTTAGACGATGCAAGTGACCAACCCGACAGGCCTGGCATGTCACCATGAGCGGCTGGTCCCTTGGCTTAAAGAGGCCTAATTTTAGGCTATACATGAAGTTCTTGAGGTTTTCACTTCTTGGAGGCAAAACTATAATAAGAATACAAAACATTTAAATTCAGATAACATCATTCCATAAGCCTCTAATTAGATGTAGTTTTTGAATTGTCTTTTTGTAATTTTAGTGAGTCCATATTTGGAATATAAGCAGTCAAGCTTTATCTTTTCTAGATTTTTGGATACAAAAATTCTTCTCTATTCAAGTGCCACTTTGGCTCATCCTTTTAGCCCTCATCAAAAAGATGGCTCCGACCGGTTGCACGTATTGCCAGGTATTATGCAAATCTTGTCGCTAACTTCGCGGGGGTAGATGTTGAGACTTGTTGGTAGGGTTATTTGCCTTGTACTCTTTGTGGATCTTGGCGTTTTTTGGTAGGTAACCACAATCGTAGGTTTTTCCAGATTGAGCTTTGAGATAGGTTTGGAGGTTTGCTAAGCTTGAGTGTGAGGGGGAGGTGGGGGGCGGGGGTAAGGTGGGATCTTGTTTCTTCATCCTGGAGGAGAGATTTAAGTCAAGAGATTAATCTTGAAATGCTCATTCTGAAAGAGAGGCTTAAGTAAAGAGAACTTTTGTTTGCTCATCTCAGAAGAGAGGCATAAATGAAAGAGATAGCTCGCTTGCTCGTCGCAGAGGAGAGGCATAAATTAGAATCAGTTTGGAGTGCTCATCTTGGAGGAGAGACTTAAAAGAAATAATCCATTTGTTGACTTTGTAGGCAAGGCTTGGGACCCCATTCTACATAGGTGAGACTTAAAAGAGATAGTCCCCACGCTCGAAGGCCCCTATTATTCTACACAAGATACGGTTACAAGTGAGGGAGAAGGGAAGTAAGCACCTTACATGCGAATGAGAGAGATTGAGCCTTGGGAACCCATTTTACATGCAAGGGGTCCACTCTTTATAAAGTGAAAGACGGAGAAACGGATACACTTATAAACATGCTTTATTGAGAGTGGAGCGGGGTATTCCTGTTCTTCTATGCTTGGACCGGTCCTACTAGAGCTTCCCGCAGCTATACTAGTAGACTTCAGCTGGTTAACCTAGGTAGCTTTTGGTGGTTGAAGTGGCTGATCATCCAGGGGTGGCCGACCAAGGTTGTCGATATTCTTCCTTCATTGTGGCCGACCTATGGTGGCATGCGGGCTGGGTGGTTGGTTGGATGGTTCCCCTTGCGACCAACCCAAGTTGCAAGCTGGGTTAGCCGGCCATGGTGGGTGATCGCTGAAAAATTTATTAAGAAATTCATACCTATTTTTGATGAAATTGCACTTTAAAGAAGGGTATTTTCTCTATTTTATTGCAGGAATGAAGAATTTAGGTGATAAAAGCAAAAATCATAAAAAGGAGCGAATTTTGAGCAAAATCATGCAATTTAGTGCTGAGTCGCCGACGGCGAGATCGAGCCCGCCGAGCGACGAGGTTACGAGAAGAAAATTCCGAAGAATTTATAACCGTCTCGTCGACAGCGAGCCCGAGCCACGCCGATGAAGAGCTAGAGCGGTTGAAGATCTTCAGAAGCCTCGCCGACAGCGAGAGTAGTTCGTCGCCGACGGCGAGCTAGTTCAAATGGTGCAGATACATTGAATTTGGACACTTTTTGAAGGGATGCTTACACACCTCTTGGTCCTTTGCTTACCTCTATATATAGAAGCCGAAAATAAGTCTTTTGTGTGTTACTTTTGTGTCATTTAGTGTTATTAGTGTGCAGTCTTTGTGTTCTAAGTGTTAGTTTTGTGTCTTAGAGAGTTCTTGAGTGAGTTAGTGAGTTTTTAGTGAGTCGTGCTGTACTGGAAGGAAGAGTCAAAGGAACTGCGATGAGTCTACTTGGGGATAAATTAAGATAAGTATTTGTATTTATTGTTTTTTAACTTTAAATGAAATCCATGCTTAGTTTAGTTTCCATGCATTCTGAGTAGTTTATTTAGTCTTTCTCCCTTCTATGAAATTAAGTGACTTGATGAAATTAAAATAAAGATACTTTTATATATTAATAAATTGTGATAATTTTTACTTAAAACTTAATTTACTTTTCAAATCGGCCATTTGATTTGTTAAAATATGTTGATTATCAACTATAGTAAAAATTACATCCGATATTCGGGGAAATTCAAAAGCCTTGGAAGGAGGGTGCAAATAAATAGGGAAATAATATCCTTGGGCATAGAATTGAGCATTTTAGTGTGACGGACTAAAATATTCAATTCGGTCCTATTGTTTGAGAGCTGAAGTGTAGATGTTAGCCCTCGGGCGAGGGGAACGTGGGAGCTACGAAGTGGCGATCGGTATCCTCCCGGACTTAGTCGCGGATTCGATAATCAAACATAGGATTAGTCGATATTCTTTACACCGGACTAAAGGGTAAAGAATAGGAATGCTCCTATTTGTCACAATACCTTAACATTATCTATTTAAATTCATCAATCATTTAAATTTCTAAACAAGGGGAAAGATACTTTTTCTGAATAGTTAAAACTTATTTAGCAATTAGTTTTATTTCCTACTCTTGCAATTCGTATTAATTTTCTACTTAGTTAAGTTACTTGATTAGAATACTTAGTTTACTTTATTGTGCTTAAATTTAGAACTCCAAATTTTCGTATACTATTTTAAAATTATTATTATTATTATTTTAAAATTAGTTATTATTTAATTTTCTCTTTCCTCGTGGGATCGATAACCGAGGACTCCACTAGAGCCTCGTATTACTTGATACGATACGTATACTTGCGTAGCATCCACAACATAAACAATTACAATTCTATACATATAATATAGCGAGGTCAAGTTTTTGGCTTCGTCGCAATCAAATTAAAATATCATAATATAAATTTGTGGGTCAAGTTTTTGGCGCCGTTGCCGGGGAAAGTATGAAAAATTACTAGAGTAACGGACTATTTTAAATAATCATAATAAATAAATTAATATCTATTCTAAAATTGTATGCGCAAATTTGGAAACAAAAATTTAATACCTTACGATTCTGAATTAGAGCGTACAATTAAAAGAATTAGAAAACAAAAGAAACAAATTATAAATTTAACACAAATGGCGAATATTCACGAAATTCAAAATATGAACCAACAAAGACCATTAAGAGATTATGCCAACCCTACATCGGATGAAATTCATTTAACTATTCAAAACCACGATGTATTTCGCTAATTCATTTGAACTTAAACCTACAATTATCCAAATGGTACAAAACAATCAATATAGTGGTTCACCTATCGAAGATCCTAACTTACATCTTGCTAGTTTTCTAGAACTTTGTGCTACTTTTAAATATCAAGGAGTATCCGACGATGCTATAAGACTTAGATTTTTCCTTTTTCATTAAGGGATAAGGCTAAAATGTGGTTGAATTCGTTAACACTCGGATCTATTAAAACTTGGGGAGAATTATCACAAAAATTTCTATCCAAATATTTTTCACCATATAAAACTGCTAAGTTTAGAAATGATATAACTTCTTTTTGTCAGATAGATGGAGAATCAATATATGAATCTCGGGAGAGATTTAAGGAACTTCTTAGGAAATGCCCACATCATGTGCTACAAGATTGGCTGATTATTCAAACCTTTTATAATGGATTAGTGGGATCTTTAAGATCAATCATCGATGCTGCTGCTGGAGGTTCATTAATGTCTAAACCATTTGATGAAGCTTATGCACTAATCGAAGAAATGGCAACAAATAATTTCCAATGGCTCACAGATAGAGTAAATCCAGAAAAAATTAGCCGACATTCATGAAAGCGATGCAATATCTATGTTAGCTTCTCAAATTGCTGCTATATCTAAGAAATTAGATCATTTTGGAATGAACTACTCTCCTACTTTAGAAGAAAACTCATGCTGGACAAATCATAGAATCTCAAACTAATTATGAAACTTTAAATGCTATTAATAATAGAACTAATAACCCTTATTCAAACTATTATAATCCTGGTTGGAAAACTCATCCAAATTTTAATTGGAATAACACATCTAATCAACAATGGATGAATCAACCTAATCAAGCAAATCCAAACTATAAACCTAATTACCCACCTGGATTTAATAACAATAACCCACAATTCAAAGATAAGAAATTATCTATGGATGAATTAATTTTAAATATGGGTCATCAACTACAAAATCAAGGAAATCAACTACAAATTCAAGAAAATCAATTACAAATTCAAGGAACATCTATTAAAAATATCGAAACTCAACTTGGACATATTGCTACTGCACTAAATAATAGAATACCTAGAACTTTTCCTAGTAATGTGGAAATAAATCCTAAAGATCAAGGAAAAGAACAAATTAAAGCAATTCAACTAAGGAGTGGAAAAGAACTAGAACCTCAATTTCAAAAAGAACTTAAAAGCCAAAATGAGGAAGTGGAAATTGAAAAGGAAACAAATCAACAAGATTCAAACTTGGAACATCCTTTAATACCTATGAAAATTTCTGTTGAAACACCTCCACCACCATTTCCTCAACGACTAGCTCAACATAAAAAAGATAAACAATTTGCTAAATTCCTTGAAATACTAAAGAAATTAACAATCAATATACCTTTTGTCGAAGCTTTAGATCGGATGCCAAATTATGTAAAATTTATGAAAGATATTCTAAATAAGAAAAGAAAATTCACTGATAATGAAACGAGTCGCACTTAGTGAAGAGTGTAGTCTTATTATTCGAAGAAGCTTCTGAAAAATTGAAAGATCTCGGTAGTTTCACTATACCCTGCGCTATAGGAGAAAAATTTTATGGAAAAGCTTTATGTGACTTAGGAGCAAGCATCAATCTAATGCCTCTATCATTTTTTAAGAGATTAGGATTAGAAAAAATTACACCTACTTCAGTAACCATTCAATTAGCTGATCGTTCGGTTACCTATCCTAAGGGAGTTATTGAAGATGTGTTAGTAAAGGTGGATAAATTTATCTTCCCGAGTAGATTTTATTGTTTTAGATATGGAGGAAGATAAAGAAATTCCTATCATTTTAGGAAGACCATTTTTAGCTACTTGGAAAAGCTATGATTGATGTTCGAAAGGAGAATTAACGATGAGAGTAAATGACCAAAAAGTTACCTTTAATATTGCAAAATCAATGAAATATCCTGCTGCTAGAAAAAGATGATGAATGTTTTCGGATGGAAATACTTGAACAATTACAACGCGAACATTTTAAGGAATATTACGAAGATAATTTAGAAAAAGAAAATGCTGAATTAATTGAAGATAATAATGAAGAATTAGATTATATTTAGGAAAGATTTGAATTTTTGGATAATACGAAAACATCGACAAGAATATAGTTCCATCGATTATTAAACCTCACGAACTTGAGCTAAAAATATTACACGATCATTTGAAATATGCTTATTTAGGTAATTCTTCAACTTTATCAGATTATTATTTCATCTACATTAAACGAATCTCAAGAACAAAAACTTTTAGAAACTTTAAAAAAATATAAGAAAACTTTTGGTTGGACTTTAGCAGATATTAAAGGAATTAGTCCTTCAATCCGTATGCATAGAATTATTTTAGATGATGAACATAAACACTAAAGCGAGATCCCGAAAGGAGATTAAACCCGATAATGAAAGAAGTAGTTAAGAAAGAAATTTTAAAATGGTTAGATAATGGTATTATATATCCTATTTCGACGAGTGCTTTGGTAAGCCCAATTCACTTGTGTTCTAAGAAGGGAGGAGTGACCGTCACTCTGTCAATGAAAATAACGATCTTATTCTATAAGACGAAGTTACTTGGTTGGCGTATATGTATTGATTATAGGAAATTAAATACCGCCACCGGGAAAGATCACTTCCCTTTACCATTTCTAGACCGGATGTTAGATAGATTAGCTGGACATAAGTATTTTTGTTTTCTAGATGGATACACCGGTTATCATCGAATACAAATTGCTCACGGGGATCGAGAAAACTACATTTACTAGTCCTTATGGAACTTTCGCTTTTCGAAGAATGCCTTTTGGATTATGTAATGCACAAGTAACATTCCAGATATTTATGATGTCTATATTTAGTAAGTTAATTGACAATGGAATAGAAGTATTTATGGATGATTTCTCTGTATTTGGAACATCATTTGACACATGCTTAACTCATCTTGAAAAAGTATTAGAAGTATGTGAGAAAACAAATTTAGTTCTAAATTGGGAGAAATGTCGATTTATAGTTCTTGGCGGCATTGTATTAGGGCATAAAATTTCGGAAAAGGCATGGAAGTAGACCTCGCAAAAATTCAAGTTATAGCTAAATTACCACCTCCAACTACGGTAAAAGGGGTAAGAAGTTTTCTTGGACATGCTTTGGATTCTACGGACGCTATATAAAAGATTTTTCAAAAATTACTAAACCTCTATGCCAACTTCTCGAAAAGGACAAGAAATTTGAATTTACAATCGAATGCTTGAATGCTTTTGAACTCTTAAAAGAAAAATTAATTACAACACCTATAATAGTTTCACCTAACTGGGAGAAACCATTTGAGCTTATGTATGATGCTAGTGATTATGCTTGTAGGAGCGAGTTCTTGGGCAAAGATATGAAAAGATTTTTAAAGTTATATACTATGCTTAGTAAAACTCTAAATGATGCTAAAATAAATTATACGATTCTGAAAGAGAATTATTAGCGATAGTATATGGTTTTAATAAATTTAGACCTTATCTGATTGGAACAAAATGTATCGTGCATACTGATCATTCTACTATCAAATATTTAATGCAAAAGAAAGATTCCAAACCAAGATTAATTAGATGGATGTTATTAATGCAAGAATTCGATTTTGAGATCGTTAATAAGAAAGGAACTGATAATCAAATTGCGGATCATTTATCAAGATTAGAAAATCATGAATTATCTGATATTGAAAATGAAATTATAGACAGTTTTCCTGATGAACAACTATACAATATCAATGAGTGGAAAATACCATGGTATCTTCGATATAGTAAACTATATAGTTAGTAATATTTTACCACCTATGCTAACTTTGCAACAACAGAAAAAATTCATTCATGATACGAAAACCTATTTTGGGATGAACCATATTTATATAAGCAATGTAAGGATTTAATTATTAGAAGATGTGTACCTTATGAAGAAACTGAACCAATTATTCAAAAATGTCATGATTCTGATTTTGGAGGACATTTTGGGACTGATAAAACTGCTTATAAGATTCTACAATCTGGATTTTATTGGCCTACTCTATTTAGAGATGTATACAGATATATTAAAACTTGCGATAAATGCCAAAGAGTAGGAAATATATCTAGAAGAAACGAAATGCCTCTAAATTTTATATTAGAAGTTAAAATTTTTTATGTTTGGGGATTAGATTTTATGGGACATTTTATTCCTTCGTTTGGAAACTCATATATATTAGTAGTCGTTGATTATGTTTCCAAATGGATTGAGGCACAAGCTTTACCTAGGTGTGATGCTAAGAGTGTTTCAAAATTTACGATGAAAAATATTTTTACTAGATTTGGAATGTCGAGAGTGATTATCACCGACGGAGGAACTCATTTTAGAAATAAATACATTCGCAAACTAGTAGAAAAATACAATATTACTCATAAGATATCCATTGCTTATCATCCACGGACTAGCAGATTAAGTGAAGTATCTAATCGTGAGATTAAACGTATTTTAGAAAAATCTGTAAACCCAAATAGGTTAGATTGGTCTATTAGATTAGACACTGCATTATGGGCTTATAGAACTGCTTATAAAACTCCGATTGGAATGACTCCTTACAGACTTATATATGGAAAAACATGCCACTTACCGGTTGAATTAGAACATAAAGCATATTGGGTGATTAAAGAATTTAATTATAATATGAAGGAAGCTGGTGAGAAAAGATTGATGCAATTAAATGAATTGGAAGAATTAAGAAATGAATCATATGATAATGATCGGATTTATAAAGAAAAGATGAAATTATGGCATGATCGGAAGATTAATCAGAGAAATTTTGAACCAGGACAGGGAAGTTTTTGCTATATAATACTAGATTGAAATTATTTCCTAGAAAATTGAAGTCTCGATGGTTAGGACCTTTCACCATAACTCAAATATTTTCATGCAGAACTATAGAAATCGAAGATCCAAAAACTGGACATAAATTTAAAGTTAATGGACATAGATTAAAAAAATATTTCGAAGGTATAAGACCTAACTATAAAGAGGTTTTAATGCTTAGTCAACCTAATTAATAATTGAAATTAGGTCGGGCTGACGACGTTAAACCAAGCGCTTTATGGGAGGCAACTCATATTAGTTATCTATTTTTATTGTATTTTAATAATTAGTTTATATTATTGAAACTTTACTACTCAATTTTTATTAAGAATCGTTGCATATTCAAACCATTATGATGAGAAAAGAAATTATTCGATTTAGAGCGAAATTGGACATTATTTTGAAATCTCGCCGATGGCGAGGTCGATACTCGCCAACAGCGAGGTTCGCGCCTAATTCAGTTTATTTATAAGCTCGGCCGACGGCGAGAAACGAGCTCGCCGACAGGTGAGAACCCGAAGGCGGTTTTATAACTAAGTCGCCGACGGCGAGAAACCTCCCGCCGACAGCGAGGAAGTTATAAAAATAAGTTATATATACTTTAAAAGCCAAATTGGACGGTTTCAACACCAAATCCTTAGTAAAAAACCATTCTTAAACCATTCTAAGTCTGCCTTCTTCACTAGAATTCATTCCATTCACCATAATGGCCTCCAAATTCTTAGATTCTTCTAAATCTGGTGTGTTTAACCGGAGGAAATTTGTGAATGCGGAAGCGCGACGGATCTTCAACAAGGTTTTGGTAAAGAAAAGAGTTATCAAGGAACGGGGATTTGTCGATCGAGGATTAGAGAATTCCACTTACGAAGATAGAAGAAATGATCGCACGGCGGACAGGAGGTATTACGTTACACTACGTCTGCTTGTTGTTATTCCAGTTGTGAAAGAGTTCTACTCTAACTTACATGCGATCAACAATGGGAATATCTACGTCCGAGGAAGATGGGTGACGTTTACTCCATCAAGAGTAAATGAATTATTCTCTATAGAAAACACCATGGTATGTCACTATTCAAATTTTGTGCCTTCTCGATATAATATGAATGAGATATTTCGATATCTGACTGATGAAACAGAAGATTGGGAAATGCGTGAAGACGGGTATGTTAGTTTCTCTGCATCACTTTTAAATCCTGTCTCGAAGCACTGGCACTTTTTCATCTCATCTAAATTGTTTCCTACTATGAGGTTAAACAAGGTTTCAAAAGAATGCACTATATTGAATTATTGTACTCAAATTGGATTGTCTATTGACGTGGGATCAATAATTGTTAAGTCTGCATTGGGTTTAATTGTGCATGGGTCAGTTCACGGACTAGGACACCCATCTACTATTTTTGCATTATGCAGTCAGTACCAGGTTTCTTATGAAGCTTGGGAAAAGGTTATGTTACCATGGAAGCCGCTTGATCCTACAGATATGTTCCCTACTTTGGACAATAATGAAGACACTACATTTATCTCTGATAGAGCTTCACAGAATCATCCTATAGCAAGGCCTATTTCAGATAAAACGGAGTTACTTATGAAGAAAATTAATGGAATGGAGAAAGAACTACGGAATGCGAGAGATTTAATCGACAATATATCTGATTTATTTGATCGCATTGATTTGGAGGATGAAGGAACACTTCGATCATTACGGGACACTTGGAAGCTAGCTTTCTTCATTTATCGAAGACGAAGGGTTGGATCACTGAAGAATCTGCTTCGGAATTTCCCTTCAGGCCTTTCTATAACTTATTTGTGCATCATCGTCATATAGGAAATATCAGAGAAGATGAAGATTCTGACATTGAAGAGTAGTAGTAAAGATTTCCATAGTACGTTTATGTTTATGTTATTTGATTTGATTTAGATTTTTATTATGTGTGGAGTGATGATTTGAATATCTCAAACTTAATTGAGATATGCGTCATAGTTTTGTATCGGCATTTAGTGTGTCGTGAATTGGTTTGCGATGCTGATTAGTAGTAAGGATTGAAGTTTGAAGTTTGATTATAGAGTCTAAAGATTATGTTAGTTTGTATGTCTCATGGATTTCAATATTAAAGTTAATTTGTTGTGTTGTGTGAATTTGTTTGTGTATAAGTAGCTAATCTTCATATTAAATTAATAAATGATGTGATTGGAAATATAATATAAGACAAATCAAGGACGAAAATGAGTGACGAATTTCAAAATTTTAAAATTTCTGGAATCTCACTGACGGCGAGAAAAATCCCGCCGACAGCGAGATCGATCTCGCTGACATCGAAGAAAATCTCGCCGACTGCGGATTTTTCCCGAAAGTTTTTGGTTCTGAAAAATATTAACTCGCCGACGGCGAGAAAAATCTCGCTGACAGCGAGGTCGGAGAAAAACATATATTTGACCGGTCAAAAACACTATTCATCATCCCCAACCTCCAATTTTCGCAAAAACCGACCTAGGGCTTGAGAGATCTTGGATTTGAAGCGATTTCATCACTCAAAAACACCGGATTTCATCTTCTCACCATGTATTTTCACCACATTGCAAATTTTGGGAAAAATCAAAATGTGGAAGAAATATTCGGTGGAAATCCATGGAATTTGATTTAAATTGCTTACAAATGTTGTAGGAAGCCTTCTTAGTATTATTATTAAGTTTGGTGAAAATTTTTATGATTTTCACAGATCGATCGAATGGCTCCGCGACGAAACGTCGAGTAGAGTTCGATGAAAACCGATTCATCAATGCACGAGCACAGGCAAAATATTTTGAAAATATACAAGGAAGAAAGTGAAGTGCGAATCGGGTATTCAAAAATCCGGGAGGAGAAGTAGAGCGGATTATAAAGGAACGAGGTTGGGAAAATTTCTGTTATGTTCAGTATAGAGCGAGTTTGTAGAAGTGGTGAAAGAATTTTATGCCAATTGATTTGCCGCCGAAGATGCACTCGTAAAGGTACGAGGGTTTTTTGTAGATTTTAATGCTGCTAGAATTAACGCGTTCTATGAAGTTCATGACTCGCACTTTAGCGAGTATGAAACTTCTGGAACGATGGAAGAACCACTGGAGGAAGTCATTAACTTTCTCACTGATGGGACCGGAGTATGGAAAATGAAGCGACGGGGAAAGAGTGAATTTTCCTCTTTCCAAATTAAATGCGATCTCCAAAGCCTGGCATTACTTTATTTGTTCTACTCTGTTACCCACATATCACCATAGCGAGGTAACACGAGATAGAGCAATTCTAAATTTCTGCATTCAGAATAACGAAGCATCAACATCGGGAGAGTTATTTATCGGAATATCCCGGCCACTCCTCGAAATGAGAGTGGAGCTGGATTGAGCCTACTGGATTGATTTTTGCACTCTGCCAACTTTCTGGAGTTGAGGCTAGAGATGATGAAGAATGGGTGGAACCAATGAAACCACTTATAGCTGCTAACATTAAGAAGTATGAGTCCCATCAAGGGTGGAGAGCATGAGTAAGAAGTTATTTTACTCAATCAAGTAGAGATATACCCTCTACTAGCTATGGACCTCCTAAGCCTACCACCCCTACCTTACAAGATCCGATGAATGAATTGACTCTGCATAGGAGGAGTTTTGAAGCAGTTTGGAGAGACCATGGGGAGAAGGTTTGATCATTTTGATCAAAGGATTGATAATCTGGAGAGGAGACATGATTATGATAGTGAATACCTTCAGCGACATTCGGAATACGAGATTGCATATTATGAAACTGAACGTCGTTATAGGAGTAGAGATTTAGATGTAGTCTTTCCAGAATGCCCCAGGTACAATCAGTATCACCCTGCTCAGTCTTCTCAGCAACCTACAGATCAAGGAGGGGATGATATAGTTTGGGACTTTGATGCTGAAGATTAGGACTTTATGTATTTTATTTGTTTGATGTAAGTTATTTTGAGGATTGTATATGTTTGTAATATTCAGTACTTTATTTTGTGACATTGGATGTTAGTTAGATTAATTTGCTTGGATTGTTATAGTAGTTAGTTTTTGTATTTGTGTTAGTTAATTGCATTTGTTTTTATGTTAATTAGGATGTTAGTTTTCTTTAATATGTTTTTATTTTATTTTGTATTGTTTTAAGCTTTTAAAATTGTTAATCTGTTAGTTTAATTGTTTTTAATATGTTAGTAATTCATATGTGTAGTGTAGAGCTATTTTAATTGTTGTGTTTAATACTTATCTTAGGTTTTATACCTGCATTTTCTTTAAATTGTTATTTATATATGGAGAATACTAACGATGCGAGGTTCGATTGAAAAATGAAAAAGCTCGCAAAAATTTCAAAGAAAAAGAAATACCTAAAGCTTGAAAGGTATGATTTATTTACTTTCCTTCTTATTCATTATTTAGAATAGATATAAAAATTTAAGTTTGGGGGAGAGTAAAATACAAATTTAGTTATTAAGCTTGTTCTCGATTTCTATTTTCAAATTATTATAAAATGATTTTTATAAGCAAATTTTTCAATTTGATTTAATATGAATTATTTTATTTAATTATTATAAAAGGTTAAATAAAATATTTCTAGTACTTTAATTAATTAAATAGAATAAAATATTTGGTTAAAGGGAATAAGAATATAGTAAACTATTTTTAGTAAGGAAAACTATATTCTAAAATTAAAATTCTTAAGTATTCGAGTGAAAAAGAAAAGATTGAAAATTAATAAAGTAAAAACTATGAAGTATATATAAGTTTAAGAAATATTCCTAAGTTTCAAATTTAGGAAGATGAAAATGAAGTTCAAAATTATTAACGAGTCTCCAGGATACGGTAATCCTCATTAAAAAAAAAAAAAAAAAAGAAAAAAAAGAAAAAAAAAAAAAGAGAAAAAAAAAAATGACGAGAAGCTTGAGGAGATGCGCCTATCAAAAATTGACTTCATTTGATTTAACCTAAAGTGAAAAACTTAGATATTTCCAAACTTATGTTTATGGATTAGAATTTTACCTAATAGTATTTTCTTGAATTTACTTATCGTATGAATATCTTAAGTAGTTATTCTTTTAAATATAATCATTCCCGAAATGAATAGTAAGTTAGAAATCTTAGACACGATAACTAAATAATTTATTTCATAAGATTAATTAAATTACATGAATTATTTTTGTTTAACTTTATTATGATATTAATTAATCTAATTCATAGTTATTTAAATTGAAAAATCTTATTATAAAACTCATTATTTTTATGTAGTACTTAAAATTACTTGAGGACGAGTAATAAGTAAGTTTGAGGGATTTTGATCGCTGAAAAATTTATTAAGAAATTCATACTCTATTTTTGATGAAATTGCACTTTAAAGAAGGGTATTTTCTCTATTTTATTGCAGGAATGAAGAATTTAGGTGATAAAAGCAAAAATCATAAAGAGAAGGGAATTTGGAGCAAAATCATGCAATTTGTACTGAGTCGCCGACGGCGAGATCGAGCCCGTCGACGGCGAGGTTACGAGAAGAAAATTCTGAAGAATTTATAACTGTCTCGCTGACAATGAGCCCGAGCCACAGCCGACGATGAGCTAGAGCGGTTGAAGATCTTACGAAGCCTCGCCAGACAACGAGGTAGTTCGTCAGCCGACGGCGAGCTAGTTCAAATGGTGCAGATACATTGAACCTGGACACTTTTTGAAGGGATGCTTACACACCACTTGGTCCTTTGCTTACCTCTATATATAGAAGCCGAAATTAAGTCTTTTGTGTGTTACTTTTGTGTCATTTAGTGTTATTAGTGCGCAGTCTTTGTGTTCTAAGTGTTAGTTTTGTGTCTTAGAGAGTTCTTGAGTGAGTTAGTGAGTTTTTAGTGAGTCGTCTTTGTCTTGGAAGGAAGAGTAAAAGGAATTGCGAGAGTACGCTGGGGATAAATTAAGATAAGTATTTGTATTTATTGTTTTTTAACTTTAAATGAAATCCATGCTTAGTTTAATTTCCATGCATTCTGAGTAGTTTATTTAGTCTTTCTCCCTGTTATGAAATTAAGTGACTTGATGAAATTAAAATAAAGATACTTTTATATATTAATAAATTGTGATAATTTTTACTTAAAACTTAATTTACTTTTCAACTGGCCATTTGATTTGTTAAAATATGTTGATTATCAACTATAGTAAAATTAAATCGATATTCGGGGAAATTCAAAAGCCTTGGAAGGAGGGTGCAAATAAATAGGGAAATAATATCATCTGGGCGTAGAATTGAGCATTTTAGTGTGACGGACTAAAATATTCAATTCGGTCCTATGTGTTGAAGGTTGAAGTGTAGATGTTAGCCCTCGGGCGAGGGAACACGGGAGCTACGAAGTGGCAGTCGGTATCCTCCCAGGTCTAGCCGCGGATTCGATGTCAAACATAGGATTAGTCGATATTCTTTACACCTGGACTGAAAGGGTAAAAAATAGGAATGCTCCTATTGTCACAATACCTTAACATTATCTATTAAAATTCATCAATCATTTAAATTTCTAAACAACGGAAAAGATACTTTTTACGAATAGTTAAAACTTATTTAGCGATTAGTTTTATTTCTGCACTTAGCGATTCGTATTAATTTTCTACTTAGTTAAATTACTGCGATTAGAATACTTAGTTTACTTTATTGCTTAAATTTAGAACTCCAAATTTTCGTATACTTATTTTAAAATTATTATTATTATTATTTTAAAATTAGGCTGTTATTTAATTTTCTCTTTCACTGTGGGATCGATAACCGGGACTCCACTGTAGCCACGTATTACTTGATACGATACGTATACTTGCGTAGCATCCACAACATAAACAATTACAATTCTATACATATAATATAGCGGGGTCAAGTTTTTGGCTTCGTCGCAATCAAATTAAAATATCATAATATAAATTTGTGGGTTAGTGGGCGGTCGGACTATTTGTTTGTTGTTGGCGCCAATGTTGTTTATGTTTAGCAAAATACTATTTTATCTATTTTTTAACCTTGTTGAAAGATGTGCTTTCCATCACCTGATCAAATGTGGTGGCTGTGAAAAAGTTGTTGTTTGACTTTTCTTAAAAAGCTAATTTATAATAGTCAACACAACTTTTTGAATAGAACCTTCTTTCGAAACAATTTCACAGCTGCAGCTGCCCCAAACAAACCTTACATCTCTATTTGTCGCAATTGTTAATTGCGTTGACTATGATCTAAACTTTTAAAATATTGACTTTTAAGGCTTTAAATAACTTGAATAAAACTTCAATTAAAGAAATCTAGCGCAATCCTGACTCATTTAAAACTGTAATATGGTAATACGTCACTTGAATTAACTAACAGTATTATTTTAGTATTTAGCTTAGTTATGAGGATGATTCCATAATAAAGAAGGATTATATCAGATTTCTATGTTTCAAATCTTAATCAAATCACATTAATTATTAAATAGTACCGACACTTGAAACATTTCGCATCTTTGTTGGAAATATCCCGAATCATTGGATGAATAGAAAATACTTATATTATATTTTTCTCTCATCTCTAAATCTAATCTTCGAAAAATTACTGTGTACGTACAGCGTACGTAAAGTTGTGTCCGGACTCTAATTACATGACGACAGGTGTTTGTGTCGGTCTCATCCCTCAAAACACAAAAATATAACCACGGTTGTATTGGAATATTCCGGATACTATCATAATACAACCGGGGAATATTCCAATAAAGCCGCGGAATATTCGAATACAACGACGAGTTCCGCGGTTGTATTGTGTTACCGAAATACTACCACAATAAAACCGGAGAATATTCCAATAAAACCGCAGAATATTTGAATACAATCACGGCTTTATTTTAGTCAAAAAAATGGGGTCAGGTCGGGCCGCGTGATTAAATTTTTCTGTTGTATTATGGTAGTATTCTAGAAAATTCGAATATAACTATGGTTGTATTTTTTTGTTTTGAGAGATGAGGCCGACATAAACACGTGTTGTCATGTAATTTGAGTCCGGACACCACTTTGCGTACGCTGTACGTACGCAATAATTCTACCTAATCTTCCGGATCTTCTCGGCGAATCAACCAAAGAAACGATAAATTTACTATTTGAAGAGGATAAAAAATTATGTTAGAATATTTTGAAACATTTTATATAGAATTAAGAAATTAATAAAAGTATAATATTAAAAAAATCGAAGATAAATACTCTTTATAACTATAGATTATTTAGGAGCTGTTTGGGAGAACTTTATATTTTTTTAATAATTTTATTTTATTTATATTTATATTTTGACTTGCACTATCTCCATTTTTATAAGAAAATCCTAATGAATCAGTAGTTACGAACGTATTATCAACATCTTATTTAAAATAGTTTAAAAAAACTTTGAGCTTGCTTATATTGATTAACAAAAAGTTATTAGTATATATTAATGAAAGCTAATACATCAGTTATTGAGCCGTTAAAATAAATTTTTAAATGTGACTTAATAAATGTGGCATTTACATAAATACCAAATATAGATATTTTCTGCGAAACTTGCTTTACTTGAATTTTCTTGAGATTTATAATTATATTTATTGGATGTTAAGGAAACTATAATAATAGGGATTATTGTAATTAAAGTTTTAATTTATATAATATTTACATAAATGTATCAATAAAATAATAGTTTTCATAATATTTCTGTAAAATTTTTGAAAAAACTTGAAGAGTTTCTATTAGATGGAAATAGTTTCACAACATTCTACACGAATCCTAAGATATGATACAGATCTCGATTCATCTTTTTTTGGAAAAAATATTGAAACTTAAATTAAAATTCATCCAGACCTTCTATTTCAACAAACTTACAGTCAAATTGACAGACTCAACGAAACGGGCTTAATGATACTAAAATTAGTTCAATCTAAGTCTAATTAAGCTCATATCGAGATATTAAACCACTTTTTGAAGTTTTCCGACAATATTTGAAAGGTTAAATGAATGTCTAATCGAGTGCATCGACAAAAAGAATCAAATGAGTCCAAGATCGCTCAATTTTGACATCATTAAGGCACTCAAATGTCCATTAATCCCCGTATAATCAAAGAAAGCTTTTCGGACCATCTGATCAAAGTTGTTCATAATCATTTATTAATTGCAACAATAAATCTATAAAAAGAGCCCCAACCCTCTCATGAGAGGGGAGGAAAGTGAGTTTGAAGCCTGAAGATACTACAGCTTAGAGAATGAGCTGAAATTAAGCTTCACGGCACTGCGGACTGTCGCCGACTACCACTCATCGTTCGTCGCCGACCACCACTTGTCTGCTATTATCAATCACTATGGGCTTTCGCCCACTTCTTACAATAAGTTCATCTACACATTGACACTGTAACTCGAGATTGTGTGACCCATTCACACCTATGGGACAATGGACCATACTTGTAATCTCCAATTTATAGTAGATAACTTCAGCTTGGTCAGGTCCCGTAGTTTTCCTTTAATGATTTTCAACGTCAAAACTTTTGGTGTCTCTACTAGTTGTTTTTCTTTCATATGAGTGTGTGTTGAATTCTTGTGAAACGCTAAGACAATAATTAATTAATCTACCACCACAAATCTTCTAGCATGCATCTGTTTCACGCTCTCTATGGGAAAAAAACAATTTCATTACTAAAGTACTTGTTAGACTTACTACATGGCCACCAGGCGCAACACTCCCAATAATGGAGCATTTCACTAAACACCCATCTTTCTAGAAGGAAGTCATGGAGCCAAGAGCGTCAAACCTCTATATCCTCCCACTCTGAAAGGCGTCATCCCTGCGACGAAGGTGCCTCGGGTCCTTCTATGGAAGGCCGAGTTCGCGGGATGGAGGCATCTCGGCTGGAGATTCTACAATTTTTATGCGGGGAGCAACAACTACAACCCGATGGAGCATACTTACCACTAATTCGGGATTCGACCGGAAAAACCACCGCTCACTAGGTTCTCTCCCAAGCAATGAAACCATTACCCTACGGGGGCGCCGATCTCCTTGACATTATAAGTTCCACTCATCCAGTCTCAAGCGGCTCACCTGACACTGCCTCGCCTTAGTGTCACCTCTACTGATATCATCCATGATGTCCTACGATTCCTGGTTCAGGAAGATTTCCTTTTGGATAAAATGGATCACTACCCTGGTCTCCGCAACTTCCAAGAATCCTCTCTTTTAACTGATGCGGTTCTCTAACATCTTATCCTAACTGGCTTCAAACTCCTAATTATTGATGCCTTTGAAGGGCTAACTAATACGAGCATGTCAACTACTATCAAACTATCATGCACATTAGCCAAGCCTTTGATGTGCTTCTCTGTCAAGTTTTTTTTGTGACTCTCAAGGGTCAAGCTCACATATGGTTTTACTCCTTCTTCGGGGCACCGTTAACTCCTTCAATGAACTTGTCAAACTATTCATTGTACAGTTCATAGAAAAATGAATGATCATCAAAGATTCATCACACTTATCGGGAATTCGCTAGAATTCAGAGGAAACCCTCGAAGAATACTTCCACTTGGTTTTACACTTGAAGCCCATCGGATTCTAGGAGTGGATGTAGAGTTATTGAGAGGAGACTTTCTTGTAAGGCTCCCCCCATGATCATTCTATTCACAAATCATGCAAAAAAGAGTTTACTCTTATGTCGTTCTTGTCCATCGATTCGACTCTCAAATCTCTACAAATAAGGCCCTCAGTGCACACATGAAACAATTCAAGGATTTGGGAGCAAGCACAAGAATAACATCGAGGATACAAATCAAATCACACAACAAAAATAGTTCGCACATCTGGAGAATCACAAGCATCGATAAAAAAAAGAATACACGCCACACAACACATCACATGTTAACATTCTAATGGCCATCTAGGATGAAGAGGTTGTTAAGCGGCCATGGCCGTTAAAAAATCCAAATAGCAGAGACCAATTACCATATTGTTATTTCGACCAAACGAATGGACATTTAACAGAAAGATGTTTTCAACTAAAAGAAGAAATTGAACGTCTGATACGCCAAGGTCATCTGGGTCGTTGTTTACAAGAACGAGGTGAGAGGAGCCTGAAAAAAATTATTGGGGTAATTGAATGAGAAGCACAAATCCAAATTATCTTGCTTGAGAAAAAGTATGGCATATAAACTCTTACTTATATTCTAGCAAAATTTTCAGGTTTCTTTAAATGTCAGGTAGTGAAAAATTTCTATGTTCTCACGATTCATTTTTGTGTAGAAAGTCCCCTTGAGGTCAAGTGACGGATATGGTCTCCAATCGTGCCTCTTGAAGCCAAGCCTAAGGGTAAGACTAGATGGGAAGATAAAATACTCTGGAAGTCCAGCCTAATATGGAAGAACTGATGGGAAGCTACTACGACCCCGGAAGTCAAGCCTAAAAACCAAAAATCGATGGGGAACTACCATACCCCTGGAAGTCGAGCTCAAGAGGTAAGAATATATAAGAAGATATGGTACCCTTGAAAGTAGAGCCCAAGAGGCAAGACTCGATGGGAAGCTTCCATGCCCATAGAATTTGAGCCTAAGAGGCAAAAGTCCATGAGAAGATATGGTACTCTTGGAAGTCGAGTTCAAGAGGCAAAACTCGATAAGAAGCTATCATACTCCCAGAAGACGAGAAAAAGAGGCATGTCTTGATGGGAAGCTAGTAGTGGACAATGTCCACACTAGAAAGAGCCTCAGAACAAGTGATTGAAAATATCTCCACTCAAAGACTTCAGAAGGCCACAAACCTCGATAGACACAGATTCATCAAAGACTTCAGAAGGCTACAAGCCTCAGAAGGAAAAATTATATCAAAAACCTCAGATGACTACATGTATATCAAATATCTCAGAAGGCTACGAGCCTCAAGAGGCGCACATATATCAGAGACCTCTATTAGTTCATTTAAAGCTCCTATAAGACATAATTCTTAGAAGTCTTAAGAAGGCGCAATCTTAGAAGGAACAAGCCGTAGAAGATATGCAATTCTTTTTTATATAAAATGCACGTGCTAACTTTTATTGCAGACTTATGCATGATTGAGAAGACACAGTACCTTAAAAGGCATAAGCCTCAGAAGATGTCAACATTCTAATGGCCATCTAGAATGAAGAGGTTGCTAAGCGACCAAGGGCGTTAAAAAATCTAAATACCGGAGACCAGATACCATATGTTATTTCGACCAAACGAATGGACATTAAAAAGAAAGATGTTTTCAACTAAAAGAAGAAATTGAACGTCTGATACACTAAAGTCACCTGGGTCGCTTCTTACAAGAACGAGGTGAGAGGAACCCGAATAAAATTGTTGGGGTTATCGAATGAGAAGCACAAATCCAAATTATCCTACTTGAGAAAAAGTATAGCATATAAACTCTTAATTTTATTCTAGAAAAATTTTCAGGTTGCTTTAAATATCATGTACTGAAATATTTTTTTGTTCATATGAAACATTTTTATGTAGAAAGTCCCCTTTAGGGCAAGTGACAGATATGGTCTACAACCATGCCTCTTGAAGCCGAGCCTAAGGGTAAGACTAGATGGGAAGATACAGTACTTCTGAAAGTCAAGCTTAACAGAGAAGAACTGATGAGAAGCTACCACGACCCTAGAAGTCAAGCCTAAAAGCCAAGACTCGTGGGGAGCTACTATGCTCTTGGAAGTCGAGCTCAAGAGGTAAGACTCTATGGGAAGATTTGGTACCCTTGAAAGTCGAGCCCAAGAGGCAAGAATCGATGGAAAGCTTCCATGCCCATAGAATTTGAGCCTAAGAGGCAAAAGTCCATGAGAAGATATGGTACCCCTGGAAGTCGAGCTAAAGAGGCAAAACTCAATGAGAAGCTATCATACTCCCAGAATACAAGCACAAGAGGCATGTCTTGATGGGAAACTATTAGTGGACAATGTTCTCAATAGAAAGAGTCCAAGAGAATAAGTGGTTGAAAATATCTCTACTCAAAGACTTTAGAAGGCCACAAATCTCAGTAGACACAGATTCATCAAAGACTTCAGAAGGCTACAACCCTCAGAAGGAAAAAGTACATCAAAGACCTCAGATGGCTACATGTACATCAAAGATTTCATAAGGCTACAAGCCTCAGGATGCACACTTATATCAAAGACCTCTAAAGGCTAAAAGCATTGGAAGGCATCAGTTCATTTAAAGCTCCTATAAGGCATAATCCTTAAAAGTCTTAAGAGGGCACAATCTTACAAGGAATGAGCCTAAAAAGGTATGCGATTCTTTTTTATATAAAATGCACGTGCTAAATTTTATTGTAGACTTATGCATGATTGAGAAGACACAGAACCTCAGAAGGCATACGCCTCAAAAGATGTCAACATCAATAATGCCCCAGAAGTGAGACAACCACAACCTAGAACTTGGGTAACAACACAACATAAGTGAGGCAAAAGCATACTCAGAAGTGACGTCAACAAATTTTATTGCATCAAGCAAGTTAATGACATATAAGAAAACACATTTTTTTACGTGTACAAATGCTACACCTAGTGATTAAAATGCTATAAAGATCAACATGCAATGTACAAAGACACCAAGTCAGTATACTACTATCATAGTCTTTATAAAATAATAAGGGAAATCTTCTCTAATGAAAGCTAAGCATGAACTACTTATTATTTTGTTATGGGTTACAATGTGTTTAATTTTACTCAGTGAACTCATCTCAATGAGTTTCCCAAGCTTTAAAAACAAATAAATGATAAATTGGGAATTTAAGGATAGAAAAGTTTAAGGTTGTCTAAGCTCGATTGCTTGGCTCTACTTCTTGTATAACTCATTGTTTTGTATCTATAATAATCTATAGTCATCACAGCTTTTAGGATGTCAAAGTCTGATTTATCCATGGACTCGCTCACCCATGAAAAAAAAATAGATTGAATAATAAGAATCACAGATATAGGAACTATTCACAAAAGGATCATAAATCTAAACTTTTTTAATGGATTTTTTTATTTATAGATAAGTTGACTCATATGTATAACAAGCAATATAATTATGACATGCTGATCTCAAGAGATATATAAATTATATTTTTTATCTTCTACTATTGTGGAAATTCATATAACAGTTGACACTAATTGTAGCTCATAATGAGTGCTTCTCTTTTGGTAAATCATTCTCAGTAAGGCTTTCATTAGACAAGTTGGTCTTCGACAAGTTGAGGTTTGTCGACCTGAGATGAAAGTTTAATATTAAGTTCACCATTTCCTTGCAGTTTAACATAGTTATCTCTCTGGTGAATTGATTATGTTGTTTCAATTGAATAATATTGTTCAATAGGATGGGTGAATTTCTTTGTAAGTCCTCTGGTCTAATATCTTGGTAAAGTTAATTATGCCAAGCGTTCACACAGTTCAGCGATCTATTTGGGTCAGTTTTAAAGTAATCATCAGGATATAAAAATGCATCAAAAAAATTGGCAAGTCTTTCTGAGTTGACAATTCATACTTGTCAACTCTTATATAAGAATTCATGTGTCAACTCATATATAACAATTCCTACTAAACTATTGATTCTCAATAACTTGTCAACTTATACTTGTTAACTCATCAACACTTCAACTCATACCCAACAATTGGCGCTTAGTTGTTTATACTCTTCAACTTATCATTACCTAGTGAACGGGAAACTTGGCAAACAAACTCACAGGTATTGATTTACTTCACGGATTCTCAACCTACTATCCAACCCTTCTAGTCCCTGCTATCATGAGATCTCAGTGTGTGTTGTGTATGATGGACAATTTTTATTGCTTTGGTTAATCGATATATGTTTCCACATTGGGACTTTCTCCCTTATTTTACTATTGTAATATGATATTTGTCACGTCAGATATGATTTTTATGTCATTTTACTAGTAGGCTTTCGATTTCTAGCTGCTACTCAGTGTATTGCTTTTGTTTCTGCTCTTGCAAATTTATCATTCTTGAAGTGGTGTCATAATTCTATTTGCTAATCATGGGACCAGAGGTAACATTGCTCTCTTGTTGCTCGTTGCTTTAGCTTTTGATAGCCTTTAATGGAGTCCCTCATTTTAAAAAAAATGCATGGACCACTTCAGTGCTAACTTTTAGTGTTACCACTTAGTTTTGGTTAATTGTTTCTTTTTGCCAAAAGATCTTACATCGTACAGCTTTTCCTTGTATGCAGCCAAAAAATTTTGTTGATTCTCTTTTTCTATAAGCTAAATACAACTTTTTTGGTCACCCATAAATTGTCACTGGGAATAGTTCCGAGCTTTGCCTTAAAAAAATCACTTATGAATATTTTATTTTAACACCTTTTTTTTTTTTTTTTTGGAGAAAATATTACTTCCGGACGTTCACATGTCTATTCAGTCAAATCACCGGCCATTACATCGCCTGCCAATGAAGTGCATGGTGAGGCGATGACCGGTGATTGGACGTCCGGACGTGCGGCGTCTGGACTCAATATTTTCTCTTTTTTTGGAATTTCACATGAATGGTAGATGTATGTACCAAAAAAATCTAATTTGATTTTTGCACTCTTGCCTCCTTCCATTTTCATATGCAATTCTGGAAAATGCTACAGTTGCCAGGCTCAAGATTAAAAATCTATTTATACAGGTTGATACGGTTGTAATAGTCTTGGTTGAACATATATTGATAATTTTATGTTAAAATTTATTAACTTGCTCATATTTTTTAGTACTATTATTTTAATTAAGATGATTGTATTTCCTGGTAACTGTTGATTCATAAAAATTTTTTTATAAAATCGAGACGGAGGAAGTCTATACCCCCATTAAACTATATATACTATCACTGCGTATGCTTAATTCGATTTTTTTCCGCTGTGAATTTGGGAAAAATTTTCTGTCTTAATTATGGACATAATTTTGTATGCGGACTCCAATAATATGATGAACTGGAATTGCACGAAAATTTTTTTTTGGGTTATTGATGAGAAACTCATATTTCACTTCAATAACTTCGAAATAATGCTGAAATAATCTCCGCAGTTCAACTTCAATAAGCTCGAAATAACACTGGAGGTTATATCGTGATTATTTCTGGGTTATTTCGAGATTTTTTAAGAGAAACTCATATATTACACTTCAATAATCTCAAACTAATCTGGAAATAATCCAAAAATAACCCCGAAATAACCGTCGCGATGTTATTTTGAGATTATTTCAAGATTATTGAAGAGCAACCCATATATTCCACTTCAATACCCCAAAATAATACCGCAAAGATTTATTTTGGGGTTATTGTGGAGTTCACTGTTCTACCTTATTTTTTCTAGGTGAATCCGATATAACACACATGATGATATATTACTGAAAATCCACATGTAAAGCTATCTCCGGAGTCCGAGCAGATATTTTTTTCGTGAATTTGAGAGTGATTGAATGATCTTATTCCATAAAACAAAAAATAAAAATAAAAATTTTCTCATAAGTTTTGTACCAAAAAATAGATTATTTAATACACAAAAAATTTATAGGAAAAAATAAAATTTTCATATTCTCATAAAGTTTAAATATTTTATAATTATAATATTAAACTTCTATATATTTTAAATTTATTATTATTTTAATCTATATGAAATATAAAAAAAAAATATTCTAGTAAATATTTGTTTTCTATTTAAAATAGTTTACTAACTGTATATTCGATCGATTTGGACTAAAAGACGAGAAAATAATATAATATATGTTATCTTTCAATAGTTCCATTTGGGATATCTCCAACAAGCGGAAGGTGGAAGCGTCGGTACTAGTTAATAATAAATGTCACTTTAGCAACTTTAAATAACCAATATCAAAAATAAAAAAAGGGATAATTACATACACAACAATCACAATATCATTATTTGCAAAACTAAGAACTAAATGAATTATTGAATGGGTTATAATTATATTGTTTTGATTGGATCACCTCAAAGGAACGCTTGATATAAAGAGGATTGGTGTATGGTTTAGGGTGACTCATCACATATACGAGTCTCACGATAATTTTGCTACGTTATGATGGACTGAATCATAGAGCAAGGAACTAAATGATTGTGATTGGATCCATCACACCTTAAACTTTGTCAGCATATTTTAAGTAAAATTGATGTGGACCTTACCAATCAAATGCTGACAATGTTGTATTTCATCTTATGGAATCTTTTCCATCAATGGAGGAGGCCACTAGCCCCCCTTATAGTAATTTAATAAAAGCTTGAAAAAATTGTAATTTATTGTCTTTGCTACAATTAGGAGCCTATGTTAGGCTCCAAAAGGTCCATATAGAAGGTAAATTTGAACATTTTTATTTGACATTGAATCCAAACTTTATTTAGTTATTATTTTAATAGTATGTCACGTAGTTGTCAAATTCAATAATCCAATACTTTTATTTCTTGTAAGGGTATTGAATATTGTGTTTTTGTGTCAATATCATTCAAGCTTACAATCATAAATTTCTATAATTTAAAGGGAATTGGAAGGCTATATTTGATAATTGTGTAGGATGAGATATATTGATTATTTAAGAGGATTTGAATGAGATGGAAATTGATTGTAATTTTTTTAATTCGAGTATTCATAATTTTCATTCCTTTATTTGTCATTTTAAGTTCATATTCTCATGTATTTATAAGTAAAGAATGAGAGCAGACAATAAAATAAAATTTTAGAATTACTGTGATTAATGGATAATATTTTAATAATTTATTCATATTTATATCTTATTTATGTTATATGTTGAAGTTTTATAATTTCAATAATGTTATTTTCAATGTTATAGTATTATAAAAACTGTTAAAATATTATATTACTATTGTTATTAATTATAATAATTACCGGCTTTCACTGAATTCATAATAAAATCTGTTCAAAAATGAGAAATTTGATTATTGATTTCTTAATTTATTCACCTTCAATTATATTTTAACATTGATATGTGTGTATATATATTGGAGGTGAATAAAATCGGATATCATGAATCAAATTTCTCTTTTACAATTTATATCATACATTTCTTCCGAATTTGAATTTTATTAAGTATAACCAAAATTTAAAAATAACAAATATCATAATAATCTTTGTCTTAAACTATATATATAAATTACTATCATTTGGTACACATGATTTGAGATAATGTAAATTCTACCCAATGGCGCTCTACAGATGCCACGTTCATTCATCTCAATTCTTGTGTTTTAAGGTCTTGATGATATGACATTGTAGTGACCTATTATTACAACACTGAAATGCGTAAACGAGATCTCCAAGATACAAACAATCGGATTTAGGGACATTAGCGTCGGACAAATCCAATGCTAATATACGAATATTTAGCTACAAAATATAAGTATTTCTGATTTGCTGTAGAAATGAGATCACACAACATTTCGACACGAGTCTTTTGCATCATCCTTAGCATCCAGCAGTATCGCCACAAGCACCGATGCGGTCCACTTAGATGTAACATTTAACAACGGAATGTGCGTTGACATTTTGCTAACGCAAATTAGCATTGTTATTTGCATTGACTTAATTTGTCGGACATGTTATTTAGTGTCGGAACTTAATTTGCCGGACATGTTATTTAGTGTCGGAATTTATCAAACCACGGTGACAAAAATCATAGTTATTAGCGTCGGAATTTCCAACACAAATCCGATGTAAACCTATGACAAACATTAAAAAAAAATCTATAAAAGAATAATAAAATTTTCTCAACCTTCACACAATGAATACATGTCACAAGCAAGTAACATAACAACTCAGAATCTATATTACTAACAAGTACCAACAATGAAAACAAAACATAGTTTAACAAATTTTAATCTAAATTCGCAAAATTTTACTTCTAAATTAGAATTAATGATCACTTCATTGCAATGAAAAAGAAAAACATAAACCCCTGAGTCATGAACATCCTCTCACTCCTATACCATCTCGTCTTCCTCCTCATTCACAGAAGTCATGGCCCGCTTGGCATGAAAATATGCAATACTTTCTGTCAGTCGTGCCAGAGTCTCCTCAACTCTTTCCTAGCCATCACACATCTGCTCACTCATATGATGAATCTTTTCATTCTTAGTAGTGATTTTCCTGGCAAGTTCCTTCTGCTTCGATTGTAATAACCTCGATCTACCCTCAGAAGGACGAGAGTGTTCAACATCAATGATGAGCTCTTCGTGCCCAGACTGTAGATCCCCCCCTACTTTGTTGCCTGTATCCATATCTAAAAATCAGGTTGCACAGTGGTAGACTAACTACCACTAATACTAGCGGCTGGCGGGGTCTGGCTCACCAACTCCCTCTGCATCTCCCTTTTGTGCTTGTACTTCTCCTTTAAAGTTAAAATCAATCATTAATTTTTATTTTTAAACTTAATAGTCTAAATAAAGTACAAAAATGTTTTAGTTGCATTAACATGTTGAGAGTGGTCGGGGACTCACTGCTATTTCCCCGAGCATCGATGCAACCACACATGCAACTCTGTAGTGGTGGGTGGCCGAACAAGCTCCTCAGCCTCTATACGTGAGAAAATGGTAAGTGCCACAAAATTACATTGACCATTTAATTGTTGAAAATTTATAGAATTTTACTAGCCTCTAGTAGTGCTTCGTATGGGAGACGAGCCTCAAATGTGGAGTGTTGCGCCTCCGGCCCGTTCGGTCCTCCTACTCTACTTTGTTTGCCTCTTCCTCTAATAATCCAGAAAGTCTCGCGCTTTAGTCAATTGAGCCTAGACCTCCTTCACGATTGAGATGGGCCGCTCCCCCTTCTTATGGGGTAAGATGAACCTATTACCCAGCCGATGCATGCCACTAACCTAAAAAATATAGTGGATCTGCTTAAGATACTCTGGGAGCTAGTAGAATGACCTCTGCAAATAAAAATTTATGCAATATTTGTTTGTATAATAAAACACCATATAATTAGTATTTTAAGTCAAATGAAATGATCATGCCTCAAACACCAGAATCAACATGTCTCGAGTCGCAATCAGGATTTGTTTTCAAGTACGATACACAGTATCGTATCTACTCCAGATGATCTCTGTGATGCATGTTACAAGTGACCTCTAGGGAATGAACTTAAAATAGAAATATTTATTAAACAAAATATTAAGATGAACATTAAATTTATTCTCAGGTATAGAATAACATAGGATTTTCCCTCTGATTGAATATATACCCAACTGGATGTCCTCCATTGGAGGGATAGGAGTGAAGGGGACCAGCTCATCAGAGAAGGGAGCTGGTGGCTGAGTGAGAGCTAGTGCGGGTGTGGGAGTTGGTGCCTAAATGGGAGCTGGTGCAGGAGGGACTGTAGTAAAAAGAGCTGGTGGTCCTAAAGGAGTAGCAGGACTAATCAGAGCCGTGGAAGTATGTACGAGATGGGTTATAATGATGGTGGTAATGCTAATTAATACAAAAATTGTGTTGTGACTGTCAGTGTGAGCCACTAGCTTCTTTATACTCTTCCAAGTACTCCTTATAGTACCCTGAGGACAAGGTGACAGAGTTGGCTGACTACAAGTACCACGTGGTGCCATCTATAACAAGAAAAAAGACTTTAATATAATTAGTAATAATGATAAAAGTAAGTAGGAGAAGTATATATAAGCAACACAAATAAAAGTAGGAAGGTGTAGAATAAAAGTAATAAATATGTCTTAGCTATGTGAAAAAACAATAAAAGTGAGTAGAAGAAGTATCATATAAGCAACAAAACTAAAAATAGAAAGATGCATAATCAAAACATGAAACATGTTGTCACAATGAGTAAAAACAACAAAAGTAAACAAGAAAATTATAATATGAGTGTTGACCTCACTTTTGTGGGGACCTCTTCTCTCTTTGTAGGAACATAGTATTGAGCATTAGGGTTTCCAAGTGACCTTCTTCGATGACTAAAGATGAAACTCACCCATTTAGAACTTTTAAACCAATTTACATTCTTCCCTGAGGTTAAGCATAAATCCTCAACTCTTGGTTGAGGTGGTTAAGGTTCTAGCCCAGTGAAAGCCAAAGTTGAATTCATATAAGTGTAGGATGCCCTAGGTTACCCATGAAGCTTAAATCCCTAGGAATTCCCTATTGTCCCTTTGACTACCCTAGAGTTATCATCGACTCAGGAAATCCCATCGATATTAAGATTAGTCATAGACCAATTAAGGGTTTTATCTCTGCCCACATTTTCCTAAAAGCCCTGCAACTCCCACGACACCAAAATTCAAACAAGGGAGAAGGTGAGTCACCAAAGTCATATTTTGGTATCACCTAGAGTATTCCCAACACCAATTTACCCTAAGATTAACATAAAACCTAAGCAAATCAACCTTAATAGTTGAAAGCACCAAGATTCACCAAGTCAATTAGTGAACGACTAAACTCCTTAAAATAGAATCAAAATCAAATCAATAATGACATACACACTTAAATATAAAAATTAAATTATGAAGCCTCATTAGGGTTAATACCTTAATTACCTAAGGCTAAGCTTAACTATAAAACCCCAACCATAACCTTAAACTCAAGCCATCATTGGAGAGCCCATGGCCCATTCCCCATGGGTCAACCATGACACATATGACTCACATAAACCAAATATACTACCATGACACTACAACCTAAACATGAATTAATTAAAAGAAAATCAATCATAAAACAAGCACAAAAATACAAACCATTTACACTTAACTAAGGAGACTAGCACATGGAACCTAAGTCATAACTCCTTGAACCAGCCCATTGGGAGTCAAAACAAGCCAATTCTTGTCTTAGCCACCACACCAAAAACATCCCCAATCACTCCAAGCTCCTTCCTTGCCACCATCACCTTAATTGGAGCCATCATGCCCAAGGTATCAAAATTGAAGAAAGCTTCCATCACTCTGCCCAATCTCTGAGAATGCCTCTACTCATCCTCTAAGGAGTCACATAAGATCCCCAAGCACCTTAGAGCACCATCATGGACCTTCCATGGCTATAAAAGGGAGGTATCTCGAGTGATCAACACAAATGTTGAGCTCCCTAGCCAGTGAGCTATAACCTTAGGTCCCAATGCCAAAAATACTTCTACAGACTAGGGTGGCTCATTTATGCATAAAAAATATGTTATATTTTTCATATAAATTTTGTACTCATTTCTGGTGATATTGCACTTTAAAGGAAGACATTTTTCATGTTTTGTTGCAGATAAGATGATTTTAAGCATTTAGAGCAAAAAGAAGCAAAAAAGGAACAAATTTAGAGCGAAAAGTGGCAAAAACCAGAGTTCTGCCTTCTGGCACCGACGACGCCAGAATGGGCGCCAACAGCGCCTTTTTACAAAGAACACCATAATATTAAGCGTTGAAGGAGACGACGGTCCCAGATAGGGCACCGACGGTGCCCAATATCAGTGGAGGCCAGATTCAATGTATTTGAATAACGTTTGGTGGGATTCTTGAGGCATCTCTTGGGGAATTCATCCCTAGGCTATTTCAAAGCAAATTTGGTGCTAAAAAATAATAGTAGATTAGTGTGTGAGTGTGGAGAAGTCAAAGTTTTGTAATTGTAGAGATTTTAGGGTTTGGTGTAAAAGTGTTTTTTATGAGATATTCTTCTCTAAAGAGTTGTAGAAGGAGAAGGAAAGTTAGAGATTACTTCTTCCTTACTATTCTAAGAGAGAATTGTGTTTTTTTGTGAAGAGAGAAAGAGAATCAAAGGAACTTCAAGGGATTTTCTTGGGGAAAAAATTAAGATAAGTTGTGTTTAATTTTTATTGTTTGTATGTCGTTGCTTTTATATATAAAATCCTTGTTTTGTCGTATCTTCTTAATGAATTATGAGTAGATTTTGTCGTCTTTCTTCTTAAAATGATAAATGGTGAAGTGATATTTAGATTGAATGTGCTATATGAATGTTAAAAAATTGTGATGTTTTTTCACTTCGTACTTCATTTACTCTTTGATATAGTCAATTGAATTGTCAAAATATGCTGTGAAACATACGATCCGAAAGAACTATGTGTTCTACAACAAAAGTGAAGATTACATTCAGTGTCCATGAGTGAGTAATGTAGTTCATGAGGTTCGGGTACAATTAAATAGGGAAATTTGGTTTATTGGACGTAGAATTGAAGATTTTAGGGTGACATACTAAAATCCCCAATTTGGTCCTAGTGTTTAGAAACTAAAGTGAGAGTTAGCCTTCAAACGAAGGAAAGTGGGAGCTCTAAGAGCCATTTTCCTTCCAGCCAAACCACAGATTTAGTGACTAAACCTAGTGTTAGCTAATTTTTTTATAGCACTCGGAATAGGGTAAAGAATAGGTATGCTCCTATTTGACACAATACAAGATTTTCACTAATCTTTATCATTCACTCACCATAACATCATTGTAAGGGGGATGTCACTTTCTCCAAATTTGAACCTTTCAATACAAAACTTAGTGTAGTGGTAATTAACTTTAATTTGAATTTTTGAATGTACTTTAGTGATTTTAAAATCTCTAGCATCTTTAAACTTTAGTAACTTTAGTATTTAATTTACGTGTATTGTAATTTGAATATTGGATTTTTATGCTACGCTTTAAAGGTTTGCTTCCTCCCTGTGGGATCAATAATTAAGACTCGACTGGAGCACTGTATTACTTGATCGATATGTATACTTATGTATACATTGGCTGCTTTCTTATTAGACAAATTATACTTCGTAACTAAATTAAAAAATACTTATAAATACTGATTTAAGACAGTCGTGATTATGTATTTGGCGTCGTTACCGGGCTAGGGGCAATAGTAAAATTTTGTAGTAACTAAAAACCTTTGTTTCATAATTTACAATTGTGTGTGTTTACTTGCTTTTAAGCGTGCCTACTATTCTAGTGTATGCATAGTATTGGATCTGAAGGTTTAGTACATTACGACTTAGAGTTAGAACATACTATTATAAAAATTTGAAGACAACAAAAAGAAAATAAAATTTTGAACAAAATGGCGAACAATTTAGAGAGTCAAAGAAATGAAAATGAACATCAACCTAGACTTTTAGGAGATTAAGCTAACCCTACAGCAGATGAAATTCACTTAACTATTTAAAATTTTGACGTAGCTATTAATTCATTTAAACTTAAACCTGTTATTATTCAAATGATACAAAATAATCAATTTAGTGGAACACTGATGAAGATCCAAACTTACATCTTGCTAGTTTCTAGAATTGTGTGTTGCATTCAAATATGACAGAGTGTTGAACGACGTTGTCAGACTTAGAATTTTCCTTTTTCATTAAGGAATAAATCTAATTTGTGGTTAAATTTGTTAGCACCTAGATCTATCAAAACTTGGGGAGAACTATCGTAAAAATTTTTGTTAAAATATTTCCCTCCATCAAAATAAAAAACTGCAAAGCTTAGAAATGATATCACATATTTCTCTCAGTTTGAAGGGGAATCAATATATGAAGCTTGGGAAAGATTTAAAGATTTCCTTAGGAAGTGTCCACATCATGCTTTACCAGATTGACTAATAATTTAAACATTTTATAATAGATTAGTGGGATCTCTTAGATCGATTAGCTGTTGGTGGATCATTAATGTTAAAATGTTTTGATGAGGCATATTCTTTAATAGAAGAGATGACTACTAATAATTTTCAATGCCCACTAAACGTGTAAATCCAAAAAAAGTTGCTAGTATTCATGATTCTAATGCAATATCTATGCTGACTTCTCAAATTGCTGCTATTTCAAAGAAAATAGATCAATTCAAAATGAATTATTCTCAAACACCTCATGTGTTAGAGGAAAATTCATTAGGATAAATAGTAGATTCTCGATCATCTTATGCAACTTTGAATGCTATAAATAATAGACCATACAATCCTTATTCTAATTATTATAATCCTGGTTGAAAAAATCACCCAAACTTAAACTGGAATAATAACACTGCTACTGTTAATCCACAGTGAGGGAACAATTCTGTGAACCCATTGTGAAATTTGAATAACTAGTGAAACACTAACTATAGACCTTCTTATCCTCCAGGTTTCAATAGTAACCCACAATTTAAGGAAAAGAAATTTTTTATGGATGAATTGATATCAAACATGGGTAATCATTTACAAAGTCAAGGGAATCAATTAAAAAGTCAATGTAACCAATTAAATAATCAGGGAGCTGCTATTAAAAATATGAAAAATCAATTAGAACATATTGCTATGACATTTAGTAATAGACCTTCAGAAACTTTCCTTAGTAATGTTGAAATTAACCCAAAGAATCAAACTAAAGAACAAATTAAAGCTATACAGTTAAGAAGTGGAAAAGAATTGGAATAAAGAGTGCAAAAAGATGCTGAGGTTGAAAAAGCGAGGGTGGAAATTGAAAAAGGTAATAATAGTATATATCCAAATGAAGAATTTTTGTTTAAACCGATAAAAATTACTGTAGAAAGACCACTACCTCAATTTCCTCAAAGATTAAAACAACAAAACAGAGATAAACAAATTTCAATATTCATAGAAATCTTTAAAAAATTAACAGTAAAGATTCCCTTCGTTGAAGCCTTATCATCACAGAAAAATACATTAAGAAATTCATATCTATTTTTGATGAAATTGCACTTTAAAGAAATGTATTTTCTTTATTTTATTGCAGGAATGAAGATTTATAAGTGATGGAAGCAAAAAGCATGAAATGGAGCGAATTTAGATCAAAAAGGAGGAAATTCATGCAAATTGAACTAAGTCGCTGAAGCCGAGATCGAGGCCACCGACGGCAAGATCGTAAGGAGAATTTCTGAAGGAATTATAACTACCTCGCCGACAGCTAGCCCGAGCCCGCGGACAGCGAGATCACGTGGTTTGAAGACCTTCTAGAAGCCCTCTGACGGCGAGGTCATTTCCCTCTGACGGCGAGACAGTTCAAAATACAAATACATTGAACCCGGACACTTTTTGAAGAGGTGTTTAAGCACCCTTTGGGCCTTTGCTTCCTCTATAAATAGAGGCCGAATTCTAGTGATTGTGTGTGTCTTTCTAGTGTCTTAAGTGTCATTTGTGTCTCTTGAATCTTCTATGCGTCTTATTTAGTGAGTTTGAGTGTATTTAGTGAGTTCATTAGTTTAATTGAGTGTTATTTAGTTTGTTGTACTAGAAGGAAAAGTCAAAGGAACATCAAGGAGTCTGCTTGGGAAGGAAATTAAAATAAGTATCTTTGTTTATTGTTGTTAAATTTTAATGAAATCCATGCTTTGTTTTATTTCCATGCATTCTGAGTAGTTTTCTTAGTCTTTCTCCTTGTTTATGAAAATTATGAGGATTGATGAAATTAAATAGAAGCACCTAATATAATATAAATAAATTGTGATAATTTTTACTTAAAACTTAATTTACTTTCAATCTGGCCAATTGATTTGTTAAAATATGTTGAATCATCAACTATAGTAAAAATTACATCTAATATTCAGGGAAGTCAAAAGCCTTGAAAGGCGGGTGCAAATAAATAGGGAAAATATTAATTATTAGACGTAGAATTGGACATTTTAGTGTGACAGACTAAAATATTCAATTCGGTCCTATTGTTTGAGAGCTGAAGTGTAGATGTTAGCCCTCAGGTGAGGGGAACGTGGGAGCTCTGAAGTGGCAGCTAGTATCCTCCTCAAACTAGCACGCAGATTCGGTAATCAAACATAGGATTAGTCGATGTTCTTTGCACTCTGGACCAAAGGGTAAAGAATGGGAATGCTCCTATTTGTCACAATACAATTTAAGAATCCTATTTAAATTCATCATTCACTTAATTTTCTAAAAACAAGGAGAAGGATACTTTTTCTGAATTATTTAAATCAACTTATTTCAAGCATTAGTTTAGTTTAATTTACTATAGTTACTTTAAATTTTCGTTCACTTTATTCGTAAGCAATTACTTTAAACTTAGCTGATAACAAATCTGTTAAAAACTTCTCTGTGGGATCGATAACCAGGACTCCACTAGAGCCCTGTATTACTTGATATGATACGTATACTTGCGTAGAATCCACATTATACATTAAATCATATATCTATATTTAGAGCGGGATCAAGTTTTTGGTGTCATTGCTATAAACATAAATTGCAAATATATTAATGGTGGGTCAAGTTTTTGGCGCCGTTGCCGGGGAGGTAAAGAAATTATTTACTAAAGTAACGGACAATTTTATTTTATAAAATTGTATGCGAAAATTTGGGAATGAAAATTTAATACCTTACGATTCAGAATTAGAGCGTAAAATTAAAAGAATTAGAAAACAAAAAAGAGAAATTATAAATTTAATACAAATGGTAAATATTCCTGAAAATGAAAATATCAATCAACCAAGACCATTATGAGATTATGTCAACCCTACATTAGATGAAATTCATTTAACTATTCAAAACCCTGATGTAGCTCCTAATTCATTCAAACTTAAACCTGCAATTATCCAAATGGTACAAAATAATCAATTTAGTGGTTCACCTACTGAAGATCATAATTTACATCTTGCTAGTTTTTTAGAACTATGTGCTACTTTCAAATATGAATGAGTATCTAACGATGCTATTAGACTTAGACTTTTTCCTTTTTCTTTAAGGGATAAGGCTAAAATTTAGTTAAATTTGTTAAGACTGGATCTATTAAAACTTGGGAGAATTATCACAAAAATTTCTATCCAAATATTTTTCGCCATCTAAAACTCGCTAAGCTTAGGAATGATATAACTTCTTTTAGTCGATTTGACTGGAGAGTCAATATATGAATCTTCGGGAGAGATTTAAAGAACTTCTTAGGAAATGCCCACATCATGTGTTACCGTATCAGGTTAATTATCCAAATTTTCTATAATGGATTAGCGAGGATCTTTAAGATCAATCATCGATGTCTGCTGTGGAGGATCATTAATGTCAAAACCATTTGATGAAGCCTATGCACTAATCAAAGAAATGACAACTAATAATTTTCAATGGCTCGTCGATAGAATGAATCAAAAAAATAGCTAGTATTCATGAAAATGATGCAATATCTATGTTAGCTTCACAAATTGTTGTTGTATCTAAAAATTAGATCATTTTGGAATGAATTACTCTCCAACTATATCGAAGAAAATTCATCTGGACAACTTATAGAATCTCAATCTCAATATGAAACGATTAATGCAATTAACAACAGACCCAATAATCCTTATGCAAATTATTATAATCCTGGATGGAAAAATCATCCTAATTTTAATTGGAATAATAATACGACTAATCAACCATGGATGAATAATATAACAAAACAATTAGGAAATCCATCTAATCAAGGAAATCCTAATTATAAATCTAATTATCCACCTGGATTTAATAACCCACAATTTAAAGATAAGAAATTATATATAGAAGAATTAATATTAAATATGGGTCAACATTTACAAAATTAAGGAAATGAATTACAAATACAAGAAAACCAATAACAAAATCAAGGAACAGCTATAAAAAAAATTGAAACTCAACTTGGACATATCGCTACTGCACTTAATAATAGAATACCTGGAACATTTCCTAGTAATGTGGAAATAAATCTCAAAGACAAGGGAAATGAACAAATTAAAGCGATACAATTATGAAGTGGAAAAGAATTAGAACCTCGAATTCAGAAAGAACTTGAAAGTCAAAAAGAGGAAGTGGAAATCGAAAAGGAAAAGAATCAACAAGATCCAAATTTAGAAAATCCTTTAATACCTATGAAAATTTCTGTTGAAAACCTCCACCGCCATTTCCTCAATGACTAATTCAACATAAAAAAGACAATCAATTTGCTAAATTCCTTGAAATTTTGAAGAAATTAACGATAAATATTCCTTTCGTAGAAGCTTTAGAACAGATGCCAAATTACGTAAAATTCATGAAAGATATTCTAAATAAAAAAAGAAAATTTACCGATAATGAAATGGTCGCACTTAGTGAAGAGTGTACCGCTATTATTCAGAAAAACCTTCCTGAAAAATTAAAAGATCCTAGTAGTTTCACTATACCCTGCGCTATTAGAGAAAAATTCTATGGAAAAGCTTTGTGTGACTTAGGAGCAAGCATCAATCTAATGCCTCTATCAATTTTTAAGAGATTAGGATTGGAAGAAAATTCACCTACTTCAGTAACTCTTCAGTTAGCTGATCGTTCTGTTACATATCCTAAGGGAGTTATTGAAGATATATTAGTAAAAGTGAACAAATTTATCTTCCCTGTAGATTTTATTGTTCTAGATATGGAAGAAGATAAAGAAATTCCTATCATTTTAGGAAGACCATTTTTAGCCACTAGAAAAGCTATGATTGATGTTCAAAAAGGAGAATTAACTATGAGAGTAAATGACCAAAAAGTAACTTTTAATATTGCTAAATCAATGAAATATCCTGCGCTGTAAAAAAGATGATGAGTGTTTTCGAATGGAAGTACTCGATCATTTACAAAAAGAACATTTTAAAGAATATTATGAAGAAAAATTAGAAAAAGAAAATATCGAATTAATCGAAAAAGCCGATATAAATGAAGAACTAGATTATATTCAAGAGAAATTTGAATTTTTGGATAATATCGAAAACACCGAAAAAAATATAGTTCCATCAATTATTAAACCTCCCGAACTTCGAGTTAAAAATGTTATCTAATCATTTAAAGTATGCTTACTTAGGTAATTCTTCAACTCTACTAGTTATTATTTCATCTGAATTAAATGAATCTCAAGAACAAAAACTTTTAGATACATTAAGAAAATATAAGAAAACTTTTGGTTGGACTTCAGCTAGATATTAAAGGAATTAGTCCTTCAATATGTATGCACGTAATTATTTTAGATAATGAACATAAACCTAAAGCAGATCCACAAAGGAGATTAAATCCAATAATGAAAGAAGTAATCAAGAAAGAAATTTTAAAATGGTTAGATAATGGTATTATATATCCTATTTACGACATAGCGTTTCGGTAAGCTCAATTCACTGTGTACCTAAAAAAGGAGGGGTGACTATCAAAGCTAATGAAAATAATGATCTTATCCCTATAAGACAAGTTACTAGATGGCGAATATGTATTGATTATAGAAAATTAAACACAGCCACCATAAAAGATCACTTCCCTTTACCATTTCTGTACTCGTATGTTAGATAGACATTAGTGGACATAAGTATTTTTATTTCTTAGATGGATATACCGGTTATCATCAAATACAAATCGCTCCTAAGGATCAAGATAAAACTACATTTACTAGTCCTTATGGAACCTTCGCTTTCGAAGAATGCCTTTGATTATGTAATGCACCCGCAACATTCCAAAGATGTATGATGTCTATATTTAGTAAACTAATCGATAATGGAATAGAAGTATTTATGATGATTTCTCCGTATTTAGAACAACATTCGACACATGCTTAAATCATCTTCAAAAAGTATTTGAAGTATGTAAGAAAACTAATTTAGTTCTTAATCGGGGAGAAATGTCAATTTATGGTTACAAGCGCATTGTATTAGGGCATAAAATTTCGAAAAAGGCATGGAAGTAGACACTCGAAAAATTCAAGTAATAGCTAAATTACCACCTCCAACTACCGTAAAAGGGGTAAGAAGTTTTCTTGGACATGCTCGGATTTTACAGGCGTTATATTAAAGATTTTTCAAAAATTACTAAACATCTATGCCAACTTTCGAAAAGGACAAGAAATTTGAATTTACAACCGAATGCCCGAATGCTTTCGAATTATTAAAAGATAAATTAATTACAACACCTATAATAGTTTCACCTAATTAGGAGAAACCATTCGAGCTTATGTGTGAAGCTAGTGATTATGCTATAGGAGCAGTCTTGGGCAAAGATATGATAAGATTTTTAAAGTTATATATTATGCTAGTAAAACTCTAAATGATGCTCGAAATAAATTAGTCGAGCTATCGAAAGAAAATTATTAGCAATTGTATATGCTTTTAATAAATTTCGAAGCATTATCTAATAAGAACTAAATGTATTAGTGCATACCGATCATTCTCGCTATAAAATATTTAATGCAAAAGAAAGATTCTAAACCAAGATTAACCAGATGGATATTATTAATGCAAGAATTTGATTTTGAGATCGTTAACCAAAAAGGAACTGATAATCAAATTGCAGATCATTTATCAAGATTAGAAAATCATGAATTATCTGATACTGATAATGAAATTTTAGACAGTTTTCTTGATGAACAACTTTATAATATTATGAATTAAAAATACCTTGGTATGCTGATATAGTGAATTATATTGTAAGTGACATTTTACCACCTATGTTAACTTTGCAACAACAGAAAAAATTCATTCACTATACTAAAACATACTTTTGGGATGAACCATACTTATATAAGCAATGTAAGGATATAATTATTAGAAGATGCGTGCCTTATGAAGAAACTGAACCAATTATTCAAAAATGTCATGACTCTGATTTTGGAGGACATTTTGGGACGGATAAAACTGCGTATAAAATTCTACAATCTGGATTCTATCGGCCTACTCTATTTAGAGATGTATATAGATATATAAAAACCTCGCGATAAATGCCAAAGAGTAGGAAACATATCAAGAAAAATGAAATGCCTCCGAATTTTATATTAGAAGTTGAAATTTTTTATGTTTGGGGATTACATTTCATGGGACCTTTTATTCCTTCATTTGGAAACTCATATATATTAGTAGGCTGTTGATTATGTTTCCAAATGGATCAAGCACAAGCTTTATCTAGGTGTGATGCTAAAAGTGTTTCAAAATTTTTAATGAAAAATATTTTTACTAGATTTGGAATGCCGAGAGTGATTATC
This sequence comes from Papilionanthe hookeriana x Papilionanthe teres, assembly GCA_022702705.1. Classification (NCBI taxonomy): domain Eukaryota; kingdom Viridiplantae; phylum Streptophyta; class Magnoliopsida; order Asparagales; family Orchidaceae; genus Papilionanthe; species Papilionanthe hookeriana x Papilionanthe teres. Next base: position 59,351,513 of record CM040432.1, on the reverse strand, counting down.
ACTGACGGAGGAACTCATTTTAGAAACAAATATATTCACAAACTAGTAAGAAAATATAATATTATGCATAAGATATCAACTACTTATCATCCACAAACTAGTGGATTAGCTGAAGTTTCTAATCGAGAGATTAAGCGTATATTAGAAAAGTCTGTAAATCCTAATAGATCAGACTGGTCTATAAGACTAGACACTGCATTATGGGCATACAGGATTGCTTATAAAACTCCGATTGGAATGACTCCTTATAGACTTATATATGGAAAAACTTGTCACTTACCGGCTGAATTAGAACATAAAGCATATTGGGTGATTAAAGAATTTAATTATAATATGAAAGAAGTTTGGTGAGAAGAGATTGTTGCAATTAAATGAATTGGAAGAACTAAGAAACGAATCATATGATAATGATAGGATTTATAAGGAAAGGATGAAATTATGGCATGATCGGAAGATTAATCAGAGAAATTTTGAACCAGGACAAGAGGTTTTGCTATATAATACTAGATTGAAATTATTTCCTGGGAAATTGAAATCTCGATGGTTAGGACCTTTCACCATAACTCAAATATTTTCATATGGAACTATAGAAATTGAAGATCCAAAAACAGGACATAGATTTAAAGTAAATGGACATAGATTAAAACCATATTTCGAAAATAGAAGACCAAATTTTAAAGAGGTTTTAATGCTTAGTCAACCTGAACACTAACTAAATTAGGTCGGGCTGAAGATGTTAAACCAAGCGCTTTATGGGAGGCAACCCATAGTAGTCTTTTATTTTAATTATCTACAAATTAGTGAGTCTATATTATTAAAACAAATCTTACTACTCAATTTTTTTTATTAGAATCATCACAAAATTGAACCTATTTGATGAGATTAGAAAATATTCGGACCAGAGCGAAATTGGGTGATTTTTACGAATCTCACCGACGATGCGAGTTCCGAGCCCGTCGACAGCCGAGATCGTGCGCCATTACTTCAGTCAGTTTTATAACTAAGTCGTCGACGGCGAGGAACTTCCAACCGACGGCGAGGCAGTTGAAAATTTAGTTTCTTAAAGATTTTTCGTGCGGTTTTGGACGGATCTAAGCCATTCCTTAGTAAGAAATTATCCCAAATCCAATTTTACACTATTTTCTTCCTTAGGAACAACTAGAGACCAATCCTTTCCATCCAAAATGGCCACCAAATTCTTAGAAACCACAAAAATTGAAGTTTTCAACTGGAGAAAATTCATCCGTTCGGAGGCACGGCGAATCTTCAACAAAGGCTTGATGAAGAAAATACTTATTAAAGAAAGAGGATTCGTCAACAGAGGAGTAGAGAATTCTACTACAAAAATCGAAGAAATGATCGCACAACGGCATTGGGAGGTATTTTGTTATACGACATCCGCTATAGTTATACCAGTAGTTAAAGAGATTTACTCTAATTTACATGCGATGAACAATGGAAATGTGTACGTCATAGGAAGATGGGTAACATTTACTCCTGCTAGGGTAAATGAATTATTTTCTATAGAGAATACCTCTGTTTGTCATTATTCCAACTTTGTGCCTTCAAGAGACAATATGAACGAAATCTATAGATATCTGACCGACGAACCGGATGATTGAGAGTTACGAGAAGACGGGTATGTCAGTTTGTCGGTGAATTTTTAGATTTGTGTGTTGTATTTTTTAAAGATGTGAGGGTTTATGTCGTACCGAACGACTACCTCGGAGTCCTAAGACTGGTTAGAGCTTAATTTGCATAACATGATTATACAAACGCCTAACGAAGAGTTGAGGATTTATGTTGCACTAAGCAAACTACCTCAAAATCCTATGGCTTGGTTATTTAATTCCAGGAAAGGTTTTGCTGAAGTAGACCCGAGTTTTGTTGATAACGATGGTCGTGCTGCCCACCATGCTCCGAGCTCCTTGATGTTGCGGAGGTTTAGTTTTAGAAGTCATAAATCAGGAGATGAGAGAAGTTTTTGGTTTAGAAATCTTAAAATCCAAGTGTTTTTAATATTTTAATTAAAACAAATCTTAAAGTTGATTATAACGAACGATTAAGATCCCACGGTTCCGTCATCTCGGCATCGTTATTTTCATTGAATTCACTTAGTCCAGATGAATTTGCTAAACTTAACTGAATGAGTTCCACACTTTCATTTAGACCGTAGGAAATCCCGTTAGCAACACGTGGGTCACATCATCCGAGGTATTCCCGATCATTCAACGAGACGTTTTAATTTTGTTGCAATTGTAGTTTTGTTGTTCTGTTGGTGATTAAATTTTGAGTTGATTTATATTTTGAAATGTTGTGGCGGTGAATTTTATCTTGCAGTGATTTTTAATTTAGTTTTGGTTTCAGTTTTAGGGACTACCCTAAAGGTTTTGGTTTTCATGCAACGAGTTGTTTATCATGCAAGAAAAGTAAAGTGCATTTGCAATAAAGTAAATCGCAATAAAATAAAAGCGTACCAGAGGGTCTCCCAGTCATCCCAAGCTGCACTTAAAACACATGTTAAGGCATTTAAATATTTCAACAAGTACCTATGTAAAGCTAAGGGAAAGGTTTTGGTTGTCTCATCAAAGTCCTAATCCTATAGCTAGTCATCTCCTATGACGTCTGCAGGTTCTTGTATTTTGGTTTAAGGACGATTTTCTTCATCAAAGAACAATTAAGTTCAATTGTTCTTATAAATATCCTATCATATTGAGGAAGTGCTTAAGACGAGTCTCAAACATCTTTTCAATATCTCTAGGATTGTTTTAAGTCCAAGAGAATTTAATTAATCAGGTGAAGTAATCACCCGAGGTTTAATTAAGTTTTGTTCTTTTGCTCAGTGAACTAGGATGTTTGAATATCCTATGAATGAAGTAAAACTTCACTTAATACTCTGTTTAGGAGTTATGATAACAAGAGCTTTTAAGGGCAAATTGATGTTTAAGTGATTTGTGATTTAATTTAATTTTTGATTAATTGATTTAAGTTTGGAATAGTGTTCAAGTTGTTTTAAATTTATTTTGAATTCTTTATGTCTTAAGTGATGTTATATTTAATTTAATTTAATTTAATTTAATTTAATTTAATTTAATTTGGTTTATTTTAATTTTAATTTAGTTTTGATTTTTATTTTAATTTAATTTTTATTATTTTTTTATTTAATTTAATTTAATTTAATATGTTTTAATTTAATTTAAATTAATTTGATATAATTTAATTTAATTTAATTTAATTTAATTTTAATTTTAATTTAATTTAATTTAAATTTTAATTTAATTTTATTTTAATTTTAATTTAATATTTTATTTTTTATGTTTTAAAGATGATTTAATTTAATTATTAAAGTATTAATTTAATTAAAGTTTTGATTTAATTTAGTTTAAATGTTTTAATTTTGATTTAATTTAATGATTAAGTCTTTTAGTATTTTAAATCTTAAGTTTGGATTATCATTTTAATTGGGAATTAAATATTATTGAAGTGATTAATTTAGGGACTCTTAAATTAAAGAATAAATGTCTTCTAAATAATATCCTTATTTTAATAATTTCAACTTTTATTAATCTTCCAAATTCAATTAATTGATTGATTAAGGTTTATTCTTAAAATTGATTGATGGGTTTCTACCCTTTAATTATTTAAATTTCAATCATCCAAATCAGATTAGGATCAAATATTTTACTCTTTCATTTTATTAAGCCTAAAGTTTTAATTAAGGGTTAAAATTTTAATTACCATTTTGCCCTTCAAGCTTAATAATTTCATAACTCACTAAATTGAGCTTAAATGAATTTGAAATTTTTATTTGGCTTCATTCACATGTCAATTAAGACATTAGAGGAGAAAATGTAATTTTTCTGTATTTAATTTATTTATATAATTATTTTTTGTGGAAAATAGGGATTTCCAAGGGAAATTTAATAAGATGACCAAGGAAAATTTTCTATCCTTAAGAAAATTATGGGGCACTCCTAATGACCAGAGGACCATTTGGACTAATTTTGGTGATTTTTTGAATTTTATTTTATTTATTATAATTATTTTGAATTTTGGAGTATTAATTAATTTAAAAATAAAATAATGGTTGAAAAATAGATTTTATATTTTTAAAAAATCTCTCTGATATCATAGAAACCAGAAAACTAATTTTTATAATTTTCTGATTTTTCTTTGTTTTATTAGAATTATATTAGTGAAGACGAGGCTCGGAGAGAAGACACGAATATGATAAATAATATCTCCAAGCCGACATTCGGGGACACGTAGATTGCATACTATAAAGCTGAGCGTCGATAGGAGTGGTGATTTAGATGTTGTCTTTCCCGAGCTCCCGTTATTCACACAAGCCCGGCCGCCCTTCTCACCGCGAGATCGTGAGATAATGATAATTGGGATTTTAATGCGTAAGATTAGAGCTTTTGTTTAGTTTGTTCACATTTAGATTTGTTGTTTTGCAACCTTATTATTTTGGATTTGATTAATCCGTACTTTCTGTGGACTTTGGACTTGATATGTTTTTCGTTTGGTTTCCGAGCTCGTGATATTAGATTTCTATGTGTGTTAAATTAGTCAGTAAATTTTTATATATATAGGATGTTAGTCTTTTCTTAATGTATTGTTTATTTTAAATGTATGTGTAGTAATAGATTAAGTTTTCTTTGTTATGTTTGATACTTATTTTTAAAATTTCCATCCCTGCACTTTTTTTAAATATTATATGTGGAAGAATACTAACAAGACAGCCCCGTAAGTAATGAAAAGTTCGCAAAAAATTTCAAAGAAAAGAAATACCTAAAGCTCAAAGGTAAGATGAATTTTATTTATATACTTTCCCTTTTTCACTATATGGTATAGATAGAAAAATTTAAGTTTAGGAGGTGTAAATACAAATTTAATTATTAAAATTGTTCTCAATATCTATTTTCAAAAATTATTATTAAATGATTTTCTATAGTAATTTTCAATTCAATAAATATGAGTTACTTTATTTAATTATTATATAAAGTTAAAGAAAATATTTCTAGTAATTCAATTAATTAATGGAATAAGATATTTGGTTAAAAGGAATAAGAATATAGTAAACTATTTAAAGTAAGTGAACTATATTCTAAAAATTGAAAATTCTTAAGTATTTAAGTGAAAAAGAAAGGATAGAAACTCAATGAAGTAAAAGGCAATGAAATATATATACAAAGAAACATTTTAAGTTTCAAACTTAGGAAGAGAAATTGAAGTTCAAAATTATTAAATGAAGCATCCGTATATAGTAATCTCACTCGAAAAGAAAGAAAGAAAAAAAAAGAGAAGAGGAAAAAAAGAAAAGAAAAGAAAAGAAAAATATAAGTGAGGAGAAGCTTGAGGAGATGTCTTATCAAAAATTGGCTTCAATGGAATCAACCTAAAGAGTAAAACTTAATTATATTTCTAAACTATATTTATGGATTAATATTTTACTAAAGGTTTTCGAAATTCCTATCATCTAAATATCTTAAGTAATTTACTATTTTTTAATATAGTCATTCCTGAAATAAATAGAAAGCTAGAAATCTTAGACCTAATAACTATGTAATCTTATATCTATAAAGTTAATTTAATCACTCGTAAATATTTATATTTAACTTTATTATAATGTTATTTAAATTTAATTCATATTATCTCGAATCAAAAATTCTATTATAGAAATCATTATTTTTATTTAGTATCAAAATTACTTGAGGACAAGTAATAATTAAGTTTGGGGGATTTTTGATCATTTAAAAATACATCAAGAAATTCATATCTATTTTCGATGAAATTGCACTTTATTTTATTGCAAGAAATACATCAAGACATTTTCTTTATTTTATCACAGTGGAATAAATATTTATAAGTGATGGAAGCAAAAGCATGAAATGGAGCAAATTTGGATCAAAAAGAGGAAATTCATGCAAATAACTACTTTCAACATGGCGAGATCGAGACAAACGGCGGCGAGATCAAGTGGAAGAATTCTCGAGGAGTTATAACTATCTCTTCCGACAGCCGAGGCCCGCAGCTCGCCGACGGCGAGATCACGCGGTTCAAGACCTTTTAGAAGCCCCGCCGACGGCGAGGTCGTTTCCGCTGATGGCGAGACAAGCCAGAATGCATATACATAACCCTGACACTTTTCAAGAGGTGTTTAAGCACCCCCTTGACATTTACTTACCTCTATAAATGAGGTCGAATCTCTGTCTTAGTGTGTCTCTTTTCGAGTCTTAAAAAAGTGTTTCTAGAGTCTTTTATGTGTCTATTTTTGAGTGTGTTTAGTGAGTTCATTAGCTGAGTGCTATTTAGCTCATTGCATCAGAAGGAAAAGTCAGCCAACTTCAAGGAGTCCGTTTGTGGAGGAAATTAAGATAAAAGATTTTGCTTATCGTTGTTAACTTTAAATAAAATCCATGCTTTGTTTTATTCCCATCCATTCTGAGTAGTTTTCTTAGTCTTTCTCCTTTGCTTATGAAAATTATGCGAATTGATAAAATTAAATAAGTACCTAATATATTAAAATAAATTATGATAATTTTTACTTAAAACTTAATTTACTTTCAATCCGGCTACACCGAGTTGTTAAAATATGTTGAATTATTAATCATAGTAAAAATTACATCCAATATTCAGGGAAGTCAAAAGCCTTGGAAGGCGGGTGCAAATAAATAGGAAAATATTAATTATCGGACGTAGAATTAGATATTTTTAGTGCGACGTACTAAAAATATTCAATTTTGTCCTACCGTTTCGAGAGCCGATGTAGATGTTAGCCCTTATGTGAGGAGAACGTGGGAGCTCTGAAGTGGCAGCCAGTATCCTTCCACTAGCCGCAGATTCAAGTAATCAAACAAAGGATTACAATGTTCTTCGCACTGACCAAAGCGTAAGAATGTGAATGCTCCTATTTGTCACAATACAATTTTAATTCTATTTAAATTCATTATTCACTTAATTTTCTAAAAATAAGGACAAGGATACTTTTCTGAATTATGTAAATCGACTTATTTCAAGCATTAGTTTACTTTAGTTTATTTTAGTTACTTTGAATTTCCGTTCACTTTATTAAGTAATTCCTTTAAATTTAGCCGATAACAACTGCTAAAAACTTCCATGTGGATCGATAACCAGACTCCACTAGAGCCCCGTATTACTTGATACGATACGTATACTTCCGTAGAATCCACATTATACATTAAATCATATATCTATATTTAAAGTGGGATCATGTTGTGCCGTTGCTATAAAAAAAATCGTATACATATTAAAAGTGGGTCAATTCTTCACTTAATGCAACAAGCTTCAAAAGCTTCAAATTTTCATTTCTTGCTTAAAATATCCTTCATAAATTTTGCATAAGTTAGCATTTGTTCCAAAGCTTCAAAGAAAATGTATGTTAATAATAAGTTTCTTAAAATTTTCAAAGAACTTAGAAAATCATGACTGCTTCGCTCATGGCTCCTTGAGGAAAAGGTGGTGTCAAGGTTTTTCAACTTCCACATTAATAGGTATAAATACCGATCTGACTAGAGAGAGAGTTTCTTTAGCTTTTTCGATCTCTTCAACCTCAATATCTTTTTCAATTTCATTCGCATTCTTTCTTTTAAATCCTTCGCACTTCTAAGTCGCACAAATTTTTAACATGTTCATGTTCTTTTCCAAGCTCTTCGATTAATTTCAACATTACTAGGAAGTGTTCCTACAGGTTTGTTATTAATTAAAGTAGATTTAATTTTCATATTACGAATAGCAAGTATTTTGATTTTGTAATTGATTATTCATTCAGGAAAATTAATTCTTCTATCGATAACTTTTCTTTCCGTCGATTATTAAACTTAAGGTTTATAATTTGGATTAACTTCGATTATTCCAATTTGCTGGATGAGATTGATTATTAGCCCATTGTTATTGTGAATTATTCCGGTTAAAATTAGGATGATTTTTCCACCTGTAGATTATAATAATTTGAATAAGGATTATTTTTACTCGCAATAAATTGTGAAGTTTCAATATTTTGAGAATCTTCGTATTAAGGAATTTATTATGTGAAATATTAATTTCAAAATTATCTAATTTTTTGTGACATTGCTGCTACTTGTGAAGCTAGGATAGAAAATGCTTCATTATCATGAATACTGCCATCTTTATAGATTAATCCTTCTTGTAGCCATTTAAAATTGTTATTAGTCAGCTTTTTCCACTTTTCAAAGTATAAGCTTCTTCAAATGATTTAGACATTAAAGAACCTCCAGCAGCAGCATCAATAATTGATTTTAAAGATCCAATTAATCCATCAGAAAAATGTTTTAATAATTAACCAATCAAAGCATGATGAGGACATTTTCTTAATAGTTCTTTATATCTTTCCCAAGTTTCATATATTATCTCCCCATCAAATCGACTAAACGAAGTAATATCATTTCTTAAATTAGCAGTTTTAGAAGGAGAAAAATATTTAGCAAGGAATTTTTGTGCCATTTCAGCCCATGTTTTAATAACCAAATACAATGTTTAATCCACATTCCTTTTGCCATCTTTAACAAAAAGTAAAGAGTCTAAGTTTAATAGTATCACTAGAAACATTGTTATATTTAAAGGTAGCACAAAGTTCAAAAATTAACAAGGTGTAAATTTGGATCCTCATTCGGTGTTCCACCAAATCGATCGCGTTAACTACTTCCGAATAATAACACGGTTTAAGTTCAAAAGAATTAAAGATTCACAATGGGTATTCGAATACCACTATTAAGTTCATCAACTCGTAGGGTTAGCACAATCCTCAAATGGTTTATAAACATTTTAATCATTAAGTTCAATTGGATTTTGTAAAGTAGCCATTTCATGAAATTTTTGAATTTTTTTCCCTTTTAATTTTTCTAATTGCTCTTTCTAGTTCAATCTAAAGGTATTAATCCTTCGTAACCAAAACTATGCATAAAAAAAGAAAATAAAGGAAAAAAATTTATTTTATTTTATTTTTATATTTTTTATATTTTATATTATTATATTTTTATGTTTTTAGAAATATAACATTTAAAAATCTATAAATTGTGTACTGACCTCTAAGAACGCACTCCAAAATCATTAATTCGATTTCGTATTTCCAAATACAAGAATTTGTTACCACTGCTAGAAAATTAATTTTCGGCAAAGACACGAATCACTTTACCCGAATAACTTGCTATATAGATGTAAACAAATTTTAATTTGCGACAATAGCATTAAATAAAATTTGATTGCTACCGAATGCTAGGCCGCGTTGATTAATACTATTTAAATATATGATTATATAAGAAATATAATTATGAAGGAAGATATTTTATATACTTTTCGGGTACTACGCAAGTATACATATCGTTTCAAGTAATAAAGGGTTTTGAATCAAAGACCAAAATATCGATCCCACGGGGAAAAAGGGTAATAAATTTTTAAATATTGTATTTCAAAATCTTTTTGTATTTTAATCTAACCATAAAATTGTTTTTAATTTAGTAGATGCAAATAAAGAAAAAAATAATAAAATGATTTTGTGAAAACAACAAAACAAACAACTTTCTTCCTTTCAATTAATCCAAGATTTTTAAGACAATTATTTATTCATCGTAGAATCTATTTTATGGTATTGTGCCAAATAATAGAAGTATCTATATTCTTTACCCTTTGATCCGTGCGCAAAGAACATTGGCCAATCTACGCATCAACCGATGCATTGTTGGGTGAGAATGGGTTAATCTAGGCTCACAATTACTAGATGTCCAAGGGTGGCTATGGTCGGCCCTACTAGTGACCCTTTCCTTATCTATAACCTAAATTATAAGAATTTAGTCTCGTCACTCTAAAACTTATTAATTCTATTTTTTCCCTTTAAAATATTATCTTCTCATTTATTTCCGCACTTCACCTCAATAACACAGATGGCTCTCGACTACCCAAGGATTCATGTGACATCTCCAAGTTAAGAGTTCTTCTCCTTCTGTGTCTCAAAAACTCTTCAACAGTTTTAACAATTTAAATGGCCAATTTAAAAAGTAAAGTAATACTGTGTATTAATGTCATCACAATGTTTGAAAATATTTTCGATTTCTTAATTCTCCATCGAATTTTATATTATCTTATTTATCTTTTCATAATCAAGGAAGAAAGTAAACTAACTACTCGTAACACATCAATATAAACAAAGCGCAAAACATAATAAATAAACTTTCGAATCAAAAATAAAATACTTATCTCAAATATTCCTTCTACAAACATCTTCCGATTCCTACCGACTCCACAAAGGTAATGAACTCCGCATGTAACAATTTGAAAATAAACTCACTAAACTAAATAAAAGTAATCAAATTTCTCTCTCTATTTCTCTCTAAGGATGAGATCCTAAGTGGCTAAGAGTTGTGAGATACAAATGGGGTCATTTTTCTCAAGGAGGACTCCTATTTATGTGCTTCAAGGCCGTCTGAGCAAGACCTCTTCAAAATATGTCCAAATTCAATGAATCTTCTAGAAGGTCCGTCCGGTGCCTAGGCGCCCGTACACCGCGTCCGCTCTTCACACCGCTTTCACTTTGCCTCGCACCCTTCGCGATTAAAACCGTTTTGGAGAGTCCTCAAATGCAATGTATCACATGTCCTATTATCAATGTAACAACTGCCAAACACGAATGTCCAATAACCACTCACCCGTCAAAATAACAAAATTCGTGTCGTCAAAGACTGATGGGGCCGCATCGTAGTCTGGCGCTTAGGCGCCAACTTCGCGCCTAGGCGCGGCCATAATTTTTGATAAGCAATTCTTGTATTTTGCTCCATTTTTGCTCCTTTCTCGCTCCTTTTTCACCCTTTTCCTTTTTTCGACCTTTTTACATCACCTACATCCAAAAACACAAAAATACCTTCATTAAAGCATAATATCCTTAGAAATTGATAAAAATCAAGGCATAAAAATAGGTATTTTTTTATGGATCAAATATTCATCCCTCCCCTTTTCGATTAAGCCTAAAGTATTAATTAAAGGGTTAAAATCCCTTAATTACCTTTATGCCCTTAAGCGCGTTTACTTCACAACCTGGCTAAATTGAGCCTAAACAATCCCGAAATTTTTATGTTACTTTACTCATATGTCAATTAAGACATTAAAGGAGGAAATGTTATTTTTCTATTTTTTAATTTAATTTATATATTTCTTTTAATGAAAAATAAGGATTTTCAACGAAAATTCAACAACAGACTCAAGGTAAAGTTTCTATCCTTAGGAACAGGATTATTCTGTACCGACCAAATGACCACTTGGACCAATTTTGGTGATTTTTTAATTACATTTTCTTTATTATAATTATTTTAAGTTTTGGAGTATTAATTAATTATAAAATAAAATTAAAGTCGAAAATTAATTTTTATATTTTTCTCTTAAGTCCCTTCCGACTCAAAGAACTCAAAGAAACAAATTTTATTTTTTTATTTTTTCTTTGAATTTTTAGAATTATTTTAGTTAGAAAGGTTAAAAATCCATTTTTTAATATTAAAAAATGCATTAGTGCCTTTAAAATTCAATATCTTTTCTTAGGGACTTAAGAAAAATATTCGTCGGGTTCCTAAGGTATTAAGAAACCAAATTAACATTTTTTAATAATTTTATTATTTTTATATTTTTATTATATTTTAATTATTAAAATATTCAAAATTGGGTAAAAAGGAAAATTTTAGAAAATTTACAATTTTAATTTTCTTAGACTCCTCTAATACCAAAGAGGCCCCAAAACTAATTTAATTGAATTTTTGAAAAGTTTTTTTGGGTTTTTATGAAATTGTAAAGTTTAGAAGTGGCCATGTGATTTAACTAATTTATTTAGTGGGTTAAATCATTTTCAATTGGTTTCAAATTTTTATGTGAGAATTCTCCGACCCTATGGATCATGTGAGAATTGATTTGTTATTTTTAATGAGTGGTTATCCCAAATTATTTTAATCTTAATTTTAGGTTTTGGCCAAATTAGAGTTCATTTAAATGTGATTTAAGTCCAACCATAATTTTCCTGTAGTGGTCCTCTCATTGCAGATACTCCCTAATTTTAGATTTTATTAATCAACATGCTAATTATCGAATTAAAATACCAAAACTGGTATATAAATCCTCTAAAAATAGATAACTTGCTAGAGATAACTCTCCGGCCTTGGAAAATTTAATTGCTCCCAAGATCGAGGCTACAAAAAATTCCCATAGTCTCATGCCATGGTGAATTGTGTGTGTGACGAACAAACACTGGATCAAACATTAAATTAAATAAATAAAATACTTAACAAAATAACTTAATTCTCTTTCCACATTAATTTCCGTTCACTGAGAAAGAGTGTATTTTTAGTTTTTTTTAGGATTTTTCTATGCAAAGATATGAATTTTTAAAGTTCTTTATTAGTTTTAAATAAATTCTGAAAATCCCTATTTTTCTACTTAACCATGCGGCGCCGATCGTATCCTCGTAGCTCCGAAAGACTACGCGTCGCTCGCCATTCGACGTTGCCGTCCATGTATGTGCCTCATCGCCCAGCGCTTTATGTCTCGTGGTGTTAACCTCATTTTTGATGAGGTCTTCTTCTCTCTTTAGTACTTAGGATTTAGCCTTAAGCTTTTCCTTCGACTATCTTAAACGACTGTGGCATGGAACCTACCCTTTAGAAACTCAACTACTTAACTCCCTATAAACCCCACAAGCTTGATTGTAAACCCCTAATCACCTAGAGGGTTGAGATCAAATGTGGAGGTTTAAAGGATGAGCCCTCATGTGACCTTCGGGCTCAGATCACCTCGCTGTCCGGGTCTCAAGAGAGCCGACCAAGACATACATTACACTTTCACTTTCACACATTCCAATTCCTAAAACTATTCATGCCTAGCTTGACTTCTTGACTCATGTGGATACTCCTATATGGATGGTCCTTAACCCCTAAGCCCTCAAGCAAGAGGGTTAGGAACAACAGGGTTGAATGCCTCAAGTAAGTCCTCTCATGGCTCTTGCGGGCTTAATATGGCTTCATGGCTCAACCAAAATGATTCCATTTCACTCACATTAGCTCAATTTTCATTTTTCAAAATTTCACTTTTGACTCACGGGGTCTCCAATCTACCCAAAACCTACTAAAAGCCCTTAAAACTACCCAAAACCACCAAATTTTCAAATAACCCAAAACTTTTCCAAAATTAACCTTGAACATATCCCCCAATTACTCAAATTGACCATCTCCAACCAAATATACCAAAAATTCCAAAAATGCTCCCCTAACACCCTCCAAATTACCAAAATGCCCCTCTCGACCCAAAAATACAAAAATTCCATAAAATCTCAAATATTCCCAATTTTATTTTGTTCAACTACACCATGGGGCAATTTTGTCAATTTACCCCACTTTTGTCAAAACCCCCAATTTGACCCATTTTAACCCAAAGTGAACCCAATGCCAAACCAAACCACCTCACCGACCCCAATTTTCGTCCAATTCAATTCTAAACTTCAATTCTATCCCCAATATCAATCTGCACCAAATCCAAGTTCACTCTGATTGACATTTGAATCTAATTTCACTTTTTTTTTTAAGCTTAAGGCCCAATTTTAGCCCATGACCCAAACACTTAGCCCAAACCAACCCAATTCAACTCCAATAACCCCAAATCTTTTCTAAACCTTCCCTAACATCCCCACAAACAAACACTAACATAATTCGCCAAAAATTAACCCAAACCCGACTCAAATTCAACCCAAACCAAAATCCCTTAAATGGGCCTACACCCGAACCTATCCCAAATAGGCACAAATCCCAAAATCAAAACCCAACCAAAGTTGAAACCTCTTTGAAACACTCCCATAAACATTTCTTAATGTTAATTTTACATCAATTTCAACATTAGCCCTAACTTAGCCTAACTTAGTCCATTTTGACCAATTTTGACCCTATCACTAAAGAGACCCAATTTAGACCCAATTCAATTCCAAAGCACCTCAAGTTTGATCCAAATCACTCATGAAACATCCTTAAACTAAACTCAACATTTATTCGCATGGACCTTTCGTAAAATTTTCATCTAAAAGCCCACTTCCAAAAGACATTCAAAAGCCCATTCCTAACCAAACTCAAAAGCCCAAGCCCATCCTAAAGCCCATATTACAATCTCATCTCATCATCACTTAATTCAAATCAATCCTAAGTCCTAAATCAGCAATCAAGCCTTTCTAAACAAAGCCATATGACAAACCATCCAAATTTTACACCAAAATACCAAAATTCCTTAAACCCCATTTCCATGAAACCAATCCAAATTTTCCCAAACCATATAAGAGCCATGAAGCCATCCTTAAGCCCCATGTGAAGCCATGAGGGGTTTGACATGTGACCAAGTCAGCATGGAAAAGGAGGGCCCCCTTTTCCTAATCCTTCATTAAGCCTTTTACCATATCTATGTCACACACTAAACCATGTTTTGCCACCTAATCCTTGATGGAGACTCCACCACACATGGGAGGTTGACCCAACTGATTGCCTCATCCCAAAATCAGGTTATGGGAGAGTGAACCCAACTAATGGATGAGTTGACCACACAAGCCTAAAATGGCCTTATCCCCATACCACTTAGAGCCAACTCCTTTACACATGTCCAAAGCCACCCACTTCAACAAACCCCAGCCCCGACTTCCCTAGTCAAGATGGTGACCCATGCCTCGGCCTCGCCACCCACCAAATGCCCGCCGGAAAACACCATGGCCGAGACCTTGGAAGGAGCCAAACATTGAAATTCCATCTGCCGAGCCGCCCCATGTCCAACGGCTGCCATGGTTGTTCTTCCCTTAATCTAAGCAAATGATCCAGCCTTCAACACCGGGAAGCCCTCCAAGCTAGGCCCTATTTAAACACCACCTCTCGTCAAGGGAGGTGCCGAAACAAACCATACAAAACTCGCCAAATCTTTCCGCACTCTCCTCCACACCTGTGAGAACTCGATCCCCACCGAAATCCCCGCTCATTTCCTCTCAGAGCTCAATTTCGGTAGTTAAAATTCAAGCCCAAAACCAGGACATTTCACCACAAGAGTCAATCCTCAAATTGATTGACTCTACACCTTCACCAAGACTCAAGAGGTGAAGTTTCCCGCAGCTGAAAACCCTCACTGTGCCGCCCATTTGCCCAGCCCACCAAGCTTTGTGATCTGTCGTCACTTTTGTACTCTGTGCAATTCACCAAGCCAAGGGACTTATCTGGAGCTTGCTTCGGACCCAATGTATCGTACATAACTCTCGCATCGAAGCTTCACTTCTCTCATGTTGTACGAGCTCTTCTTCCCTACCAAACTTCTAGAGAATCTTCATTCGATATGAATTGATTTTACCCAAGGTTATCGTATGGATGTGTTCGACTCTTCAAGATGAATCCACAGAGCATAAGAACACAAAAATTCATTGAGAAATGAGGGAGATATTTGGAGCCGGAAGGTCGACGGCCAGGTTTACACCGCCTCATAGACGATGACCGAGCCATCGGGATCGCGTCAGACGGACGCACGGCTCCTGACAGCGTCGCACCGAAGATGTTACGTGAAAGGCGGGCCCCCGGACGACCGACTCGATGGCGGCGCCCACCGCGCCGCGACATGCACTCCTTCGGAGCCGCCTCTAGGCCGACGCGCGCCACGTAGGATAAGTAGGAAAATATGGAATTTTCTTATTTATTAAATACCCGAACTTTAAAAAATGCATATCTTTGTGTAGAAAATCAGAAAAATAATAAAAATGCCCTCTTGCTTAGCGAACAAACAGGAGAATAATGTGGAAAAGAAATCAAGTAATGTCATTAAGTATTTTATTTTTAATGATTTATTTAATCTCTCGCATTGTTTTAATTCTCTATTCGTACTGCAATTCACCATGGCATGAGACTATGGGGCTTTTGAAGCCTCTGAACTTGGGAATATTCCCTGAATTTTCTCAAGGTCGTAGGCCATCCCTATGAGAAGTTATCGATTTTTCAATTACATGTTACCGTTTTCTGGTATTTTAATTCCAATAATTAAGATGTCGAGAAATAAATTCTAGAAAACTACGATTTTTCTTGGCGACTAAGAGGAACCTAGAAAAATAGGTCTTGAGTTAATTCACTTTGAACAACCCTAATTGGCCTAAACACCCAAAATCATTCCACTAATTAGTGGTTAATGCGTATTAAATTAACATAAAAATAATTCTCCACTAATTTTTAGGATCGTAGGAACATCACATAAGAATTCAAATCAATTAGACTTGATTAACCCTACCAAATGGATTGATTAAGCCTCATAAGCAAAATTAAACTTTAAAATTCATAACTCACAAAATACGTTTCAAAATTCACAAAAATTATTTTGGAGCTCTATGATATCGTAGGAACTTAGGAAAATTAAAATTGTAATTTTCTAAAAAAGTTGATTTTTATCATTATTTTAATATTTTTAATAATTAAAAATTATTAAAAATCATGAAAATATTAAAAATCACCAAATGTCACATTTAACGAATCACTTTCAAACAAATCAAATATTTTTTTTAAGTCCCTAGGATAAGATATTGAATTTTAAAGGCTTAATGTAATTTTTAATATTAAAAAATGTATTTTCCAACCTTTCACTAAAATAATTCTAATAAATCAAAGAAAAATCAAAATAAAAAATATAAAATTTCCGTTTCTCCGGACTCCTCGAGCTTCAAAGAGTTTTAGAAAATATAAAATCCATTTTTCAACCTTTATTTTTTTAAATTAATTAATACCCTAAAACTCAAAATACTTCTAATAAATAAAATATAATTCAAAAAATCACCAAAATTGGTCCAAATAGTCCTCTTGTAATTAGAACATCCCATAATTTTCTTAAGCATTTAAACATTTCCTGGTCATTTTATTTAATTTTCCTTAAAACCCCTATTTTCCATTAAAAATAATT
Organism: Papilionanthe hookeriana x Papilionanthe teres; assembly: GCA_022702705.1. Classification (NCBI taxonomy): domain Eukaryota; kingdom Viridiplantae; phylum Streptophyta; class Magnoliopsida; order Asparagales; family Orchidaceae; genus Papilionanthe; species Papilionanthe hookeriana x Papilionanthe teres. Next base: position 59,334,551 of record CM040432.1, on the reverse strand, counting down.
GCCGTAAAAATAAATTAAATATGTAAAAATCACATTTTTGCCTCTAATATCTTAATCGACATGTGAGTGAGGTTACATAAAAATTTCAATTTCATTCGAGCTAGTTTAAATAGTTATGCACTATAAAGCTTCAAGGGCAAAAGGAAATTAAAAATTTCAAACCCTTAATTAAAATTTTAGGATTAATAAAAAAAGGGAAGGTAAAATATTTGATTTTAAAACTAATTTTGGATGATTGAAACTCAAATGATCGAGGGCGAATCTACTAACCATTTCAAATATAATTAAAATAAAACTTTAATTAATTAATTAATTGAAATTTCAATAATTTAAATTGAATTATTAAAGTAGTGATATTATTAAGAGGATATTTATTCTTAAATTTAAAAATCCCTAAATAAATCACTTCAATAATACTTAATTCTTAATTAAAAAAATTAAAATAATAATCCAAATCAAAATTAAACTAAAATTAAATTAAATTAAATTAAAATTAAATTAAATTAAATTAAATTAAAATTAAATTAAATTAAATTAAATTAAATTAAATTAAATAAAAATTAAAATTCAATTAAAATTAAATTTAAATTAAATTAAATTTAAATTTAAAATTAAACTAAAATTAAATTAAATTAAAATCAAAATTAAATTAAAATTAATTAAATTACAATCAAAATTAAATTAAAATTAAACTAAAATTAAAAATTAAATTAAATTAAAATTAAACTAAAAATTAAAATTAAATTAAATTAAAATTAAATTAAAAATTAAACTAAACTAAATTAAATTAAATTAAAATTAAATTAAAACTAAAACTAAATTAAATTAAATTAAGTAAATTAAATTAAAAATTAAATTAAAGTTAAAATCAAACTAAATTTAAGTTAAAATTAAATTAAATTGAATCAAATTAAAATTAAGTTAAATTAAACCAAATTAAATTAAAATCAAAATCAAATCAAATTAAGTTAAAAATAAAAATAAATTAAATTAAGGTTGAATTAAATTAAATCAAAAATCATTTAATAACAAACCTAATTCAAATTTTTAAGAATCAAATCTAAAATAACTCGAACACTAATTCCAAACTTAACTAATTTCTAATTAAATAAAAATTGAAATTAAATCATTAAGTTTAAATCATTAAAATACTTAATAAGTCGTATTTGCCCTTTTAAAGCTCTTATTATTATAACTCTTATGGAGTATCAAGTGAAGTGTTGCTTTCACTAATAGGACATTCAAATGTCCTAGTTCACTAAGCAAGGGAACAAAACTTAAACTCCCCGATGATTAATTCACTTGTATAATTAAATTTTCGTACTTAAAAAATATCCGTAAATATCAAAAAGATGTTTAGGATTCGTCCTAAACACTTTCTCAATATGACGGGATGTTTTAGAAGAACAGCCGAATTTAATTATTCTTTCGATGAAGAAAATCATCCTTAAACCAAAACACAAAGAACCTCTACGTCATAGAGATGACTACTATAGGATTGAATCCGTGTACAACCAAAACCTTTCCCTTAGCTTTACCTGTGTACTTGTTGAAACATTTAAATGTCTTAACATGTGTTTTAAGTGCACTCGGGGATGACGGGAAGACCCTCCAAACATATTTTTATTTTACTTCGCAATTTACTTACGCACTGTACTTTACTTTTCTCGTACGATAAACACTACTGCATGAAAACCAAAACCTTTAGGATAGTCCCCGAACCGAAACTAAAACTAAATTAAAAGTCATTACAAAATAAAATCACCGCCACAACATTTCAAAATATAAAACAACTCAAAATTTAATCACAAACAACAACAAAACTACAACTTTAACTAAATTAAAACGTCTTTGCCGAATGATCGGGAATACCTCGGATGATGTAACCCACGTATTGCTAACGGGATTTTGCGTCTAAACGAAAGTGTGGAACTCATTCAGTTGAGTTTAGCAAATTCATATGGACTAAGTGAATTCAATTAAAATAACGTGCCTGACGACTTAACCATGATTTTAATTGGTTTCGTTAAACAACTTTAAGATTTGTTTTAATTAAAATATTAAAAACACTTGGATTTTAAGATTTTCTCTAAACCAAAAACTTCTCTCATCTCCCCGATTTATGACTTCTAAAACTAAACCTCTCGCAACAATAAGTAGCTTCGGGAGTACAGCTGGCAACAGTGGCCATCGTCATCAAAGAAACTCCGAGTCTATCAAAGAAACTTTCTGAAGTTTTTAAACAACCAAGACATAGGACTTCGAGCTAGTTTCGTTTAGTGAAACATAATTTCTCAACTTTCATTGTGCATTTGCATAATCATGTTATGCAAATTAAGTCCTAACCGGTCTTAGATTCCCGAGGTAGTTGTTTCCGTACGACATAAGCCCTCACATCTTCGAGGCTCTTCAGATGATCATGTCACACTAATATAAGTCCTAATTAATTAAAATTGGCATGATTGAAATATTAAATAAATTTCTAAATTGAAGTCAAACAATAGGATAGTTTGGGAAGTTGCCAAGATTCTTCGGATCTTCGCCTTCTCCTACTTTTCTTCTTTGAACTCCCGAAATTAACCGTTCCAAATTTGACCATTCAATTGAAATTTCCAAAACTCAAACTTTTCAAAACCTTAAACTTTGTAATTTACATAAAACCACTAATCATTATCGAGAGTTTTCTTAAGTGATTCCCGTCATTAAGATGTAATTAACTATAAGGTCACCATAGTGAACCTTAAGAACCTGTAATATAAACCCCCGTTTAATTTCTTTATATTAAAACAGGGAACTTGCTCGTTTATGTTGGTTCGCAGACTCAAACAGATGTCACAGTCCTTTTTGTTTATTTAATCGAGCCCCATCATCAAGCAGTGCGTCTATTTCGTATAGATGTCTAGGATGCGGTGCTCATTTATATAAACTATCTGGGATGTGAGATCTTCAAGCCGATTTCGATTCAAAACTTTCAAATTTCAAATTATTTTCTAAAATCAAATGCTACTTTTTAAATTATATATATATATATATATATATATATATATATATATTTAAATTAAAATTTAAAATTTAAAATCTACTGACAATTTCGTAGGCGACTCTTCAAAACACATAACCTAAAAATATGCCGACAACTTTCCGGCGACCCGCTGGGGAATAGTTCCTTCTCCATTTTGATCGTATTGATTTTGCTTTCATAAATCGTAGTGAGTCCATGCCCTTGGTAGACCAAAAGCCTACCATTCTTCCGTTGAATACACCGTTCGCCTTCGTCTCGAACGAGTATAGCCAACTCCTTTCGTGATTTAGAGCCACTGCTGACACCCCTAAACAGAGAGGCTCCAGATCCTTTTTACCTCTTCGAGGTGGGGTGGACCCCCAATAGGTGTTAGTTTAGAAGCGGTCCTTCGAGTCGAGAAGTCTTGCATAAGACTTTCTCTTCCTTTCTCGATTCTAAATTGAATCCTTTACCTTTTCTATATCCTTAAATATTCCATTCCTAATAAACAAATCCTCTAATAAACGACTCTTTTCCATGAATAAACTGTTTAAAATCGCAAATACACTAAGATAAACGAAAATGTGCCCGCACTCTTTCTTTTTCTTCCTAACCTTTAATAATGAAAAGAAGCATAATTCAGACCGATATTCTGAATTTGCCCCGCGAAATGACCGCCCCAAAGCTAATCTTCTCCTTCAACAATGGAATGGACTTTGCCGTTTACAAGGATGAGCTACCCGACATCGGGATCATCCGTTTCGGACAAGGATTTGGCAACACAAGCAAGTCAAGTTCGCCGATGTCACTCTCTTCACATTAATGGACAAAGTGTTAGAAACCGAAGATACCGCGATCGAGTTCAACTGAAATCAACTCAAGAATTCCCTCCCCCGCAAAGGGTTCCAACCGATAAGTGCACGACCGTTCGCAGGAGAATCCGGGCATCTCTACCCCCCACCGTCTAGTCATCTCAAAGACCTACCCCGACTTCGCCAAACCGAAGGTGGAAGGAAACCCAAGTCTCAGATGAGCTCCGTCACCGTGGAGGGTGCAAACTTTGCTACAATACCATCTATTTTTGAGATTTAGGTCCAACAAGAGTTGCACCCTAACTCGGACCTGGGAGAAATAGAAGCAGAAGATTGCTAAGAAAGCTAGAGCGCCGAAGTCGCCAGAGGAAATTCCTGAAAAAAAAAAATAACTACCCGAGTATATACCTCCGCGTTGAAGGGAGTATCACCCCATTTCCCCGCCGCACGATGGAAGAGGATGTTCATAGGATCACCACCGCATTACCCCGACCCGCATACTACAACAATTACAAGAGGAAAAGGATAAGACTACGCCGTTGACTCGGCTACAAGATATAATGTGGAATTGGCAAAGAAAGAAAGATGCCTGGGGTTGTCGCAGATCTTAAGAAGGATAGGACAGCGCCTAAATCCCGCCTCGGACCGCGAATAGAACTTGTTGCCGGCATAGAGAAACCAAAGAAGAAGATGAAAGCCAGTCCGCCCATTGTTGTATCAGGTCTACAGACAGTGAGGATACCACCTTCCGCATATAGCCGATGCACTATCCGGTCCTAGCTTCCGGCCGCAAGAAGGATGGTATGGCGGACTACTTACCGGCGAGTTAAGACCAAAGCAATGCCCCGAGAAGAAAAGTCTCGTCAGATGCTCGAGTCCGAAGAAAGCGCTACCGCGATGAAGGAGACTCCTAAAGAGAAGTTAGACAATCGCGCACATGACAACCGCGAGACCGTGCGGAAAAGGCCACTAGAAGATGCCATAGACAAGTTAAGAACCGACATCCGACAATTAGCAAAAGAAAGAGAAGAGAAGCTAGGAAGACGAAGCTGTTCATCGTAATTTATGGATGACGAGTATGCCGAGACCGCATGGCCGGCATTAATCGCATCGGCCACTTTGCAAGGTGCTCCGACCGCGTAAAGAGATGAACCAGAAGTGTTGAGAGCACACGAAGAAAGAGATGATAAAATTTCCCGCATGGCAAAGAGGATGGAAGAGATGGCCGCCGCTTCTAGCCACTCTCCGCAGTCAGGCCTAACATCGAAAGAGACATTCCCGCAGATCAATCCATATCGCGATGGAGGAAAAGAGATCACATCTATCAATGGGGACGAGCAACCAACAAGGATTCTACACAAGGCACACCTGCAGAAGATATTAAAAACATGACAGAACAACAAAGTAGAAGTTTTCGCACAATCCAAGAATGGAGCATCTACTCGACGGGCAGTACCTTACCCCGAGGAGTTCGATGCGGCCCAATACCCGAAAGGCTTCGTACCACCTCCGTTTAAGACTTTTGATGGAACAGAAACCCCGCAACATGTTGCACATTTTTGTGCTAGTTGCCGCAATGCCGGTGGAGCGACGCTTTACCTTCCGCTAGTTCTTCAGCGCTTGTCGTGATCGCCTTCGACCGGTACGCTGCACTGTCGAACGGCTCGCGAAGACTTTTCGTAACCGGAGAATCTCTTCATTAAACGATTTGTCGTAGCTTAGCACCACATCACTATTGGTGATCTAGTGGTGGAGCAGTGAAAGCCGAACGAGACTTTAGCGGATTATATACTTCGATGGAGAAACTTAAGCATGAAGTGTGAACCACAAATATAAGAACAACATGCAGCTTGGTATCCCGCTTAAAAGTATCCATGGCTCGATAGCACTTCTCCTTAAAGGATTTACAATCAAGACTTTCAAGAAGTTGCTTAAAGGCCGGGAGTTTACAAGAGTGCAAAACAGCTTAAGTTTTGTGACAAGAACGATAAGCAAACAAACTTGGCGAAAACATTAAAAAAGAAATCCGTAATCGTCGCCAAGCAAGAGATAAGGGCAAGCAGCTCGGTTCGCATAAAGTCGAGCGGCCACGCCCTAGGTATCAACCACCACAACGGACTTATCAAAGAACCCCGCAAGGCTATCGACCTCATCCGAGCTATCACTATCTCAAGATTATGAACAACCGCCTCGTTCATCGCGTACATTAAGAGAACTTCTAAATAAAGAATATCCATTAAAAATAGAAGCAGTAGTGAAGATGTTCCGCAGCCTTAATGAAGACAATTCGCATTTTCACCGCTGCAGCCTCAAGAAGCCGAAGAAGTCAATAAGAAAGATCATCCGAACTACTATTCTTACCACCGCATGCTTGGACATAAGATAGAAGATTGCATCACCTTCAAGAGTTGGCTTGATGATAATCTCCTAAAAGGGAACATAACGATCCCAAAAGAATATATGAAGGAACCTCGTAAGGGAGGTTCCGCGATGTTATTTCAACGGATCCCATTGTTCCGATAGACCCTTACACGACCGATGACGGATGGAGTACCGTTTTGACAAAATCATCGAAGTAAATTCTTGGATCACATCCAGGCCGCTTCGGTACATGCTTCAACTCGCAGTTCGAGACCCATCAAGCCGAATTATCACTCGCGATCGGGTGAACCGCCCCCGAACGAGGAGAAGATCGTGGAAGAAAAGAAGATCGAGGCTCCGAAGGGTAGACTAGGGGTTGCTTATCCTAGGATGGTTATTTCCAATTCGGGGAGAAATCCTCGAACTCCTGACTCACAAGATGATTATTCGCCGCCCCGCCGAGATCTTATAAATATGGTGGCGTGCGTCAAGCATTTCGACTCTTTCAACAATTACGTAACAAGCGACATTCGACTTAATCCGGATCTCGATTCGAATACAAATAATGATTCTCAAATCATACACAACCTCGATAACCACGGCGAAGAAGATGTTCACAAGGGAGGCGGCTAAAGCTCGACAAGCAACGAGTCCATTTCACAGAATTCTCGAGGGGCTCCGATCACGATAAAATTATAACCATCGATACCGAAGCAACTTCGTAAAAGCCGGTTCTTCCAATTTAAGGGGATACACCGCATTCAACACCAAATTCAGAAGAGATAACCGAAGTAAATTTAAAGAGTGGAAAAGTTCTACCCCCGAGAATGGGTCCAAAGGATAAAGGAAAGCAGTGTGGTTGCTCATGAAGAGCGACCCAAATAGAATTGCCCATTCAGAAGAAACTGAGGAACATGGTAATAAAGTGGACTATAATGTGCTAGCCCATCTTAGAAGCTACCACTCAAACTAAGCATATACGACGCTCCGATCATGTCAAAGGAGATGAGGGAGGCTCGATCAAGGCTTTACTTGATCCGTACATCTTTTTAGCTCAAATAGCCGGTAATTCCTTTGACGAGGTTTTCTCGTTAAAAGAACAACGAGGTGTTACCTTCACAGACAATGATCTATTACTGGGAACAACAGATCACAACCGACTGTTATACATTTTAGTCACTATTGGAAAGTTTACGCTCTCCCGCAGTGTTGGTTGATCCGAGAGCATCAATCAACATAATGAATCTTTCGTATGCTAGCATATTTGGAAATTGATGCTGCGAGCTTGAATCGTACAAGATGCTATTAAGAGGCTTCAATCAAAAAGGAGAAAGAGTTTCGGATCGATCACACTACTAATGAAGACCGGTGATTTAGCAAAGACAACCGTAAAATTCCACATAATTGATTCTGAGACATCGTTAAACGCTCTACCGGGTCGACCGTGGATCCATGAAAATCGGATGGTACTCCGTCGTCTCGCACCAAAGGCATAAAGTATTACGAAGGAGGGGAACATTGCATCAAAGGTGACTTGCAACCATTCTCCGTATACGATCGGGAATTCATGAAGATGCGGCTTACTACGCGCCCCCGAAGAAAACAATTTTTTTCCAAAAAATACTATCCCGAATGAAGCAAAAGAAATCCGAGACGACTAAGAACCCGGAAGTTCTAGCTTCTCAACGCTACTCACCACTCCCTTACTTCGTCGAGATGGTGAAGATTTCTCCGTAACTTGCACCCGAGGTCGAGGCCGGGGGACGAGGATGTGGAAGAAATGTTAGAACAATGAACGGTAAGGAACGTGTCATCGATGTTGATTGTGAGAACACTTTGTGCGGCCTTTATTTTTTTTTTTTTTATTTTTTTTTTATTTTTGTGTCGTGTTTTATTTTGAAGAGGGGGTCGCCTAACGTAAATCATTTACGAATTTTTTAATTTAATTAAAATAAATAATTTGAAAAGTAGTATTTGATTTTGAAAATAATTTTAAATTAAGGTTTTAAGATATGAGATTAAACCGATCTCACATCCCAAATAAGCTTTTATATAAACGAGCACCGCACCACAAACCGTGTACCTATCCCTAAGGATAGACACACTCGCTCGATGGTGGGGCTTGATTAAATAAACTAGAAGATTAGTGACATCCGTTTGGTTCCGTGAACCAATTTTATAAGCCGACAAGTTTCCCTCGCTTAATATGAAAAACATTAAACGTGGTTTATATTACCCGGGTTCTTTAAAATTCCCTATAAGGGCAAGCCCCTATAGTTAATTACATCTTAAGTGACGGGAATCACCTAAGAAAACTCTCGATAATAATCAATGATTCTCGCTCTCAAGAATTTCACAAAGTTTAAGGTTTTCAAAGATCGAATTTCTCGAATTTCAATAAATGGAATGGATCAAATTTTGGAACTTTTTGTTTTGTGAATCCAAAGGAAGAGAGAAAGGAGAAATCACCGATTCGAAGTGAACTTCGATAATTTCCCGACTATCCTATTGTTTGTCTTGAATTTAGGAAAGTCCTAATGTTTATTCGATATTTCAATCTCGCTAATTTCAATTAATTGTGGCTTATATTTGTATGATAAAATAAACAACAGCCTAGAAAATGTGAGGGTTTATCGTCGTGACGGACGACTACCTCGAATCCTAAGACCGTGCTAGTAGCTTAATTTGCAATGCAAATGCCTAACGAAGAGCCGAGGATTTATGTCGCACTGTGCAAGCTACCTCGAAATCCTACGGCTTCGTTGTTTTAATTCTAAGAAGATTTTGGTCGAAGTAGGTTTAAGTTTGCCGACGACGATGATCGTGCCGCCCACCATGCTCCAAGCTCCTCGTTGTCGTTGGTGTTTAGTTTTAGAAATCATAAATCAGGGGGATGAGAGAAGTGTTTTCGTTTAGAGAAAATCTTAATTTCCAAGTGTTTTTTATGTTTTATTTAAAACAAATCTAAAGTTGATTATAATGACACCGGCTAAGATCCCACGGCTCCATCCTTCCGCATCATTATTTTTATCGGATTCACTAGTCCAGATGAATTTGCTAAACTCAAATCAACGAGTTCCACACTTTCAGCGACCGCGGAAATCCGCGCAACACGTAGGTTACATCATCCGAGGTATTCCCGATCATCCAACAAAAGACGTTTTAATTTAGTTGCAATCGTAGTTTTGTGTTCTGTTTGTGATTAAATTTTGAGTTGTTTTATCTTTTGAAATGTCAGGCGGTGAATTTTATTCCGCAATGACTTTTAACTTAGTTTTGGTTTTAGTTTGCGACTATCCTAAAGGTGCTGGCCATGCAAATGTTTTATCATGCAAGAAAAGTAAAATGCATTTGCACAAAGTAAATTGCAAGAAAGTAAATTGCAATAAAATAAAAGCTGCACTGGAGGGTCTTCCCGTCATCCCAAGCCGCACTTAAAACACAATTAACATTTAAGCAAGTTCCTAGTAAAGCTGGGGGAAAGGTTATGGTTTTCTACCAAATTCCTAATCCTATAGCTAGTCAACTCCTATGACGTCTAGGTTCTTTGTGTTTTTGTTTGAGGACGATTTTCTTCATCAAAGGACAATTAAGTCCAATTCTGTTCTTATAAATATCCTATCATATCAAGGTTACAAGCAATTAATCTTAAACATCTTTCTTCAATATCAGATCGTTTTAAGTCCAAATGAATTTAATTACATAAATGAATCGATCGTCCGAGGTTTTCAAGTCTTGTTAATTAAGCCATGGAACTAGACATTTCAATATCCTACAGTTGAAGTGACACTTCATTTAATGTTTTATTTGGTGAGCTATAATAACTAAAGCTTTCAAGGGTAAGTTAGTATTCAAATGATTCGTTTAAGTTAAAGAGTTTAAATTTGGAATAGTGTTCAAGTTGTTTTATATTTAATTTCTTTTATGTCTTAGGTGATGTTATATTTAATTTAACTTAATTTAATCGAGTTTTAATTTAGTTTAACATAGTTCAATTTAATTTGACTTGGTGTTTAATTACCTGATTCGATTTAACTTTAATTTAATTATTTAATTTAATTTAATTTAATTTTAATTATTTAATTAATTTAATTTTAATTGTTTAATTTAATTTAATTTAATTTTAATTTAATTTAACTTAATTGTTTGATTTAATTTAATTTAATTTTTAATTAATTTAATTTAATTGTTTAATTTAATTTAATTTAATTATTTAATTTAATTTAATTTAATTTTTAAATTTAATCTTAATTTAATTTATCTTTAATTTACTTTATTTTTAATTTTAATTAAAATTAAGTCTTTTAATATTTTAAATTGAGTTATCATTTTAATTAAAATCGAGTATTACTGATATAATTAATTTAGATTTTTAAATTAAAGAATAAATCTCTTCCTAATAAATATCCCTTATTTTAATAATTCCAATTTATTATTCCTCCAAATTTAATCTATTATTTAATTAAAGTTTAATCATTTTAAAATTATTTAATGGGTTTCTACCTTTAATTATTTAAATTTCAATCATCCAAACCAGATTAAAATCAAATATTTTACTTGTTGACTTTTTATTAAACCTAAAGTTTTAATTAAGGATTAAAGATTTTAATTACCATTTTACCCTTTAAGCTTAATAATTTCATAACTCAATAAATTGAACTCAAATGAACTTAAAATTTTTATGTGATCTTTACTCATATGTCAATAAAGCATACTATATTATAAAATGCACATTTTTCTCCGTAATTAATTTATTTATATAATTATTTTTGGTGGAAAATAGAGATTTTCAAGGAAAATTTGATAACATGACCAAGGGAAAAGTTTCTGTCCTTAAGAAAATTAAAGGACATTCCTAATGACCGCAGAAGCACTCGACCAATTTTGGTGATTTTTTGAATTATATTATTTTTATTATAATTATTTTGAGTTTTGGAGTGTTAATTAATTTAAAAATAAGATAAATGTTGAAAAATGGATTTTATATTTTTTTCAAAAATCTCTCTGATATCAAGGAAAACCAGAGAATCAAATTTTGCAATTTTCTGATTTTTCTATGATTTATAATAATTATTTTAGGTAAAAATGCTAGAAAATACATTTTTTTTAATTTTAAAATTACCCTAGGGCTTTAAAAATTTAATATTCACTAAATAGACTTAGGAAAAATGTGGGATTTGTTCCTAAGTGATTAAAATTCAAAATGTGACATTTTGGTGAATTTTATTATTTTTGTGATTTTTATTATTTTTTAATTACTAAAAATATTAAAATATTATTAAAAATCTCCATCTTTTAGAAAATTGAAATTTTAATTTTCTTAGATTCCCCTGATATCAGAGAGGCTCCAAAACCAATTTGGTGAATTTTTAAAAGGTATTTTAAAGTTATGAATTTTTAAAGTTTAAAATGGCTAAGTGACTTAATCAACCCAATTGAAGGGCTAACCAAGTCCAATTGACTTCAAATTTTTATGGTGGATTCCTCTGATCCTAAAGGCTTGGGGAGAATTGATTTCAAGTCAATTTGATGCCTGGTTAACTCTAATTAATTAAAGACCTATTTTAGGTGTTTAAGCCAATTAGGTTAATCCGAGTGAATTAACTCAAGTCCTATTTTTCCTGAGTTCTCTGGTCATAAGGAACATCACCAAATATTTCTATAATTTATTTCACAACATGCTAATTTTTGGAATTAAAATACTCAAAACAGCAACATGCATTTGAAAAATAAATAACTTTTCACAGAGATGGTTTCCCTGACCTCGAAAATCAGGAATGTTCCCAAGTTCAGAGGCTTCAAAAGTTCTATGGTCTCATGCCATGGTGAATTGTATACATGCATGGAGAATTAAATGTATGCAGAGAGTAAATAAATCATAAAAAATAAAAATACTTAATTAAATTAAATGATTTCTTTTCCACATTATTCTCCTCCGTTCACCGAGCAAGAGGGTATTTTTATTTTATTTTTGTGATTTTTCTACACAGAGATATGAATTTTTGCTTAGGAATTAAATAAATAGAAAAATACCCTAATTTTCTATTTATCCACGCGGCGCCGCGTCAACTCCTAAGCAGTCTCCGAACGCACACGCGTCGCGCTCCCATTCGACGCCGCCACCGAGCGCAGCCCGGGCCCCGCGGTTCTCGTACCGTCTCCCGGTCCGACGCAATCCTGGCCGTCCGTGCGCGCGTGTATCGAATGGACGGCATCTCCTGGTCCGACGCAATCGTCCCCAAGTGTTCTCACCCGAGAGCCGTCCACACTAAATCCCTAAGATCTCACTCGATTCTCAATGGATTTTCATGTTCTTATGCTCTATGGATTCGTCTTGAAGAGACGAACACATCTATACGGCTAACATGCATTGAAACTAAGGCATTTGAAATGGAGAACTTCCGAAGCTCGGGATGAATAGTTAACTCATACCTTAGCTCGTGAGAAGTGCGGCTTCAATCCGAGAGTTGTTGCACCTTCGATCGGGTCCCGCAAGCTCCGCATGAAGTCTCCGAAGTCCGGGTGAATTGCCTAGCTATGAAAGTGACCACAGCCGATCACAAAGCTTGAGGCCGGAGCAACCGGGTGGCCCTCGAGACGCTAGACAGCTTTCTGGGCTGAAACTTCTCCCTTCTCGTCCAATGAAGGTGTAGGACTGCAATTAATTCGAGGATTGGCTCACCGTGGCAAAGTGTCCCGGTTTTGGGTGGAATTTCGCCTGAGAAATTGCCTGTTGGTGGGGATTAGGCAGACACTGGGATCAACTCGCTCTAAGGATGGTGAAGTTGTCAAATAATTTTCGCAGTTTCAAGGTTTGTGCTCGGCTCCCCTTGGCCGAGAGGGTGAGGGGTTTAAATAGGAGGGAAGACTGAGAGAGTTAGGGGCTTGGGATCAGCTGCTCTGGTGAGGAGAAGATCAGCCATGGTAGCCACTCGGGGATGGGGCAGCCTCTACTAGTGAGAATTTCAATGTTGGCTCACATGTGAACTTTCGGCCATGGTGTTTTCCGGCGGCCTGGTGGCCGGCCGGCCAGGCATGGGTCACCCTCAAGGTCAGGTGGGTCAGGGCTGGAGGTTTGTGCAATCAATTGGCCATGGACATGTGTAAAGGCTTTGATCCAAAGTGGAATGGGGCATGGCTAGATTTGGACCTAAATGGGTCAACCCACCCATTCGGGCTAGGTGCACCACCCAAGGCCTGGTTTAGGCTGAGGAGAAAGTGATTTGGATCAGCTTGATTAGTGGGGTCAAGTCACAATCCAAGTACAATTAGGCTTAAGCATGGTTTAGTGGAATCATGTAAGTGGTTAACCATCTTTAGGAGTTAAGGAAAGAGCCTCCTCCTTTGCCCAAAATGGCGAGACATGTAAAGAGGCTCTCATGGCTTGCATATGGCTTATGCATGGCTCCATGGCTCCATTTGGCTTGGGAAAAGTAAAGTCAATTTCATGGAAATGGATTTAAGGAAAATTTTTGGTATTTAGGGGTGATTTGGCATGAGGCTTGATTTGGAATTATTATTCGATGATGAATTTAGGACTTAGGGATGATTTTAATTGAAAGTATGATGAGGGGAAATGTCATAATATGGGCCTTGGAAGAATTTTGGGCTTTTTTTGAAAGGGTTTTAGATGGGCTTTTAAGATGGATTAGGAAAGTGGGCTCTCGAATTTTAAAATGGATTTTCGGGATGAAATTTTGTAAAGAGGTTTGGCCAAATAATTATCGGGTTTAGCTCATGGATGTGTCATGAGTGACTTGAAGCAAATTTGGGGTAGTTTGGACTTGAATTGGGTTGGATTTGAATTCTTTTGGTGAATGGGCCAATATAGGTCAAATTGGGCTAACTTGGGCCAATGTTGGGCTAGTGGTTGAAATTGGAGTGTAAAATATTAAGAAATGTTTAAGGGAGTGTTTCAAAGAGGTTTTGGCTTTGGTTGGGTTTTAATTTTGAGGTTTGGGCCTATTTGGGTTAGATTCAAGCTTAGGTCAAAATTGGGCTTTTTGATTTTGGGTTGAATTTGAGTGGTCTGGTCAAAAATCTTGGGCAAATCATGTTGTTTTGTTTATGAGGATGTTAAGGAAGGTTTAGAAAAGATTTGGGGTTAATTGGAGTTGAATTGGGTTAGTTTGTATAAGCTCGTCATGGGTCCAAATTTGGGCTTTAAGGCCCAAAGTGAAATTGGTCCAAATGTCAATCAAATTGGACTCGGATTTGGTCTAAATTGTATTGGGAATGTTGAATTGAAGTTTAGAGTCAATTGGACCAAGATTGGGGTCAATTGGGTATGTTTGGTTTCCGATATCAACCACTTTGGGTTAAAATGGGTCAATTTGGGAAAGTTTTGACAAAAGTAGGTAAATCGACAAAATTGGCCCATGGTGTACTGGACAAAATGAAACTGGGAATATTTGGGATTTTCTGGAATTTTCTGGGAATTTTCTGAATTTTTGGATTTTTAGGCCAAGAAGGGTATTTTGGGTATTCTCGGAGGGTATTGGGGGGTTTTCTTGGAATTTTTGGTATTTTTGGGTATGGATGATCAATTTTGAGTGATGTGGAGGTGTTTTGGGATCGATTTTGGAAAATTTTAAAATTGAGATTTTGCAAAAATTGCAATTCAAGGGTTTTCTGGCAGTTTAGCAGTGTAGGTCCCTAGGGTCAAAATCGAAAAAAATTTGGGAAATTGAAGATCGGGTGAATTTGGGTGGGGTGAAATCATTTCGTCGAGTCATGAAGCCATTTCAAGCCCATATGAGCCATGAAAGGACTCATTCGAGGCATTCACTATGTTGTTCCTAACCCTCTTACCCAAGGGCTTGTGGGTTAAGGACCATCCATGTGAATCACCTACATGAGTCGTATGTCAAGTCGGGTATGGGTGTGGTTTTAGGAAGCGTGTGGAAATGTAGTGGTAGTGTAGTGTATGTCGCCCCTTCATCGACCAAAGCACCAGTATGGGGTCTCTAAGGCCAAAGAGTCCCATGTGAACTCATCCTTTTAAACTTCCATATTTGATTTCAACCCTCTAGGTGATTAGGGGTCTAAGGGCCAAGTTTGTGGAGCTCAAGTAGGAGTTTAGAAGTGGTTCGACTTCTAAAAGGCGGTCCCAATTCTAGTCCTCTAAGATAGTCAAAGGAAAAGCCTGCTGCCAGATCCTAAAATTTTAAAAAGAAAAGGAAGACCTCATCAAAAATGAGGTCAACAAATGGGACCCCAATAGGGTGTGACCCGAGCACACCGCGTTGCATTGGTGTTGACCGAAGCGATCAACAAAACCAACACGATGTCCAAGCGACGAACTTGGGGACGAAGTAGAAGAGTTTCGCTGTGGAGTGTCAAGTATATCTCCGGAATCGGAGATTCTTGAACTCTCGCTGGGGAAAGGAAAAGGAGGTGAATCCCAAATCACATGATCCGAGGGAATTTCGATTTAGATTTTATTTTGTTTCAATTTATGTTTTGATGTGCGAGTTTAAATTTTAGCTCGAGTTTCAATTTAGATCAAGTTTTGTCAAAATTAATTGAGGGATTCGATTCGAAATGAAAATTAGGATTTTATGTTTTAGATGTAACATCTCCAACCTCGAAAGAAAAATTGAATTGATTAGATTGAATCGTTGCAATGAGAAGATATCTCGCAGCAAAGTGGTGTTGGATGTAAAACTTTAACCTCAAGAGTTTCGATTTTTGATGTATTTCATTGCGATAAGGAAATGATCCTAGTTAATGCAAATTTCGATGTAAAATCCGACCCAAAAGGTTTGAATTTGATGTATTTCAAAGGTACGTGGAAAAGAATCCTAAAGCAAGCAGAAGCCTTTGATAAAATCCTCGACCCAAAAGTTTGAATTTTGATGTATTTCAAAGCAGTAATAGGAAGAGAATCCTAAAGTAAAGGCAGTCTCGATGTAAAATCCTCGACCAAAAGTTTGAATTTTGATGTGTATTTCAGCACAGAAGAGAATCCTAAAGCAAAGGTACTGGATGTAAAATCCTCGACTCAAAAGTTTGAATTTTGATGTATTTCATACAACAGAAGAGAATCCTACAAGTACTTGGATGTAAAAATCCGACCCAAAAGTTTTGAATTTTGCTGTATTTCAAAGGCACAGTGAAGAGAATCCTAGCAATGTTAGCCTTTGATAAATCCCCACCCAAAAGTTTTGAATTTTGATGTATTTCACAGAATAGAAGAGAATCCTAAAGTAAATTACAATGATGTAAAATCCTATCTAAAAGTTTTGAATTTCGATGTATTTCAAAGGTAACAGAAGAGAATCAAATAAGTACTTGATGTAAAATCCTCGACTCAAAAGTTCAACATGTATTTCACAATAGAAGAGAATCCTGAAGTATGGTGCAGTCTGGATAAAATCTCGACTCAAAAGTTTGAATTTGATGTATTTCATACAATAGAAAAAGAATCCTAGCAGTCATAGCCTCGATGTAAAACTGACTCAAAAGTTTACCCGATGTATTTCAAAGGTAACAGAAGAGAATCCTAAAGCAAGCAAGTGGCCTTGGATGTAAAATCCTCGACCCAAAAGTTTTGAATTTTGATGTATTTTAAAGGCAACAGAAGAGAATCCTAAAGTAAAGCAAGTACTGATGTAAAATCCCTAATCAAAAGTTTTGAATTTTGATGTATTTCAAAGGCAATGTGAAGAGAATCCTAGCAGTTTAGGCTCGATGTAAAATCCTCGACCCAAAGGTTTGAATTTTGATGTATTTCAAGCAATAGGAAGAGAATCAGCGTTGTCTTGGATGTAAAATCCCCACCCAAAAGGTTT
Organism: Papilionanthe hookeriana x Papilionanthe teres; assembly: GCA_022702705.1. Lineage (NCBI taxonomy): Eukaryota > Viridiplantae > Streptophyta > Magnoliopsida > Asparagales > Orchidaceae > Papilionanthe > Papilionanthe hookeriana x Papilionanthe teres. The sequence continues at coordinate 59,317,584 of CM040432.1, read as the reverse complement.
GAATTTTGATATTTCAAGGTAACAGAAGAGAATCCAGCACAAGTACTTTGATGTAAAATCCTCGACTCAAAAGTTTGAATTTTGATGTATTTCGATGCACAGAAGAGAATCCTAAAGGGCAGCCTTGGATGTAAAATCCTCGACTCAAAAGTTTGAATTTGATGTATTTTTAAAGGCAATAGAAAAGAATCCTAAAGCAAAGGCGGGCCTCGATGTAAAATCCTCGACTCAAAAGTTTTAAATTTTCACGGATCAGACTCGAAATCCTGGAAAGATTGAATTTGGAAATTTGGAAATTTGGAAGGATGAGTTTGAACTCGATTGAAATTTGATTTAAGATTTGATTTGAAATTTGAAAGATCAAGTTTGAAACTTGATCGAGATTGGATTTAGATTTGATCGAGGTTTCGATTTGAAGTTCTAAGGATGAATTCGATTTCGAAGTTCAAAAAGATTGAAATTTGATTCGGAATTTGGAAAGATTGAATTCGAGATTTGTGTTGATTTCGTTTTATCTTTTAATGGTTCAAATTTTATTTTGTTGTTTATTTAATATTCATGTGAACTTGGTGTTTGTCATTTTTCAGATTTTTTTTTTTAGAAAGTTTTCTTTTATTCTCTTTTTTTCTTCGTTCTTTCGTTCTAAGTTCATTTAACTTTAATGGCGTTTCCAATCAATTTGCACAAAAGAGGTGAAGGCCAAAAAACGCGACATGGTCACTTTCATTCCAATCATGTTGAAAATACGTCGTACAACTCGATCTCGGAATATATTTCATACAATCCATGTACCAAACTAATCGTAGGCGATCTTTCACATCCATCAAAAGAATCATCTCACAAAAATCCATATCTCAATAGTGAGGTACATGGTCAATAACATCACCTTCCAAGCCATCCTTGGCAAGGATGCCTACTGGATGTACACGGAGGTGTGATATTTCCCATGTAACTCACAATGTATACGCAGGTTCTCTAGCTCAGACCTGGGTTGAAATGGCAGTATTTCATTGTTGTCCATCCTCCCGAAAGTAACCGAGATTCGCTCCACCGGCACCCCGGTATGCAATGCTTTGCGATATCTGGCTCGTTACCTGCAACATCATGACGGAACCCACCGGTAAAGGTATCTTTTACCGGCCCTCGGAACTCGCCGTCCGCTATCCGGAGGTCGCATCCGAATACGATGTTGCACTCATTCAAGAAAGAGACTGTGCGTAAAGGTCCGACGAAGTCGTGGTGATCAAGCGTTTTCATATTGCTGCAACCACCCCGTTTCGTAGATGTTGATAATGCAAGCGCCATCGGCATGCAACTCGGCAGCGATTCCCTCCATGTTATCAATCTTTTACCATTCTCTTGATAACTAATGGCATCGGATCTACTTCGCTCTATGACGGGGCATTCCCGCGGGTTTCTTCGTCTTCAAGAAAGTCGAGCAAGACATCCGCATTGTATCGTGATTCTTCCTTTCCCCGGCATCCATCTCCGGTTCCGAGTATGTGTTTTTCCTCGCGCGGCTCGCTCGGCCCATTCTTTTCGCATCCCGGATACACATCCACGATTTGCCGTTGTTCATACTCCGAGAATACGCTTCGTGTGTAGCTCGAGGCCTTCTAGTATGTCGATTCTTCTTCCTTTAATTCTCTCGAAGTATTCGAAAGTTTTCTTTTCAACATCTCCCGCATCCTCTTCCAGCCCGTATTCCGGAATGATCTCGCATGGCGAGGCCTCGTGACATATCGTGGGATATATGGTTCAATCCCTTCACGTTCCCCCGCATACCTCGGCTCCTCGTGATGATGGCCTGGCCGGACATCCCCCGGGTTGCTTCGCAACAAGGTCACGCACCGCCTGGTGGTTCTATCCGATGGCGCGGCAGCCTTCTTCTTCCGATCTTCCGGAGACTTCCCCGGTTCTTTCCGTTATTCTAGGAGCCGGCCTCCTTTCTTCGGTGTTCCTCGGTGAACCGGTGTCCTCGAAATGTGTGTGCCGGCATTAAGCAAATTGCCTCGTCGCGCTGGTCCGCGTACCTAGTTTTGTTAACATCTTACTGGATGCGGCGATTCTTATTTCTTCGTATGCGTGGTCGCGAGAGTAGCCCTCCGAACTTCTGCATCTCCGCGGGCGCGGCGCCGACAAGCTCCGCTCCGCCGTAGTGACTACGGACTTCATTTTCTTGTCTTCTTCGCATGTTTGCTTTTCTTTCTTGTTGATTGGACGGCTCAGGGCCACCCACTTTCATCACTCGTCCGCCCGGGTAGTTCTTCTCGTTAACTCGGGACCCGACTACTTTCCTCGCATCGTAGGCCCGCTGGTGCGAAATCCGAGTCAATCTCGATTATCGCTCCATCTTTCACCCTCTTTTCATCGAGTGCAAGGCTTACGCCATTCTTAAAGTTCAAGACCAACCGCCCGTTCGACATTTCCCCGCGAAAAGACAAGGAAAAGGATCGTGGGTCGTATTAAGAACAAGAACATTAAGAAAATGTTTATTAAAGATACATTTTTTGATTATTTTTATATTTTCGAAATTTAACGAGAATGAAGTAGGATAAGATCCGGAAAGAGATCTTGATTTGAAAAAGAAAACAAGGAAAACTTAATTATCATGATTTTATTTATCTTAGCACATTTTATTATTTTTGGGTTCGGACCCAACCACAAGTAATTACTTCACCCGTGTTTCTTAGGGATGAAGAATTCATTCCTTCGAAACATCAGGTAGCGTAATATTTTTTCAAGTATCGTCCGTCGATTGGAAGCATATGTCGTTCTCCCCGGCAATTCACTAGCCGGGTAGGAACCTCCCGAGTATACCGCTTCAACCACAAACGGTCCTTCCCAAGTGGGTTCAAATTTTCCTCCTATCTTGCGGTGTGCAAGAATAGGTCTCTCGAGAACGAGAACTAAGTCACCAACTTTCAAGGTTCTTGGGCGGACCCGCCTTGTCATGGGCTTGAACCATCTTAGCTTGGCATAGTTCTAAATTCGTTGCGCCGCAAGTCTTTTCCCTTCCAAGCTTTCTAATTCTTCGAGTCGTAGTCCGGCGTTTTCTTCGTCGTGATCTTGTTTGCAACTCGCAATTCCGAGTGAAGGAAGTCGAACCTCTAAAGGTAACACTGCCTCGGACCCATACACCGAGCGTAAGGTGTAGTTTCGAGTAGGGGTTCGAAGGTTGTCCGGTAGGCCCATAAGGCTTCTAACAATTTCTCGTGCCAATTTCTCTTATTATCGTCCAAGGTTTTCTTTAAGATTTGAACGAGAGTTTTATTAAAAGCCTCGCCGAGGCCGTTTGCTCTCGGGTAGTAAATCGTCGAGTATCGCCGCCGATTCCGTGTCTCCCCGACAAAATTGTTGATTTGTGTGCTTCCGAATGCCGACCCATTATCCGAGATGATCCCGCGCGGCACTCCGAAACGGCAGACAACTTGGTTCTCGAAAACCGCAAGCACGTGGTGTGCTTTCACTTCTCTAAGTGGAACTCGCTTCCGCCCACTTGGAAAAGTAATCCGTAGCCGCAAGAATGAAAGCGATGTCCTTTCGAAGATGGTGGTTCTATCGGACCCACTATATCCGTGCCCCAACATTCAAACGGCCACGACGCAATTGTCGGTGTAGCACATTCGGAGGTCGGTGTAGAACCACCCGTGCACTCGGCATCGGTGACGGCTCTCGGCGATTTTCATGCAGTCGGTCATCATCGAGGGCCGTAGTACCCTAGTCTTTTAATTTTCATCTTCATCTTCGGACCCGACCGGTGAGCGCCACAGAGTCCCGAATGCACCTCTTTAACAATTTCACGGGCCTCGTACCCGCTTAGGCACCTTAGCCACATTCGATCAAAAGACCTTCCGTACAATGTGTTGTTTATTAATGCGTAGGACGAGTTCTTTTCTTGATCCGATGGGCTAGCGACCTATCCTCCGGTAGCTTTCGTTTGCGTGTAGTCCATCAACGGCCGTCGCCAATCTTCTCGTGTTTTCTCGTCACACGCCGCAACCGATTCTTTTTCTTTTCTCGATTTGTGTATTGTGTCTATGTCGAGTCGTGATAGGACTCGACGTCCGTGAACCGACACTTCCACCGATTCATCTTGCAAACGAGCAAATTCTTTTGCGAGACGGGCTAAAGCATCCGCTAAAGCATTCTCTTTTCTAGGAATTTTGTAGATTGTCACATTCGGAATCTGTTCCAACAACTGTATGAGCATACCGGAAGTATTGTTCGAGTCTTGGTTTAAAAATTCTGTATTGTCCGGCGATCCGTTGAATGATTAACCGTGAATCCCCGTAGATGTTGATGTCCGTTATCCCCATTTGAATGGTTAATTCCAATCCCGTTATGAGGGCTTCGTATTCTCGCTCGTTGTTCGTACACGGCTCCGTCAAGCGGTAGGAGTATCTTAACATCCCCCGCTCCGTGTTATAAAGATTAGCCCGATTCCCCGCCTTACGGCACTATCACTTGCGATTCTTCGTCTTTGTGTGCCGAAGATGCTCCGTCGAAATACAATTCCCAACGTCGATCATCGTGGTCTTCTAGGTTCATTATTTGTTCGTCCGGCAGATCGTCATCGAGAGGAGAGTCGGCCGGCAAAGGGTGTGCTGCGAGGAAGTCCGCTAAGACTTGTCCCTTTACAGACGTCGCAGGCACGAAAGTTATATCGAATTGCAATAATATCATCGACCATCCGGCAAGTCCGCCGGAAAGTGTTGGACGAGTCATCAAGTATTGCAATGGATTAAACTTCGAAATCAAGTCGACCTTATGAGAAAGCATGTAGTGCCCGAGCTTTCGAGCGGCGAAGATCGGGGCCAAACAATGCTTTTCAATTGCGGGATACCTTACTTCCGTCGGAAGTAAACGACGGCTTAAGTAGTAAAGAGCATTTTCTTTACCCTCATCATCGACCCGGCCAACAGTGGCTCCGAGAGAGTCGTCTAAAGCCGCGGTGTAAAGTATCGCGGTCTACCCGAGACTCGGGGTCGCTAAGACAGGAGGTGTCATTAAATATCGTTTAATGTCTTCGAAGGCCTTCTCGGCATTTCTCTTCCCAAATAAATTCGGCGTCCTTTTTAACTAGTGCCGAGAAAGGCCGACACCTACCCTCGACAGTGCTCGAGATAAAGCGTCGAAGATATGCCAGCTTCCCTTGAAAAGATCGTAGTTGTTTTAAGGTTTTGGGAGGCGGCATTTCTAAGATGGCTTTAATCTTCTCCGGATCGATTTCAATTCCACGATGTCTGACAACGAATCCTAAGAATTTCCCGGAGGTGACGCCGAAGGCGCATTTTAAGGGATTCATCTTAAGGTTAAATTGTCTTAATCGTTCGAAAACAATTCTCAAATCATACAGGTGGTTTTCCTTTACTTTGCTTTTGATGACGACATCGTCCACGTAGCACTCGACTTGATTGTGGATGAGATCATCAAAAATTCTCGTCATTGCTCTTTGGTAAGTCGCTCCGCGTTCTTCGATCCGAATGGCATCACCGTGTAAGCAAAATACTCCGATCGGCGTTCGAATGCCGTAAGCTTTTCATCTTCTCGGAGCCATTTTTATCCGGTTGTATCCCGAAGATCCATCCATGAATGAGAATATTTCATGTGTCGAAGCAATATCGATCATCGCTCTGGAATCAGCAGAGGGAATTCATCTTTTGGACATGCCTTGTTTAAATCTCTCGAAGTCCACACAAATTCCGATCCGACCATTCTTCTTTCGACTCGGCACCACATTGGCTAACCAAGTCGGGTATTGTTCTTCACTGACAAATTTAGCGTCTATTAGCTTTTTAACTTCGGCTATGACTTGTTGTTCGATTTCCAGACGCATTCTTCTCGGGACCTCGTCCGACCGGAATGCAGTAGGATCCACTCCTAACTTATGGACCGCAACCTCCGGAGCTAATCCCGGCATTTCATCGTAGTTCCAAGCAAAACAAGCTCTTAAATTCCATTAACAATTCGATTATTTCTTCGGAGTCTTCTTTATCGAGTAAGGAGCTAACAAAGGCAGGTCTAGTGCTCTTCGCTAGTACCCAAGTTAACTTCCGTTAACTCATCTATCAGTAGATTTGATTTCTTCTTCGAATTCCGTGGAGCGTCTCCACTCTGTAAATCTTCGAGTTCGTCTCGTAGTTTCCATGCAGTTTTCATTGGATTTGCAAGTGACAACCAAACAAAATTCGCATCGTCAATCGACCCTACCGTGCCGAATCCGAGTCCATACTTCGAATCGAGTGGACGACCGGAGTTATTCCATAACTTTTCAAAATGTTGTGATCGGCCTTTTGTCCATTGTCGAGGTAAGAAACCACGTTGAATTAAATTTTGAACACAGGGAGAGTACCACTCAAAAGGTAATTCCATTAATTCCGATGAAGTGACATCTTCGAATTGTACATTATTTTCGCTTTGGAGGAAGAAGCACCACTAGTAGAATTCGATCGGCTTTGCACCGTCACTACGTACCTCTTTGACCTCCATACCCTCGATCTTATTAGAATGGATCGGAGTTAGGGTCATAGTATGTATGTAGTGGTTAATCTTCTCGTACATCGATTTGTATTCTTCGTTCTTTTCATCTTCGAGGAGATCTTCGTATTGCGGCTTCTTTCGACTTATTGTTGTCGCTTCTTGCTTGATTTCTTTTCCTCTTCGTAACTATCATCCCAATCAACATTGATGGTTGGTTTCTTCCGTCCAATTGTCCTAGTGTCTCTACCACGGCCTCGTCCCCGCCTCGACCTCGGATGCGAGTTGTGGAGAAACCTTCACCATCTCGCCTGAAGGGAGTGGTGAGTGATCTGTTGGACTAGGACTTCGTGTTCTTCGTTGTCCCGAACTTTCTTTGCTTCATTTGTTATGGTATCTCCGGAGAAGATTGTTTTCTTTGGCGGTGCATAATAAGCCGCATCTTCATGGATTCCAATTTCATGTACCGGAGAATGGTTGTAAGTCTCCTTTGATGCACTCGTTCCCCTCCATCGTAATATTTGATGCACCGATGCGTAGATGATGGTACCATCCTCGTTTTCATGTATCCATGGTCGGCCCAAGAGAGCGTTGAACGACGTTTCGAATCGATTATATGAAATTTCGCGGTTGTCTTTGCTAAATCACCGGTCTTCATCGATAGCGTTATCGACCCGAGGGCTCTTTCTCCTTTCCGGTCGAATCCTCTTAATAACATTTTGTCGGCCTCGAGCTCACGAGCATCAATTTCCAAGTATGCTAGTGTTCGAAGACTCATTATATTGATTGATGCTCCCGGATCCACCAATACTCCGGAGAGCGTAAACTTCCCAATTGTAACTCGAAATGTACAACGGTCGGTTGTGATCCGCTCGTCCCAAGTAGTAGGTCATCGTCCGTGAAGGTAACACCTCGCTCGTTCCTTTAACGAGCAAACCTCATCCAAGGAATCTCCGGCCATTTGAGCTAAGCAAATTTCCGGATCAAGTAAGGCCTCGATCGAGCTTCTCTCATCTCCTTTCGATAAGATGAGAGCATCGTAGATGCTCGCCTTGGCCGGTAGTTTCCTAAGATGGGCTAGCACGTTGTAGTCCACTTTGTTCTCCTCGTGTCTCGGCTTCTTCTCGAACGGGTATTTCTTCTCGCCTGGGTTGGTTCTTCTTGAACAACCACCCGCTTTCCTTTGTCTTTTGGACCCATTCTCGGAGGTAGAACTTTTCCACTTCTTAGGTCGACTTCCGTAATTTCTTCGAATCTAGTATCGAGTTTGTCGGTGTCTCCTCCCGAATCGGAATGACCGGCTCTTCCGGATTATCTTCCAAATCGAAGGCTCTAACTCTATCGTAACCGGAGCTCCTCGAAACTCACGCATAGATCCGTTGCTTCGTTGAACTCTCGTAGCCTCCTCGATGGATGTCTTCTTCGTCATTTTGATCGTCGAGATCTTGTATGATTCGAGAATTGTTGTTGGTATCGAAATCGACGCCCGGATTGTCGCTAATTACGTAATCGTTAGAAACGGTGCCAAAACGTAGCCAATGCCATCACCCTTATCATTATATGATCCCACCGAAGTGAGCAGATAATCATACAAAATCGGAGGTTCGAGGGATTTCTCCCCCGAATCGGAAACAACTATCCTAGGATAAGCGGCCCCTGAGTCTAGCCTTAGGAATCTCGGCCACCTCTTCTTCGTCAATTTTCTTCTTCTCTTCGATTGTCTCCCGTCGAGGTGGTTCTTCTATCGCAAGTGATAAGCACGGCTTAACAGTGTCTCGAACTCGAATTGAAGCTCGCACCGAAGCGGTTCGGATGTTGTCTAAAATCTTCTTCGAAGATCTCGTCCGAGCGGTAGTCCATCCATCGTCGCGTGCATAGGGATCTATCGGAATGACGGGATCGGCCGAGATAACATCGACGGAACCTCCTTTCGGGGTTCCTTCATGTACTCCTTCGGGATTGTTATATTTCCTTTCCGAAGGTTGTCGTCGAGCCAACTTTTCAAGGTAATGCAGTCTTTCTATCTTGTGCCCAAGCATCCGATGGTAGGGGCAAAAGTCGGGATCACCTTTCTTGTTGACTTCCTCCGGTCTTTTCGGCTCGGCAGCTGGAAATCTGGAGTTTTCATTAAGCTACGGAACATCTTCGGTATCGCTTCATTTTTGAACGGATATTCTCTCGCTCGAAGCTCCCTCAATGTACGTTGCGGACGAGACGGTTGTTCATACTCGCGGAGACGACCGATAATCGGACCGGGGTTGCCGGTAATTTTGTCGTGGTTGCTGCGGCCGTTTCCTGTGGTATTTGCATCGGTTGTTTGCCTTTGTCAACCGCCGCAACGACCCTGCATTTCTTTTCGAAAGTCTTCACCGGCTTCTGCTTGTCCGTCTTGTCGGCAAAACTTAATTGCTTCGCCTCTTCTTGCAAGCTTCCCGCCTTGCTTAACAACTTCTCAAAAGTCTTAATAGTGAATCCTCGAGGAGGAGTGCTATCGGGCCGTGAATGCTTTTAAGCAAGATGCCGATCGCATGTTGTTCTTGCAGTTGTGGTTCACACTTCATGCTTAAGTTTCTCCATCGAAGTATGTAATCCACCAAAGTTTCATTCGGCCTTTGTTTCTCTACCACTAAATCACCTATAGTGATGTGGTGCCGAGCTCCGGCGAATCGCTTAATGAAGAGGTTCTCTAGCTCCGAGAACGTCTTCACCGAACCATCTGGCACTCCGCATACTCGCCGAAGGCGATTCCCGACGTATCGCTAACGAACCGTCGGAAGAGTAGCGCATCGCTCCCGCCGGCATTGCAACAACCGGCACGAAAGTGTGCAACATGCCGTCGGGGGTTCCCGGCTCCATCGAAGGTCTTAAACAGAGGTGGTACGAAGCCCTTCGGGTATCGGACAGTCGTCGAATTCTTCCGGTAAGGTCTACCCGTCCGAATAGATGTCCCGTTCTTCGATTGTGCTAGGGCTTCTCGCACTCCGCCGTTCTACCAAGTTCTTGATATCCTTTTCGTGGATCATACTTTGTGTTGTATCCTTTTTCACTGGTCATCCCCATTGACGGATGTAATCTCCTTTCCTCCGTCTACGATGTGAATGACTTCCGGGGGTGTCTCTCTATGTGGTCGTACTCGACTTTGGAGAGTGGCTAGAGCTACGGCCATCTCTTCCATCCTCTTCGCCATTCGAGCGATCGTGTCATCCTTTTCCCGAAGCCGTCTCTTCATCGCTCCGGCTCCTCTCTTCGCGGCCGCAGGAGCACCTCGAGAAGATGATGAAGCTCGTGTCTCAACCATGTTGATTTCTCGCATATTCGTTGTCCATGAATTCCGATGAGTCGATCTCATCTCCGAACTTTTCTTCTCTTTCTTTTGCCAACCGTCGGATGTCGGCTTCTCAACTTTTCCATGGCATCTTCTAGCGGAGCTTTCGTGCATTCGTGGTTGTCATGCGATGGTTGCCGGGTCCTTTTTTCACGAGTCCCCTTCATCGCAAGAAGCACTTTCTTCGCATTCCAGCCTCCCGGCGAGACTTTCTTTCTCGGCCGCCGTTTCGCCTCAATCGCCCCGTAGTGGGACGCCACACCATCCTTCTAGCAAGCAGAAGGTCTATGACCGCATGGTCTATCGGCCAAATGCCGGAAGGTGGTATCCTCCCTAATCCGTAACCCCGATACTACGACAGGCGGGCTAGCCTTCATTCTCTTGCTCGGCTTTTCTATCATGACGGCGGGTTCTACTCGGGGCCCAAGATGGGATTCGACCGGCACCCGCCCTATCCTTCGTAGAATTTCCGACACGGCGCTTTTCCTTCTTCGCTAGCTTTTCTACCAAAGTTCGCAGCCGAGCAAACGGCGTAGTTCTAGTTCTTTTCTTGCGGCTATCGTTGTAGTATGCGGGCCGAGGTAATGTGGCAGACAATCTTGCGAACATTCTCCTCATCCTCTCGCGGCGGAGAGGGGATGGAACCCGCTTCCTCCCAAAAGTGGTATGTAGTCGGGCGAAGGTGTATATTCCGGTAGCGGTGTATATTCCGGCAACTCCGGAATTTCCTCCAGAAGGCAATCTCGGCAGCTCTCGGCTTCCCCGGCGATCCTTCTATTTCTATTTCTTCTTCGGGTCTTTGTCGGCCGAAGGAATCTTCGAACCGGACCCGATTTCGAAGACGAAGGTCTTACGAGAAGATCCGTACCCTCCACGTGCATAATGTGCTTATCATAGCTTCGGATTCCTTTCCCCTTCGATTCGGCGTAGCTCGGGGTAGGTGCGTAAACAACTAGACCAATGGGGGTAGTGAGAATCAGTTCTCCCGCGGACGACGAGACTCCTCCTAGTCGGGACCCTTTGCGGGAGGAAACTCTTGGGTCGACCTAAGGTCGAACTCAAGCAAGTGGTTCCTCGCCTTCGGATACCTTGTTTGTCGCTGCAAAGAGGGAGACGTCGGTGACCTCGACGTTCGTGAAGTCAAATCCTCGTCCAAATCGGATGACCCCATTGTCGGGCAGTTCATCCTTATAGACAGCGAAGTCCAGATCCGTTGGTGAAGGAGAAAATCAGCTTCGGGCTTCCATTTCTGCAAGGTAGATTCCGGTTGTCGGTCCCAAGTTATGCTTCTTCTTCTAGGACGAAAAGGAATCGAAAAGAGTCCGAACTCATTCTTTGTTCATGTATTTATAAAAAAAGAATCATTTGTTAAAAGAATCACTTATTAGAGGGTTTGTTTATTTAGAACGGAATGTTCAAAGGTGTAGAGAAGGTAAGGAATCCGATTCGAGAAAGGAAAAGAAAGTCTTAAGCAAGACTTCCCGACTCGAAGGATCACTCCTAAACTAACACCTATCTGGGGTCCACCCCACCTCGTAAATGAGGTAAAAGGATCTCGGAACCTCTCCGTTTAGGGGTGTCTAAACAATGGCTCCTAAATCCAAGAGAATGTTGGCTATACTTGTTCAAGATAGAAATGAACATAGTATTCCAACGGAAAGAAGGGTAGCTCGATCCATTAGGGACATGGATACACTACCGATTTTCGAAAGCGAAATTATTTGATTATAATGGAGAGAGGAATTCTCCCCACGTGAGTCGCCGTAAATCTCGTCGCGCATATTTTTAGGTCGTGTTTTATTTTGAAGAGGGGTCGCCTAACGTAAATCATGTCGACGAATTTTTAATTTAATTAAAATAAATAATTTGAAAAGTAGTATTTGATTTTGAAAATAATTTTTAAATTTGAAAGTTTTAAGATATGAGATTAAACCGACTCTCACATCCCAAATAGTTTATATAAACGAGCACCGCACCACAAACCGTGTATCTATCCCTAAGGATAGACACACCGCTCGATTGGTGGGGCTTCGATTAAATAAACTAGAAGATTAGTGACATCCGTTTGGTCTGCGAACCAATTTTATAAGCCGACAAGTTTCCCTCGCTTAATATGAAAACATTAAACAGGGTTTATATTACTCGGGTTCTTTAAAATTCCCTATAAGGGCAAGCCCCTATAGTTAATTACATCTTAAGTGACGGGAATCACCTAAGAAAACTCTCGATAATAATCAATGATTCTCGCTCTCAAGAATTTCAAAGTTTAAGGTTTTCAAAGATTGAATTTTGGAGTTTCAATAAGGAATGGATCAAATTTTTGGAACATTTTGTTTTGTGAATCCAAAGGAAGAAAGGTAGGAGAAATCACTGATTCGAAGTGAACTTCGATAATTTCCCGACTATCCTATCGTTTCGCTTGAATTTAGGAAAGTCCTAATGTTTATTTGATATTTCAATCTCGCTAATTTCAATTAATTAGGGCTTATATTTGTATGATAAAATCAAACAAATAACTTTAGAAGATGTGAGGGTTTATTGTCGTATCGGACGACTACCTCGAAATCCTAAGACCGGTTAGGGGCTTAATTTGCAATGCAAATGCCTAACAAAGAGTCGAGGATTTATGTTGCACTAGTGCAAGCTACCTCGAAGTCCTATGGCTTGGTTGTTTTAATTCTAGGAAAGTTTTGTCGAAGTAGACTCGAGTTTTGCTCGATGACGATGGTCGTGCCGCCCACCATGCTCCGAGCTCCTTGTTGTTGCAGAGGTTTAGTTTTAGAAATCATAAATCGGGAGTCGAGAAAAGTGTTTTGGTTTAGAGAAAATCTTAATTTCCGTGTGTTTTTTATGTTTTATTTAAAACAAATCTTAAAGTTGATTATAACGACACCGGTTAAGATCCCACGGTTCCATCCTTCCGCATCATTATTTTTATCGGATTCACTTAGTCCAGTATGAATTTGCTAAACTCAACCGAATGAGTTCCACACTTTCATTTAGACCGTGGGAAATCCCGTTAGCAACACGTAGGTTACATCATCCGAGGTATTCCCGATCATCCAACAGGACGTTTTAATTTAGTTGTAATTGTAGTTTTGTGTTCTGTTTGTGATTAAATTTTGAGTTGTTTTATATTTTGAAATGTTGTGGCGGTGAATTTTATCTTGCAATGACTTTTAACTTAATTTTGGTTTCAGTTTTAGGGGCTATCCTAAAGGTGTGAGTTTTCATGCAACAGCTTGTTTTATCATGCAAGAAAAATAAACGCAATTGCAATAAAGTAAATTGCAATAATGTAAATTGCAAGAAAGTAAATTGCAATAAAATAAAAGCGTACACTGGAGGGTCTTCCGATCATCCCAAACTGCACTTAAAACACAATTAGCATATTTAAGCAAGTTCCTAGGTAAAGCTAAGGGAAAGGTTATGGTTTTCTACCAAATTCCTAATCCTATAGCTAGTCATTTCCTATGACGTCTAGGTTCTTTGTGTTTTGGTTTAAGGACGATTTTCTTCATCAAAGAATAATTAAATCCAATTGTTCTTATAAATGTCCTATCATATTGAGAAAGTTCTTAAGAAGGATCTTAAACATCTTTTCAATATTTCTGGGATTGTTTTAAGTTCAAATGAATTTAATTATACAAATGAATTAATCGTCCAAGAATTTCAAGTTTTGTTAACTTCGTTCGCTGAACTAGGACATTCGAATATCCTATGAGTGAAGTGACACTTCATTTAATGTTTTATTTAGGAGCTATAATAACTAAAGCTTTCAAGGGTAAGTTAGTATTCAAATGATTTGGTTTAAGTTAAAGAGTTTAAATTTGGAATAGTGTTCAAGTTGTTTTATATTTAATTTCTTTTATGTCTTAGGTGATGTTATATTTAATTTAACTTAATTTAATTGAGTTTTAATTTAGTTTAACATAGTTCAATTTAATTTGATTTGGTGTTTAATTAATTTGATTTGATTTAACTTTAATTTAATTATTTAATTTAATTTAATTTAATTTTAATTATTTAATTTAATTTAATTTAATTGTTTAATTTAATTTAATTTAATTTTAATTTAATTTAATTTAATTTAATTTGTCTTAATTTAATTTAATTATTAAATTTAATTTAATTTTAATTTAATTTATCTTTAATTTACTTTATTTTTAATTTTAATTGAAATTTTTGAAAGAGTTTAATAATTTGACTTTAGTTTAATGATTAAGTCTTTTAATATTTTGAATTTGAATTATCATTTTAATTAAGAGTTGAATATTAATGAGATGATTAATTTAGGGATTTTTAAATTAAAGAATAAATCTCTTCCTAATAAATATCCCTTATTTTAAGGATTCCAATTTTATTATTCTTCCAAATTTAATCCATTATTTAATTAAAGTTTAATCATTTTAAAACTATTTAATGGGTTTCTACCCTTTAATTATTTTAATTTCAATCATCCAAATTAGATTAAGATCAAATATTTTACTTGTTAATTTTTATTAAACCTAAAGTTTTAATTAAGGGTTAAAAGTTTAATTACCATTTTACCCTTAAGCTTAATAATTTCATAACTCACTAAATTAAACTTAAATGAATTTGAAATTTTTATGTAACTTCACTCATATGTCAATAAAGACATGAGAGGAGAAAATGTGATTTTTCTGTATTTAATTTATTTATATAATTATTTTTGGTGGAAAATAGAGATTTTCAAGGAAAATTTGATAACATGACCAAAAGAAAGTTTCTGTCCTTAAGAAAATTAGGGGACATTCCTAATGACCAGAGAAGCACTTGGACCAATTTTGGTGATTTTTTGAATTATATTATTTTTATTATAATTATTTTGAGTTTTGGAGTGTTAATTAATTTAAAAATAAAATAAATGTTGAAAAATGGATTTTATATTTTTCAAAAATCTCTCTGATACCAAGGAAACCAGAGAAGCAAATTTTGCAATTTTCTGACTTTTCTATGATTTATAATAATTATTTTAGTGAAAATGCTAGAAAATACATTTTTTTAATTTTAAAATTACCCTAGGGCTTTAAAATTCAATATCTCACTAAATAGACCTAGGAAAAATGTGGGATTTGTTCCTAAGTGATTAAAATTCAAAATGTGACATTTTGGTGAATTTTATTATTTTTGTGATTTTTATTATTTTTTAATTATTAAAAATATTAAAATATTATTAAAAATCAACTTTTTTAGAAAATTGAAATTTTAATTTTCTTGGGTTCCCCTGATATCAGAGAGGCTCCAAAACCAATTTGGTGAATTTTTGAAAAGTATTTTAAAAGTTATGAATTTTTAAAGTTTAAAATGGCTAAGTGACTTAATCAACCCAATTAGTGGGGCTAACCAAGTCCAATTGACCTCAAATTTTTATGGTGGGTTCCTCTGATCCTAAAGGTCAGTGGAGAATTGATTTCAAGTCAATTTGATGCTTGGTTAACTCTAATTAATTAAAGACCTATTTTGGGTGTTTAAGCCAATTAGAGTTGTTCTGAATGAACTAAGTCAAAATCTATTTTTCCTAGGGTTCTCTGGTCGTAAGGAACATCACCAAATTTTCCTAGAATTTATTTCACAACATGCTATTTACTGGAATTAAAATACTCAAAACAGTGACCTGAACTTGAAAAATCAAGAACTCCTCATAGGATGGCCTCTGACTTTGGAAAATTCAGGGAATGTTCCCAAATTCAGAGGCTTCAAAAGCCCTATGGTCTCATGTCATGGTGAATTGTATGCATGCATGGAGAATTAAAACAATGCAGAGAGTAAATAAATCATAAAAAATAAAATATTTGATGAAATTAAGTGATTTCTTTTTCACATTATTCTCCTCTCGTTCACTGAGCAAGAGGGTATTTTTATTTTATTTTTGTGATTTTTCTACACAAAGATATGGATTTTTGAAGTTTAGGGAATTAAATAAATAAGAAAATACCCTAATTTTCTATTTATCCACGCGGCGCCAGCGCATCCTCGGCAGCTCCGAACGCACACGCGTCGCGCTCCCATTCGACGCCGCCACCTGAGTCAGCAGCCCGGGCCCCGCGGTTCTCGTACCGTCTCCTGGTCCGACGCAATCCTGGCCGTCCGTGCGCGCGTGTATCGAATGGACGGCATCCGTTCATCGTCCCCAAGTGTTCTCACCCGAGAGCCGTCCACACTAAATCCCTAAGATCTCACTCGATTCTCAATGGATTTTTACGTTCTTATACTCTATGGATTCGTCTCGAAGAGACGAACACATCTATACGGTTAACATGCATTGGAACAAAGGCATTTGAAATAGAGAATCTTCAGAAGCTCGGGATGAAGAGTTAGCTCATACCTTGGCTCAGAGAAGTGTGGCTTCAATCTGAGAGTTGTTGCACCTTCGATTGGGTCCTAGCAAGCTCCAGATGAAGTCTCCGGTCCAGTGAATTGTCCGGATATGATTTCGACCAAGCCCGATCACAAAGCTTGGAGGCCGGAGCAACCGGGTGGCCCTGGAGATGGGGCTTTTGATGGTGGACACCTTCCCTTGGTCCGGTGAAGGTGTAGAGCCAATCAATTTGGGAGTTGGCTCACCGTGGAGAAGTGTCCTGGTTTTGGGTGGAATTTCAACTCCGAAATCGAGCTTACGAGGAGAAATGGCAGGGGATCTCACTTGAGGATCAAGTGCTCTCAAGAGTGGAGAAGGGTCCGGAACAATTTGGCGCAGTTTTGGCAAGGTTTGTGCTTGGCTCCTCTTATGGCCGAGAGGGGTGGAGTTTAAATGAGCTGGGCTGGGAGGCCTCCTGTGGGGAGTTAGGGCTTGGGATCGCCTGCTCCGGTGAGGAGAAGAACGACCATGGTGGCCATTGGGCATGGGGCGGCTCGAAGAAGGTGGAATTCCAAAGTTGGCTCACATGTGAGCTCTCGGGTGTGGTGTTTTCCGGCGATCCGAGCGGCCGGCCGCAGGCATGGGTCACCATCTCGACTCGTGGAGGTCAGGGCTTGGCAATGGTGAAGTCAATTGGGTTTGGACATGTGTAAAGTGTTTGAATTAAAATGGAATGGGGAGGGAGTCATTTTGGCTTGGAATTGGTCAACCCATTGGTTTGGGTTGGGTTCACCTCCCCATGGCTGGTCTTGGGCTGAGAAGATCGGCTAGGCTAGCTGGTCAAGAGGTGGTGATGTCCTTATCCAAGAATATTTGGATTAAATCTTGGTTAAGGGGAGACATGCTTAAGGTTAATGACTTTTAGGAGATGGTTAAAGGACCTCCTCCTTTTGCCATTAATGGCATGGTCACATGCCAAACTTTCATGGCTTCATATGGCTTGTGAATGGCTCATCCTTGGCTCCATTTGGCTTCGGGAAAAGCTTGGGTCAATTTCATGAAAATGGGTTTTAAGAATTTTGGATGTTTTGATGGAAATTTGTATGAAACTTGATTTGGAATAATTTGATGGTGATTTTAGGACTTAGGTAATGGATTTAATTAAATGGATGACAAATGGAGATGTCATGTGGGCTTTAGGGTAGATTTGGGCTTTTGAATTTTGAAGGAAATGGGCTTTTAGAAAGGTTTAAGGGAAGTGGGCTTTTAAGTTTATGAATGTGTTCATGGATGAAAATTTTTGTAAAAGGTTGGGCCAAATAATTGTTGGTTTAGCTCATGGATGTGTCATGAGTAACTTGAAGCAAATTTGGGGTAGTTTGGGCTTGAATTGGGTTGGATTTGGATTCTTTTGGTGAATGGGCCAATATAGGTCCAAATGGGCCAAGTTGGGCCAATATTGGGCTAGGGTTGAAATTTATGTAGAATTATTGTTGAGAAGTGTTTATGGGAGTGTTTCAAAGAGGTTTTGACTTTGGTTGGGCTTTGATTTTTGGGGTTTGGGTTCATTTGGGTTAGGTTTGGGCTTAGGTCGAAAAATGGGCCTTAAGGTCAAAAGTGGAATTGGATCCAAATGTCAATCAAATTGGACTTGGATTTGGTCTAAATTAGTATTAGGAATGTTGAATTGAAGTTTAGAATTGAATTGGACCAAAATTGGGGTCAATTGGATAGGTTTGGTTTGACATCGGGTTCACTTTGGATTAAAATGGGTCAAATTGGGGGTTTTGACAAAAGTAGGGTAAATTGACAAAATTGGCCCATGGTGTAGTTGGACAAAATGAAATTGGGAATATTTGGGATTTTCTGGAATTTTCTGGGAATTTTTTGAATTTTTGGATTTTTAGGCCAAGAAGGGTATTTTGGGTTATTTGGAGGGTATTGGGAGGTTTTCTTGGAATTTTTGGTATTTTTGGGTATGGATGATCAATTTGAGTGATGTGGAGGTGTTTGGGATTGATTTTGGAAAATTTTAGGTAATTTGGAAATTTTGCAAAAATTGGGTAATTTCGAGGTTTTGGGTAGGTTTAGTAGGTGTAGGGTCCCGGGGTCAAAAATTGAAAATTTGGGAAATTGAAGATTGGGTGAATTTGAGTGGGGTGAAATCATTTTGGTTGAGCCATGAAGCCATTTCAAGCCCATATGAGCCATGAAAGGACTCATTTGAGGCATTCACTATGTTGTTCCTAACCCTCTTAGCCAAGGGCTTAGGGGTTAAGGACCATCCATGTGAATCACTCACATGAGTCAGGAGGTTAAGTTGGGTATGGGTGTGGTTTTAGGAAGTGTGTGGAAATGTAGTGTGTAAGTGTAGTGTAAGTCAGCCCCTCACTGCACCAGTGCCACCTGTGGCGGCTCCTAAGGCCAAAGAGTCCTATAGGAACTCATCCTTTAAACTTCCACATTTGATTTCAACCCTCTAGGTGATTAGGGGTCTATAGTCAAGTTTGTGGAGTTTGCAGGAGTTTAGAAGTGGTTTGAATTTCTAAAAGGCGGGTCCCAATTCTAGTCCTCTAAGATAGTCAAAGGAAAAGCCTAAGGCTAGATCCTAAGCACTAAAAAGAAGAAAGGAAGACCTCATCAAAAATGAGGTCAACAAAGCATAGGTCGTTCTCCCCAGCAATTCACAAGTCGGTAAGAGCCTCTTGAGTAGACTGTCTCGACCACGAATGGTCCTTCCTAATTTGGTTCAAATTTGCCTCCTGTCTTACGGTGTGCAAGAATAGGTCTCCTGAGAACTAGAACCAAGTCACCGACTTTGAATGTCCTTGGGCGAACCAGTTTATCGTGGGCCTGGATCATCTTAGCTTGATACAGTTCCAAATTCTGCTGTGCTGAAAGTCGTTTCCCTTCCAAGATTTCCAGTTTTTCTAGTCGTAGTTTGGCACTCTCTTTTGTAGTAATCTTCTATGTAACTGCAATTCTAAGAGATGGGAGTTGAACTTCCAAGGGTAGCACTGCCTCGGACCCGTACACTAGAGCGTAAGGTGTAGACTGAGTAGGAGTTCTGAAAGTCATTCTGTAGGCCCATATGGCTTCTAACAACTTCTCGTGCCAATTTCTTTTGTTGTCGTCCAAAGTTTTCTTTAGGATTTGAACGAGAGATTTATTAAAAGCCTCGGCCAAGTCGTTTGTTCTTAGGTAGTAAATTATTAAATAGCGCTAGTCTATCCCATGCCTTCTGACAAAACTATTAATCTTCGTACTTCTGAATCCGGATCCATTATCTGAAATGATTCTGCGTGGTACCCCGAAACGGTAGACAACTTGGTTCTTAAAGAACTGTAGCACATGGTGCGCTTTCACTTCTCTAAGCGGTACTGCTTCTACCCACTTGGAAAAGTAATCTGTAGCTGCGAGAATGAAGTGATGTCCTCTTGAAGAAGACGGTTCTATCGGACCCACTATATCTATGCCCCAACACTGAAATGGCCATGACGCAATTATCAGATGTAGCACATTTGGAGGTTGATGTAGAACCACTCCATGCACTTGGCACTGGTGACAACTCTTGGCGACCTTCATGCAATCAGTCATCATTGAGGGCCAATAGTACCCTAGTCTCTTGATCTTCATTTTCATCTTCGGACCTGACTGATGAGTTCTACAGAGTCCCGAATGTACTTCTTTGACAATTTCACGAGCCTCAGACTTGCTCAGACACCTTAATCACATCTGATCAGAAGACCTTCTGTATAACAGGTTGTTTATTAATGCATAAGACAGAGTTCTTTTCTTGATCTGATGAGCTAACGACTTATCGTCCGGTAAGCTTCCTGTTTAAATGTACTCTATTAATGGTTGTCTCCAATCTTCTGCATTTTTTGTTACTGCTGCAACTAATTCTTCTGCTTCTTCTTCTGATTTGTGTATTGTATCCATGTTGGGCTTTGAGCGAGCCTGTCGTCCCTGAACTGACATTTCAACTGACTCATCCTGAAAGCAGACAAATTAATTTGCAAGGCGGGCTAACGCATCTGCGAGCTCATTTTCTTCTCTGGGATTTTGTAGATCATTACATTCGGAATTCGTTCCAACAATTTCATGGCGTACTGAAAGTACTGCTCGAGTCTTGGTTTCAGAATTCTGTACTGTCCTGCGACCTGTTGAATGATCAACTGCGAATCACCATAGATGTTGATATCCGTTATACCCATCTGAATGGTTAATTCTAGTCCGGTTATAAGGGCTTTGTATTCTGCTTCGTTATTCGTACAAGGTTTTGTTAGATGGTAGGAGTACCTTAACATCCCCCGCTCCGGTGTTATAAAGATTAGTCTGATTCCTGCCTTACCGGGCACTATCATTTGCAATTCTTTGTCTTTTTGTGCTGAAGATGCTCCATCGAAGTACAACTCTCAATGCTGATCATCGGAATCTTCTAAGCTCATTATCTGCTCATCTGGCAAGTCGTCGTTGAGAGGCGATTCTGTCGGTAATGGGTGTGCTGCGAGGAAGTCTGCTAGGACTTGTCCCTTTACGGTAAGGAGAGGAACGAAAGTTATATCGAATTGTAATAGTATCATCGACCACCTGGCAAGTCTGCCAGCAAGCGTCGGACGGGTCATCAAATATTGCAACGGATTAAACTTCGAGATAAGGTTGACCTTATGAGAGAGCATGTAATGCCTGAGCTTTGAGCGGCAAATATCAGGGCCAAACAGTGCTTCTCAATGGGAGGATACTTTACTTCCGTCTGAATTAGACGACGACTTAAATAGTAAAGAGCATTTTCTTTCCCCTCGTCATTGACCTGGGCTAGCAGGGCTCCGAGAGAGTCGTCTAAAGCTACGGTATAAAGCATCAACTATCTACCCGAGACTGGGGCTGCTAAAACAGGAGGTGTCATTAAATATTGCTTAATTTCCTCGAACACCTGCTGGAATTTCTCTTACCAAATGAATTTGGCGTCCTTTTTAATTAATGCCGAGAAGGTCTGACACCTACCTGACAAATTTGAGATAAAGCGTTGAAGATACGCCAACTTCCCTTGAAAGGATCGTAGTTGTTTCAAGGTTTTGGAAGGCGAAATTTCTAAGATAGCTTTAATCTTCTCCAGATCAATTTCAATTCCATGATGTCGGACAACAAATCCTAAGAATTTCCCAGAGGTGACGCCGAAGGTGCATTTTAGGGGATTCTTCTTAAGGTTAAATTGTCTTAATCGCTCGAAAACAATTCTCAAATCATACAAATGTTCTTCCTTCAGTTTGCTTTTGATGATCACATCATCCATGTAGCACTCAACTTGATTGTGAATGAGATCATCAAAAATCCTCATCATTGCTCTTTGGTAGGTTGCTCCTGTGTTCTTCAATCCAAAAGGCATCACTGTGTAGCAGTACACTCCAATTGGTGTTCTAAAGGCTGTGAGCTTTTCATCTTCCGGTGCCATCTTTATCTGATTGTATCCTGATGATCCGTCCATGAAAGAGAGGATTTCATGCATCGAAGCGATGTCGATCATCAGTTCTGGAATTGGTAGCAGAAACTCATCTTTTGGGCATACCTTGTTCAAGTCTCTAAAATCTACGCAAATTCTGATCTGACCATTCTTCTTTCTGACTGATACCACATTGGCTAACCAAGTTGGATATTGTTCTTCACGGACAAATTTAGCGTCTATTAGCTTCTTAAGTTCAGCTACTACTTGTTATTCAATTTCTAGACGCATTCTTCTGGGAGCTTGTCTGACTAAAACGGCAGTGTGATCCACTCCTAGCCTGTGAACTGCAACTTCTGGAGCTAATCCTGGCATTTCGTTGTAACTCCAAGGAAAACAATCCTTGATTTCCATTAGTAGCTTGACCATGTTTTCGGAGTCTTCTTTATTGAGCAATGAGCTAACAAAGGTGGGCCTAAGCTCTTTGCTAGTACCTAAGTTAATTTCCATTAACTCGTCTATTGTAGTTTTAATTTCTTCTTCAAATTCTGGCAGACAACTGACAGATCTTCAAGGTCATCTGAAGCTTCCAAGCAATCTTCATTAGGCTCGAAAGTGACAACCAAGCAAAATCTCGTATCGTCAACTGATCCCACTGTGCCGAATCCGAGACCATGTTTTGAGTTGTGCGGTCGACTGGCATTATTCCATAAATTTTCAAAGCGCTGTAGTTGACCTTTTATCCATTGTTTAGGTAAGACACCACGTTGAATTAAATTCTGAACACAGGGAGAATACCACTCAAAAGGCAATTCCATTAATTCAAAAGAAGTAACATCTTCAAATTGTACATCATTTTCAACTTTAGAAGAAGAAGCACCACTGTAGAATTTGATTGGCTTAGTACCACCACTATGTACCTCCTTGACCACCATACCCTCGACCTTATTAGGATAAATCGGGGTCAGGGTCATAGTATGCACATAATTGTTAATCTTTTCGTACATCGATTTGTATTCTTCATTTTTTTCATCTTCGAGAGAGATTTTGAACTGGGGTTTCTTTTGATTTATTGTCGCTGCTTCTTTCTGGATTTATTCTTCTTCTTCTGAGCTGTTCTCCCAATCAACATTGATGACCGGCTTCTTCTGTTCAACTGTTCCACCGCCTCTTCCACGACCTCGTCCCCGGCCTCGACCTCGGGTGCGAGTTCTGGAGAAACCTTCACCATCTCGTCGGGAGTGGTGAGTAACTGTTGAACAAGAATTTCAGGTTCTTTATCGTCTTGCATTTCTTTTTCTTGATTTGGTACGGTGTTTCTGGAGAAGATTATTTTTTTCGGAAGCGTGTAGTAGGCTGCATCTTCGTGGATTCCAATTTCGTGCACGGAGAATGGTTGCAAATCACCTTTGATACACTGCTCTTGTCCTCCTTCATAATATTTTATACACTGGTGCAGAGACGACGGTACCATCCGGTTTTCATGGATCCACGGCCGACCCAGTAGAGCGTTGAATGATGTCTCAGAATCAATTATGTGGAATTTCGCGGTTGTCTTTGCTAACTCACCGATCTTCATTAACAGTGTTATCGACCCGAGAGCTCTTTCTCCTTTCTGGTTAAAGCCTCTTAACATCATCTTATCTGCTTCGAGATCACGGGCATCAATCTATAAGTATGCTAACGTCCGAAGATTCATTTTATTAATTGATGCCCCCGGATCAACTAACACCCTGGAGAGCGTGAATTTTCCAATACTGACTGAAATGTACAACGGTCAATTGTGATCTACTGTTCCAAGTAGTAGATCATTGTCCATGAAGGTAACACCACGTTGTTCTCTTAACGAGCAAACCTCATCGAAGGAATTATCGGCCATTTGAGCTAAGCAAATTTTTGGGTCAAGTAAAGCCTTGATCAGGGTTTCCCTCATCTCCTTTGATAGGATCAGAGCATCATAGATGCTCAGTTTGACTGGTAGCTTCCTAAGATGGGCTAGCACATTATAGTACACTTTATTACCAGGCTCCTTAGTCTCTTCCCGAATGGGTAATTCTTCTGCTGGGGTTGGCTCTTCTTGAGCAACTACCTGCTTTCCTTTATCCTTCGGACCCATTCTCGGGGGTAGAACTTTTTCGCTTCTTAGGTTAACTTCCGTTATCTCTTCTGAATCTGCCGGTGTTTCCTCTTAAATTGGAACGACTGGCTCTTCTGGAGTTGCTTCAGAATCTGATAACTCTAACTATATTGTGATTGGATTTCCTCAGAATTCACAGACGGACTCGTCACTTGCTAAACTTTCATAGCCCCTTTTGTAAACTTCTTTTCCATCGTCAAGTTTGTCGAGGTTTTGTATGATTTGAGAATCGTTAGTCGCATCGAGATCGAAATCCGGATTAGGTTGGTTGTCATTAGTTACGTTATTTTTAGATACAGTCAAAACGTAGCCAACACCAAAACTCTTATCATTATAAGATCCCGCCGGGGTGAGAAAATAATCATACAGAGTCAGAGGTTCGAGGGATTTCTCCCCCGAATTGGAAACAACCATCCTAGGATAAGCAGCCCCTATTCTACCCTTCGGAGCCTCGGTCTTCTTTTCTTCCATGATCTTCTCCTTCGTTTGGGGCGGCTCTTTGATAGAAAGTGATAGTTTCGACTAGGCAGGTTTCGAACTTTGAGTTGAAGCACGCACCGAAGTGGTCTGGATGCGATCCAAAATTTTCTTCGAAGACTTCGTCTAGACAGTACTCCATCCATCGTCAGTCGCGTAAGGGTCGATTGGAACAACAGATTCGTCGAGATAACATTAACGGAACCTCCTTTTTGGGGCTCCTTCATGTATTCCTTTGGAATCTTTATGTTCCCTCTTCGAAGATTGTCCTCGAGCCAATTCTTGAAGGTGAAGCAGTCTTCTATCTTATGTCCGAGCATCCTGTGGTAAGGGCAGTAGTTCGGATGATCCTTCTTATCAACTTCCTCCAGCCTTCTGGGTTCTGGCAGCTAAAAATCGGGCGTCTTCATCAAACTACGAAACATCTTAGCCACTGCTTCGATCTTCAAGGGATATTCTTTATTCAAATGCTCCTTTAGGGCACGTGGTGGGTGAGGCGGCGACTAATCATGCTGATAACTCTGTCGAGGCTGCTGATAGCTCTGCTGAGGTTACTGATAAGTCCATTATGGTGGTTGGTAACTTGGTTGTGGCCGCTCTGGCTGTATTTGCACTGGTTGCTTGCCCTTTTTCACTACCTTGACGATTCCTGATTTCTTCTCGAAAGCTTTTACGAGTTTCTACTTATCGGTCTTGTCGATGAAGCTTAGCTGCTTCGCTTCTTCCTGCAAGCTCCCGGCCTTGCTAAGCAACTTCTCGAAAATGAGCAGAAATGCTCTTACGACAACCTTAGAACTGTCTCCAACTGATGAATTCTTTCTAGAATATAATGACGCTTTACTAGAACTAAAGTTAAATTTTACTTTGTAATGATAGATATTGAATAATAGAGTAAATAGATTGAAGATTGTTGTCTCAGATAGTCCATATCTATATGCAAATTTTTAATATCATATAGAATGTGATGTTCTATAAATAGACTAAAAATTTTATCTAAGAGCATCAATACTTCCAATTCATTCTCCAATCCAGATGATCAAAGAAGTCAGATAGATTGTTAATTGCATTCATCAGGTGTTTAACTTCCTTCTCCAATTTCTTAATTTTCTTCAAGATAATATGTGAACTTTCAGGAAAGTAAGGAGGAATAGGTGTCGACCTCTGAGATGGTTGATCTTTAATGATACTCATGTCATTCATATCACCAACTGCCTAGTTACTATATTCATCTGTTGTGTCTATAGGCTTCCAAGGTAGAAGTACTCTTTCCCAATTCTCATATGGCACTTGTAATTGACTCTAGAGGAGAAATATGGTGGAAGGATGTCCAAGCCCATACATCGATCCATGAAAGAGCAATCCCAAAACAGACTTAACAATTATTGAACCAACGTCAATAGACATCCCCATTTGAATACTGTAGTTCAAAATAGTACACTTCTTAGTTACTTTACTGATTTTCATAGTTGGGAGCAATCTTACACATATGAAATAATGTAAGTGCTTCGACTTTGGATTTAACAGTGTGGTCGAAAAACTTACATACCTGTTATCTCTTATCTCTCATCCATCTCTTTCATCCATCATATATTTGTATATATCATTCATGTTGTCCTTTGTTGGGATAATGTTTGAATAGTGGCAGATCAGCACATTCTCAATTATGTATAAATCATTAATCTTTGCAGGAGTAAATGTGAAAAACCTACCTCGCACATAAACTGGTCCTTGGTTGATTCCATAAAGATTTGCATAAAACTCCTTCACAACTGGGACAATCATCGCGATAATAGTATAACACAACACTTCCCAACGTCTCTGAATAATGATTTAATCAATTCTAGTACTAGGAGAATTCATACCTCGATTCACAAAGCCTCGCGGTTTAATCAACCTCATCTTTAAGATATTCTTGTTGAATAGACGTTGCGCTTCAAAACTGATGAACTTTCTACGATTGAAAACTTGAAATCTTGAAGTTTCTATCGAGTCGGAATCTATTTGGACAAGATTTGGGATCTTCTTATGCATTCCTTTGGTAGTTCCTGCATCTAGGGGCGGTTTTTGGGAGTTCAAGTGGAAGAATTGCCGCCTAGAACCACCAAAATATGAATTTAAAGATGAGAAACAATATTTTGAACGGCGGCGTGGTCCAGCGCTGCAAAAAGCACCGTTCGGCGCTATTTCAAAATTTACCAAACTTCACTTTGTCCAAATTCTTTTCAAATTTCGATTTAATTCATTTCTTAAATGTTGCTAATGATATTTAAGGAAGGGTAAGACTTAATTAAGTAACAATCAAACACAAATAACACATCAAACAAAACAAACACTCAATAACTGTGGGTTGCCTCCCACAAAATGCTTAGTTTAACGTCGTCAGCCCGACATAACTTCATGTTATTCAGGTTGATCCAACATTAAAACCACTTTAAAGTTAGGTCTATTAGCTTCAAAATATGATTTTAATCTTTGTCCATTAACTTCGAATATTCTTCATTAAAACCTCTTTAATGTTAGGTCTAAATTGATAGATTTTTATGACAGTGAAAGGTCTTGTCCATCTAGATTTCAATTTCCCAAGAAATAATTTCAATCTTGTATTGTATAATAAAAATTTTTATCCTAGTTTGAATTCCTTTTTAATAATCTTCCGATCATGCCATATTTTTCTTCTCTCCCTGTATATTTTATCATTATCATATGTTTCATTTCTAATTTCTTCCAATTCATTCAATTGCAACAGTCTTTTCTCACCAGTGTTTTTCAAATCAAAATTCAATTTTTTTATCACCCTATATATTTTATATTGTAATTCAACAAGCAAGTGACAAGTCTTTCTAAAGATTAATCTGTAAGGGGACATTCCTATAGGAGTTTTATAAGTAGTTCTGTATGCCCATAAAGCAGTGTCTAATCTAGTAGACCAATCTAATTTCTCAGAATTAATGACTTTCTCCAAAATTCATTTAATTTCATGATTAGATACCTCTGCTAAACTATTAGTTTGGGGATAATAAGTTGTAGAGACTCTATGCATGTTATTATAATTTTCCACCAATCTCTGAATCAGATTATTCTTAAAATGGGATCCTCCATCAGTGATGATTACTCTAGGCATTCCATATCTTGTGAAAATATTTTTCATCAAAAACCTGAAAACACTTTTAGCATCACACCTAGGTAAAGCTATTGCCTCAATCCGTTTTGATACTTAATCAACAACAATCAGTATATATATTTCTAAATGATGCTTTAAATTGTTCAATAAAATCTAATCCCCAAGCATAAAAAATTTCTAAGTCCAAAGTAAAATTAAGAGGCATTTCATTCCTTCTGGATTTGTTGCCTATTCTCTAACATTAATCACAAGTTTTGATAAATCTATAAATATCTCTGAAAATTGTAGGTCAATAAAATCTAGATTACAAATTCTTATGTGTAGTTCTATCAATTTTGAAATATCCTCCAAATTAAGAATCATAACATTCTCGAATAATTCTTTCAATTTCTTCATATGACACATATCTCCTAATAATAAGATCTTTAAATTGCTTATACAGATAAGGATCATCCCAGAAAGAAAATTTAGCATCTTGCTTAAATTTTTTCCATTGTTGCTTTGTTAATTCAAGTGGTAAAATATTACTAGAGATGTAGTTCACAATATCAGCATACCACGATAAGTTTCCTTCAATAATATTAAATAATTGCTCATCAGGAAAATTTTCTATGATTTCCTTTTTAAATTCATCCAAATTAAGTTGTTCAAGTTTAGATAAATGATCAGCTATTTGATTATCGACCCCTTTTCTATTAACGATCTCAAAATCAAATTCTTGCATAAAAGTATCTATCGAATTAGTCTTGGTTTTGCATTCTTCTTTTGCATTAAATATTTAATAGCATAGTGATTAGTATGCTCTATACATTTAACTCCAATTAAGTACGATCTAAATTTTTCAAAGGCATAAACAATCGCTAATAACTCTCTTTCGGTAGTGGTGTAATTAATTTGAGCATCAGTAAGAGTCTTACAAGCGTAGTGATCCACTTAAAATTTGATAGCTTTGTACTATCCATTTCATACCTATTTTTGATGATATTGTACTTTAAAATAATGTATTTTTCATGATTTCATGCAGGTACAATGATTTTAGGCCTTTGGAGCAAAAGGAAGCGAAAATGAGCAAATTTAGAGTGAAAAAGGACAAAAGTGCAATTTATTGAACTAGTACCGAACGCCGCTGTCACCAGTGCCGGACCGCACTATTTTCCAGAGAGTTGTGACCGTTTTGACAGAATAATGTACTGAACGGCACCCAATCTAGCGCCGGATTATGCCTTATCCTGATTTTAAACTAGATTCAATGTATTTAGCTAGATTTTGAAATGTTGCTTAAGGAAATTTTTTGGAATTTGGTTTTGTCCAAATTGAAACTCTTTTAGAGCCAAGTTTGGAGAGGAGAAGAAGAAAAGAGAAGAGTTTAGAGTTTAAAATGTGTGTCTTCTTATTTATTTTAGGAAATCTAGGTTTTGTGTTTTCTCTTCTAAGGAGTGTGAGAGAAGAGGGAAAGTGAGAGAGTTCTTCTTCCTTACTTATCTAAAGAGAGATTTGTGTGTTGTTGTGAAGAAAGAAGAGGAGTCAGAGGAACTCCTTGAGATTCACTTGGGGAAGAGTTTGAGATAATTGTCTTTAATTTACTCTGTTTGTATGACATTGTTTTTATATATAAGATCCATATTTTGTCATTTTTTACACATGAGTCTTGAGTGGATTTCTTTGTATTTATCCTTTTCATGTGATGTGTTGATGTTGTGATATGGAGATGAAGTGCTAATTTATTATGGAGAATTTGTGATGACCTTTTCACTTCGAACTTTATTTATTTTTTGATCTGGCCAATTGAATTTTTAAAACTTATTGGAAATCATATTTTCCGAAAGGATTATGAGTTCCGCAATAAAAGTGAAGGTCACATTCAATGTCCATGAATGAGAGATGTAATTCATGGGGATTGAGTGAAAATAAGTAGGGAAATATACTTTGATGGGCGTAGAATTGGATATTTTAAAGTGACAGGCTGAAATTCTTAATTTGGTCCTAATGTTTGGAAACTAAAGCGAGAGTTAGCCTTCAGGTGAAGGGAAGTGGGAGCTCTAGAGTGGGAGCCAGTACCCTCCCAGCCTAACCATGGATTTGGGGACTAAACTTAGGATTAGCCAATGTTCTATATATGCTGAAATATGGGTAAAGAATAGGAATGCTCCTATTTGGCACAATACATTTGTATCACTGATCTATATCACAATAATCATCACATTATGATTGGAAAGAAGGAAGACTCTTTCTTGCAAGTGAACTTTGTTATAAATTTAGTCTTGTGTTAGTTTAACTTGTTAGAGCTTAGAACATTTTTTTGGTAGAAATAGTAACTGCAACTGTTTGTCTTTATTTTAAGAATTAAACTTACTTGCAATTGTGTTGTGATTCGATAAGTGATTTTTGTGCTACGCCATAAAATTGAAGCCTCCCTGTGGGATCAATATCTAGGACTCCACTAGAGGCCCGTATTACTTAAGCGATACGTATACTTGCATTATATTATGTGGCTCATTATAAAACTAAATCAATATATATATATATATATTAAATCTCGAGTTCATAAATTTTGGCAATTAAAAAAGTTGCACCATGTAGTATATAACTTTAAACATTTTATTGTGTCTTTGCCCTAAAACAACTCCAATAGCATAATTGCTAGCATCACACATTAATTCAAATGGTTTCTCCCAGTCAGGTGAAACTATTATAGGGGCAACGATTAATTTTTCCTTTAATAGATCGAAAGCTTTTAAGCATTCATCATTAAAATCAAACTTTCTATCATTTTCCAAAATTTGGCATAGAGGCTTAGTGATTTTTTTAAAAGTCTTTGATATATCACTTGTGGAATCCTACATGTCCCAAAAAGCTTCTTACCCCTCTCACAGTTATTGGAGGTTGTAATTTTTCTATAATTTGAATCTTCGAAGGATCCACATCCATGTCATATTCATATATTTTATTCCCAAGCACAATTTCTCTTGCAACCATAAATTAACACTTTTCCCAGTTTAGGACTAAATTTTTTCTTTCACATACCTCTAAAACTTTTTCTAAGTTCCATGGGCATGCATTAAATGAATCTCCAAATACCAAGAAATTATCCATAACCACTTTTATTCCATCATCTATTAATTTGCTAAATATGGACATCATACATCTTTGAAATGTTGCAGCTGCATTACATAATCCAAAGGGCATTCTTCTAAAAGCAAAAGTTCCATAAGGGGTAGTAAATGAAGTCTTATCTTGATCCTCAGGAGCAATAAGTATTAGGTGATAACCAGTATATCCATCCAGAAAGCAATAATACTTGTGTCCAAACGAAGTCTGTCTAGCATTTGGTCTAAAAAGTTAAAGGAAAGTGATCTTTTCTGGTGGCGGCATTTAATTTTCTATAATAAATACATATTCGCCAATCAGAGACTTGTCTTATCGGTATAATTTCATTTTGTTCATTTACGTCAACATTCACTTCTCCTTTATTAGGAACAAAATGAATTAGGCTTACCCATACACTATTAGAAATAAGATATATAATTCCAGCATCTAACCACTTTAAAATCTCTTTCTTAACCACTTCTTTCATTATTGGGTTCAGTCTCCTTCGTGGATCAACTCTAGGTTTATGTTGTTCATTCAATAAAATTTTGTTCGTACAAATTGATGGGTTGATTTCTTTAATATCAGCTATGGACCAACCAAAAGCCTTTTTGTATCTTTTTAAGGTGTATGATAACCTTTTTCTTGATATTCATTTAAATTCGAAGATACAATGACTGGTAAAATAGATGATTCTCCTAAAAACATATACTTCAAATCATTAGGGAGAATTTTCAGTTCAAGTTAAAGAGGTTTAATGATAGATGGAATTAAACTATTATCTCCATTTTCTATAGTATCCAATCTTTAAAATCTTTCCTGAACAAATTCCAACTTTTAATTCTTCATATCAACCAAATCATCTTCACTTTCACTTTCATATTCTTGCTCACATTTCAAATTTTCTTCAAATAGTTCTTTAAAATGATCTTCTCTTAAATAATCACAGATTTCCATTTGAAAGCACTTATCATCTTTTTCAGTTGAAGGGTATTTCATAGATTTCAGAATACTGAAAGTTACCTCTTGATCATTAACTCTCATAGTTAATTCTCCTTTTTTAACATCGATCGTAGTTAATTTATCAACCTTCACTAATACATCTTTTACAACTCCTTTAGGATAAGTGATAGAACGATCAGCCAACTGAAGAGTCACTGATGTAGGTGAAATTTCTCCTATTCCCAATCTTTTGAAAGTTGATAAAGGCATAAGATTAATACTAGCTCCAAGATCACATAAAGCTCTTCTGAAAAATTTCTCACCTATAGCATACGGGATAGTGAAACTACCTGGGTCTTTAAGTTTTTCAGGAAGCTTCTTCTGAATAATTGCACTACACTCACAGCTAAGTGCAACAGTCTCGTGGTCTTTGAACTTTCTTTTCTTTTTAAGAATATCCTTAATAAACTTTGCATAATTAGGCATCTGCTCTAATGCTTCAACAAAGGGAATATTAATCTTTAATTTCTTAAGAATTTCCAAAAACTTTATAAATATATTATATATGTTCTGTTTCTTTAGTGTTTGAGGAAAAGGAGGAGGTGGTTTTTCAATAGTTATCTTCATTGGTTCAAGCAGATATTCATCAGGATATATCCTATTAGAACCTTTCGCAATGTTCACTTCCTCTCTTTCAACTTTGACTTCTTTTTGAACTCTTGGGTCCAATTCTTTTCCAATTCTTAATTGAATAGCCTTAATTTGCTCCTTATTTTGATCTTTTGGGTTGATCTCAACATTGCTAGGAAGATTTTCAGAAAGTCTATTATTAAGCTTAGTAAAGATATGTCTCATTCGATTCTCAATGTTCTTCATTGCAACATTTTGAGCTCGAATTTGATTACCCATATTCGGAATCATTTCTTCAGTAGACAACTTCTTTTTCTTAAATTGTGCGTTACTGTTAAAACTTGGAGGATAAGAAGGTCCATGATTGGTTTTTCCTTGGCTGTTAGGATTTCCAACTGGATTCATAGGATTATTTCCCCATTGCAGGTTAACAACAGCATTGGTGTTATTCCAGTTGAAGTTTGAGTGATTCCTCTAACTAGGATTATAATAATTTGAATAAGGATTATTGACTTTGTTAGTTACGGCATTCAAGGTTTCATAAGGTATTGCAGAGTCTATCATCTATCCTGATGAATTTTCTTCTAACACTGGGGGTGTTGGAGAATAATTCATTCCATATTGATCCATTTTCTTAGAAAGTGCAGAAATTTGAGAGACTATCATAGTTATCGCATCAGAATCATGAATACTAGCTACTCTCTTAGGATTTACCCGCTTAAAGGGCCATTAAAAATTATTAGTAGCCATCTCTTCAATTAATGAATATGCTTCATCAAAAGGTTTAGACATTAATGATCCACCAGCAGCATCATCAATAATCGATCTCAAAGATCCCGCTAATCCATTATAAAAAGTTTGAATTATTAACCAGTATGGTAAAGCATGAAGTGGAAACTTTATCAAGAAGATATTTGAATCTTTCCCAAGCTTCATATATGGATTCTCTACCAAACTGACTAAAATATGTGATATCATTCCTCAGCTTAGCAGTTTTGGAAGGAGGGGCATATTTTGATAAAAACTTTTGTGAAAGCTCTACCTAAGTTCTGATAGATCCAGGTGCTAAAAAATTTAACCATGCCTAAACCTTATTGATGCACCAAAAATATATATGGTTTTTGCTATATAATTTTACCCACTATTTGTGATATTGCACTTTAAAAAAAAGATATTTTCCATGATTTGTTTTAAGTATGATGATTTTAGGTGATTGGAGGAAAAGAAGCAAAAAGGAATGAATTCAGAGCAAAAAGGAGGAAACCAGGTTCTGGCGCTGCCGGCGCCATTTTCTAGAGACTTCAGCAATATTTTGACGATAGAGCGCCGCCAACGCCCAAAGTCGGTGGAATTCAAATTTTTAGAGTTTTGGTGACTTTTTTAAGGGATGTTTATGGAAACTCTTGGGATTTCATTCCTAACTTATAAGTAACTATTTTTGGACAAAAATGTGGGCTCTCTTGGTCTCTTGCTCTCTCTTGGTGGACTTGGTGTGTGTTAAGTGTTAGGGTTTAGGAGAAGAGTGTGTAGATGTGAGGATTTGAAAGGAATTCTTCTCTAAAGAGTGAAGGAGAAGGAGTAAAGTGAGCAATTGCTTCTTCCTTTCTTTTTTAAAGAGGGAATTAAGTGTTGTAAAGAAGAGAGAAAAGGATTCAAAGGAACTTCAAGGTAATTGCATTGGGAAATAGAAAGATATAAGTTGTATTTTCTTTTGTGGTTTATATGACTTTTCTTTTATATATAAAATCCACATTTTATTGTATCTTCTTCATGAATTCTGAGTAGTCTCCCTTGTCTTTCTTCTTGCGTAGAGATGTGAGGATGGATTGATGTGGATTTGATGTGCTTTTAATGTATTGAAGAAATTGTAATGGCTTTTCATTTTGAACTTAATTTACTTTTCGATTTGACCAATTGAAATATTAAAATATGTTGTTGAAGATTAATTCTGAAAGGATTTAATGTCCTACAACAATAATGAAGAATTCATTCAGTTTTCAGGGATGAATTGCGTAGTTCATGGGAATGGAGTGCAAATAAATAGGGAAATGTGTTTTGATGGACTTCAATTTAGGGGTTTCAGGGTGACAGGCTGAGGTCCCCAAATTGGTTCTAAGATTAGTGACTAAACTCGAAGATTAGCCTTCAGGTGAAGGGTGAGTGGGAGCTCCGCAGTGAGAGCTGGTATCCTCCCGGCCTAGTCTTAGATTTAGTGACTAAACTTAGGACATGTCAATGTTCTTTTCATGCTTATAAGAGGGGGTACTCTTTTAAGGGTAAAGAAACATTTATGCTCCTATTTGGCACAATAACATAGATATTTGTTCCATATCATCCACACATCATACTCTCATTGTAAGAGGAAAGATACTTTTCTCATATATCAAAACAACCTTTCAAATACATAGTTTAGTGTGTCTCTTAGTTAATTATATTTTCAAAGTTGTTAGATGTAATTTTAGTTTGATTAATTGTTACTATTTTTTGCATAGTGGTAGTAGAAGTAAGTATTAAACTTTAGTGTAATTTGAGTATCGGATTTCAGTGCTATATTATATATTGTGAAACACTTTCTTCTACTTTGTACTTCCCTGTGGGATCGATAATCAGGACTCCATTAGAGCCCTGTATTACTTGATACGATACGTATACTTGCATTGAGTACTTGGACTTAGAAAATCATTATAAATATATAAATTTGAGTTCATAAATTCTTGGATATATAAAAGTCCCGTATCACTTATCCCTTTATGAAAAAGGAGAAAGTCTAAGCCTAACAGCATCGTTCAACACTCCATCATATTTAAAGGTAGCACACAGTTCTAGAAAACTAGCGAGATGTAAGTAGGATCTTCATTAGGTGTTCCTCCAAATTGATTATTTTGTACCATTTGGATAATAGCAGGTTTAAGCTCAAATGAATTAGCAACAACATCAGGGTTTTGAATAGTTAACTGAATTTCATCTTTTAATGGTCTTAGTATATTTTTGTTTTGATTTTTTAAGTTGTTCGTCATTTTGTGAGGATTTACATATTGTTTTTGTTGTTTTTGAATTTTTTAAATAGTACGTTCTAATTCAGAATCGTAAAGCACTAAACCTATAGATCCACTACTGCGCATACAAATACAATAAACACACTAACAATAAACCAACACACACAATGATGACTTGTAATTTAAATATAAGATTTCAAATGCTACAAAATTAAATTTTACAGTTACCTTTCCTCCCCGGAAATGGCGACAAAAACTTTGTGCGACCTTTTTAATTTGCCAAAATTTATGAACTCAGATTTATATATATATAATGATTTAATTTTCTATTGAGTCACACAATTAAAAGCAAATATATGTATCACTAAAGTAATATAGAGCTCTAGCGGAGTCCTGGATATTGATCCTACAGGGAGGCTTTAATTTTATAACGTAGCACAAAAATCACTTATCGAATCACAGCACAATTTTAAGTAATTTTAATTCTTAAAATAAAAAAAAACAGTTGTAGTTACTATTTCTTCCAAAGTACGTTCTAAACTTCTAGCAAGTTAAACTAACACAACACTAAATTTATAATGAAGTTTAATTGTAAGAAAGAATCTTCCTTCTCTCCAATTATAATATGATGATTATTTTGACATAGATCAATGATGCAAATGTATTGTGCCAAATAGGAGCATTCGTAATCTTTAACATTTTCCAAGCGCATAAAGAAAATTGGCTAATCCTAAGTTCAATCCTCAAATCTGTGATTAGGCTAGAAGGATATTGGCTCTCACTCTAGAGTTCCCACTTCCCTTCCCCTGAAGGTGAAATCTCGCTTTAGTTTCCAAACATTTGGACTAAATTGAGGATTTCAACCTGTCACTCTGAAATCTCCAATTTTACGCCCATCAAAGTATATTTCTTATTTATTTGCACTCAACCCCCATGAACTACATCTCTCATTCATGGAAATTGAATGTGACCTTCACTTTTGTTGTGGAACTCATAATCCTTTTGGAACATATGTTTCCCAACAAGTTTTAATAATTGAATTGGTAAGATCAAAAAGTAAATGAAGTTTGAAGTGAAAAGGTCATCACAAATTCTCCATAATAAATCGGCGCATCATTTCTATATCATAACATCAACACATCACATGAAAAGGAGGAAGACAAAGAAATCTACTTAAGACTCATGAGGAAAAGATGACAAAACATGGATTTTATATATAAAAAATTCGTCATAGAAAGAGGATAAAGAAAAGACAACTTATCTCAAACTCTTCCCCAAGCGAATCTCAAGGAATTCCATTGACTCCTCTTCTTTCTTCACATCAACCCACAATTCTCTCTTTACATAAGTAAGGAAGAAGAAATCTCTCACTTTCTCTCTCCTCTTACACTCCCTAGAAAAGAACACATAAAAACTAAATTTCCTAAAAAAAAAGAAAAGACATTCATACTTCACTTTCTCTGCACTCTAAACTTTCTCTCCCTTTCAAAATTTGGCTCCAAAGTAGTTTAAATTCGGCCATAACTGATTTCCCAAGGGTTTCTTCAAGTAACCCTCCAAAATCCAACCAAATACATTGAATCTAGTTTTAAATCGGGATAGGGTGCGGTCCGACGCAGGATAGGCCTCTATTCAACGCATTTTTCCTCCATATGGTCGCTAATCTCTATAAAATAGTGCAGTCCGGCGCTGCTGACAGCGTCGTTTAGTGCTAGTTCAATAAAATGCACTTTTGCCTCATTTTGCTCCAAATTTGCTTCCTTTTCCCTTCCTTTTCGCTTCCTTTTGCTCCGAAGGCCTAAAATCACTGTACCTGCATGAAATCACGAAAAATATCTTCAAAAATAGGTATGAAATGGACAACAAAAAGCTATCAAATTTTCATTGAATCACCAACACATAGAGGATCAAATGAGGGTGACCCTTGGTCCATGGCTCAACCTAAACAATGTCATATTACTCACTTTCAACCAATCCAATTTTTTTTAAAATTTAAATTTATGACCCTTTGCCCATAAACCTACCCAAAATACCCCAAAAAAACCCTAAAATCCACCAAAATTTCCAAAATCACCCAAATTACCTATTTTTCTCAAAAAATCATTCCAAAATACTTCTTACCACTCAAATTAACCAAAATTACCTAAAATTACCAAATTTCTCAAAAAATCTCCAAAATGACAAAAATGCCCTTCTTAGCCCAAAATTCAAAAAATTCCAAAAATTCACATAAATTTCCAAACCTCTTAAATATTCCCAATTTCATTTTTCTCAACTACCGCTTCACCCAATTTGGCCAATTTAGCCCAATTTGACCCATTTAACCCCAAAGTGCCCAAATTAAACCCAATGTCTACCCAATTGACACCAATATTGCCCAATTTCAATTCCAAACTTTAATTCAGCATCTTCAATACCAATCTAAATCAAATCCAAGCTTAAATTGATCCACATTTGGTTTAATTTCAATATAAATCCAAAATCCCCAATTTTGCCTAAGCGACCCAAAATCCCCAAATTGACCAATCACCAATCAATTTCTCCTTAATATAAATCCCAAACTCTTCATAATAGTCCCCTAAAATGAATTGAACCATCAATTACCCCCCAATTTGGATCCAAGTCTCACTCAAACCCACTTGAACTAAAAATACCTAATTTTAGCCCAAATTGAACACATCTCCAAACGTTCCGAAATTGATTGCCCTACTCCCAAGATTTCCACCCAATTGATGTTAGGAACTCTTTAAGATATCCAGCTAGACCATTTAGAACCTTCAATTGGCCTTGGACTCAATTCTAGCCTAATCTAAACCCAAGTTAACCTAACTTACCCCAAATTGACTAAAATCCCAAATTAAGCCAAATTGATCCCCCAAACCAATTCAAAACCACTCCAATCCTTCTCTAAACCATTCATGGCAATCATATACACAATATTTCTCAATCACATGGGCTCAATTCAAGCTCAAACCCATGTTAGCCCAATTTGAACCCAAAGTGACCCAGATGAACCCATGACACAAATTCACCAAATTGAGCCAATTGGGACCACACCAACCCCTCCATAGCCACTAAACTGACCCTAGGGACTGGGTTAGACCCACCTAGCCCACCCTAGTGGAGCCATGGACCAACTGTCCCCTAAATTAGGGGATCTATTCCTTTTAATGGTTAAAAATGTAAGGGATTTTTGCCTTAAAGCATTTACCATTAAAACCCATTGCACTTATGGCCTGCCAACTGGCTAACCTGACACACTAGCCACCTCCACTAACCTAGCCAGTCGGCCTAATCGTCGGAGAAGCCCAAACTGAGATCCACCTCATACATGGCCAAACATAAACTTCACCCCAAGGCCAACTTAGCCCTGAATTACCGTTGAAGCTCTTCAGCACTCCACCTAAGCATTGCATTGCACCTGAATTGAAGCCCTGGCAGTCACCTCAGCCATGGCTATTTAAACCACTACCCTTCATGGCCAAGAGGTTGGCTAAACCAGACCTTAACAGAAATCTGCCCAAATCACTCTAAATTCATCCCACATCATAGAGAACTCAATCCCCGCTGCATTCCTGTCCTGAAGCTCACTAACTCAGCTCAATTTTGGAGTCCAATCTCAGGCCAGAACTAGGACATCCTCCAAAGCTTCACCAAAGTCACATTAAACTCACCCACACCATCCTTAAAGCAAGAGAAGAAGTTCACGAAAGTGTAGAGCATCTCTGATTGAAGCTTCACATCTCAGAGCCAAGGTAATGAACTTTTCTTCTTCCCGAGCTTCTCTGAATTCCCAATGTAATTAGGGTTAATTTAAACCATGATTACCGTATGGATATGTTTGCCATGCTTATAAGAGTCTATAGGATCAAACCTGAAGGGTTTTCATTGAGTCTAGGCTGAGAATTTAGGGTTTTAGTATGAACGGTCACGGGATCACACCAGACGGGGATGAAGTGAGCAGCCTTTGGATCGCGCATGTTTATGTTGGATGGCTCAGATCATGTCGGATGGGAAGATGAGACAGAACAGTAGGCCGCGTGGCATCCCAGTCAGCTGGCGGCGTCGAATGGGAGCCCGCAGCGTACGTACTTCGATTCGTCGTAGGTTGACACGGCGCCAAGCTGTTTAAGTAGAAAAATCCAAATTTTCTGAGTTATTTAAATCACCTAAACTTTAAAAATCCTTAACTTGGTCTAGAAAAATCATAAAAATAAAATAAAAATACCCTCATGCTCAGTGAACAGAGAAGAATAATGTGGAAATGGTTTGAAATTTATTTGATGTATGTTTGATTTTTAATTAATTAAATATTGTCTGTAGTATTTGTATTCTCCACGCACTTAGACATTTCACCATGGCTTGCTATTTTAGCATGTTGTAGCCTCTGCATGGGAGATCTTCTATGATTTTTCCAAGGTCAGAGGAGACTTCTATGAAGAGATCTATATTTTCTAAGTTTTTGCTTTTGTTTTGATAAATTAATTCTAGTAATTAAAATGTTAATTGAAAAAATCCAGAAAAAATCATTATAGGTTACCTTTGACCAGGGGACCCTAGGATAAATTTTTCATGGGCCAAATCCTTAAGAAATGACTTAATCAGCAACTTAACTCAAAAATGATATTTAATCAATTAGAATAAACCAAATGTGTAAATGGCTTAAAAATAATTCTCCACTAAACTTAAAGGTTAGACAACTCCCCATAAAAATTTTATGATATTTGGAGATCATTTAGCCACCTAATTGAATTTTCTAAGTGAAATGATAATTTTGAACATTAAACTAATTTTAATAATTATAATACAACTAAAAAAATTGTCAAATTAATTTTGGGAGTTCTCTGTGAAGAGGAATTTTCCAAAAATATATTTGGAATTTTAGTAAAATTTTCATTTTAAACCATAATTTAAATATTTAAATAATTAAAAAATAAAAAAATAACTAAATTATCACATTTGGTCTCTTAATCACTTTCCATCCAAATAATATTCCTAAGCCTCTAAATTAAGATATTAATTTTTAAAGGCTTTATTTAATTTTTAAAAGGTTAAAAATGAATTTCCTTAATTTTCCACTAAAATAATTCTATAAATTAAAATAAAAATAAAAAAAATATAAAATCAATTTCTATGAGTCCCTAACCTCAGAGAGACTTAAGAAAAATATAAAATTGAATTTTAAACTTTTAAAATATTTTATAATTAATTAAAACTCCATAACTTAAAATAATTCTAATAATTAAACTAAAATTTAGAAAATCATGAAATTTGGTCCAAGTCGGCCTCTGGTCTGGGTCTACCTCCAATAAAAAATTCAAAATTAGAGGTCTTGTTTTGATCAAATTATTGAATTTTCATTAAAAATCCCTACTTTTGCATGTAAATAAATATATATATTAAGTAAAAGTTGGAAAAAAACACTCTTTTCTCCTCTAATATGTTAATTAACCCATAAGTGTTGTTACATAAAAATTTTAAAGACATTTGAGAAAAAATTAATGAAGTGAAGAAGGCCTCTAAGGGTAAAATTGTAATTTTGAAGAATTTAGCCTTAATCAATATTTAAGCTTAATTAAAATGGGAAAGGGCAATAAATGATCTTAATCATTATGTTTGAATGTTTGAAATATAGAAGGGTAAATGGTAGAAACCCATTTCATTTTGCCACATTAAAAGACAAAATTTATGATTTAATTAATCATCATAATTTGGAAGAAA
The DNA here is from genome assembly GCA_022702705.1 of Papilionanthe hookeriana x Papilionanthe teres. Classification (NCBI taxonomy): domain Eukaryota; kingdom Viridiplantae; phylum Streptophyta; class Magnoliopsida; order Asparagales; family Orchidaceae; genus Papilionanthe; species Papilionanthe hookeriana x Papilionanthe teres. The sequence goes on along the minus strand of CM040432.1, from coordinate 59,276,903 downwards.
AATGAATTAAAAGAGCCTTAAGGTTAGGGGTTGATTTTGGAAGTTGATATTCCACTATTTTAATACCCCTTCATTTGATGTTTAAATGATAATTCAATATTTTGATAAGAATCATAAGCATGAAGGACAATTAACTTCCTTTTTTTTAAGACATAAAAATACCTACTAAAATATTAAGAGCTTAGTACTGATCTAGGCTTAATCAAAGGAATTAACTAATAAGAATTAGAAAAGAAAACATAGTTAATTTTATACTACTTTTGAAACATTGCAAGCCCATCAAAATTTGATGAATTCTTCCATAACTTAAGTTTGCCTCTAAAGGCCCACTCACATAATTCCTATATAAAGTACCAAATGATAACTACCTCGCTTTCGGGATGATAAAACAATGGCTCACTGAGCACAAGGGTATAAAAGGGAGGGATGAATCATTTGATAATTATGATAAGTTCAAATGAACTCAAGGAAGCTCAAAAAGATTGTGAAATGTCTAGGTATCCTCTAGAGTCGTTTCACAAACCTTTTGGACACCTTGTAGAACAATAGGACTTATCATATCTATTAAATAAAAAATATCTCTGAAATGAACAAATAGGATCCACCAGGTTATGACATAGGACCTTGTAAACTTGTGACGAACTTATCCATAGGCTTTACTTTCCTGCAAATTACAAATGTTTATTGCAATAATATTAAAGTTTCAGGTGGAGATGAAGGGAAGACCTACTAGGTATGCTTTTATTTTTACTACAATTTACTTACCTGCACTCTACTGTACTTTCTATCTTTGCAAATTTGCATGCTAAACAATAATGTCACCCTACATGAAAACTGAAACCTTTAAAATAGCCACAAAACTGAGACCAAAAATCAAAATTAAAAAAAAAATCAAGAAAAGATAAAATTCACCACCACAACATTCAAAATATAAAACAACTCAAGATTTAATCAAAAAAAAAAAATTACAATTGTAACAAAATTAAAAGGTCTCGTTGGATGATCGGGAATCCCTCGAAGGAGGTAACCAATGTGTTGCTAATGGAGTTCCCACGGTCTAAATGAAAGTATGGAACTAATTAAGTTGAGCTTAGTAAATTCATTTGGACTAAGTGAATCTGAAGAAAATAGTGGTGCTGGGAAGATGGAACCGTGGGATCTTAACCGGTGTCGCTATTATCAACTTTAATATTGCACTTAATAAATTAATAAGACACCTCAATTTAAATATTCTCAAAACATGAAACTCCTGTTTTCTCTTACAATTGACATTTCATTAAATTAAACCTGCTATGACGAGGAGCTTGGAGCAAGCGCAGTGGGCAGCACGGCCATCTTCAATAGAAAAACTCCTTAGAAATTAAAACAATAAGTCATAGGAATGAGGTAGCTTGCTTAGCGAAGCATAAACCCTCACCTTATCTCTTTAGGCCTTTGTACATCCATGTTGTGCAATATAAGCCCTAACTCATTTTAGGATTCCGACGTTGTCATCAGGTATGACATAAACCCTCTTATCTTCCAGGCTATTCACATGATCGGCGTCAAGTGAACATAAGTCCTAAATAATAAAATGAATGGGATGAAACATCAAATAAATATTTCAAATCAGAGCCAAATAATAGGATAGTTCTTGAAAACACCGAGAGTCTTCTTGGATCCATGTCTTTCCCCTACTCTCTCTTTCCTTTGGATTCCAACAATAATTGTTCCAAAAATTGAGCCACTCACCTATTGAATTTTTTATTATCACATTTTCTTTGAAAAACTTACTTTTGGAAGTCATGAATATAAATATTTCCTTATCTATATCAAGAGTTTTCTTAGGTGACTTCAGTTATCTAAGATATAATTAACTATAGGGGCTTGCCCTTAAAGGAATCTTAAAGACCCCAGATTAATATAAACCCTATCTAATTCATTCATATTAGATAGGAGAAATTGTCAGTCAAAAATGTTCCGTAGACCAAAAGGATTTCATGAGTTCTTTAGTTTATTTGATTAAGCCTCACTACAAGCAATTTACCTATTTTCTGGGATAGATACATGTCTTGTGGTTAAGTGCTTGATTATTTAAACTATTATTTATATGCGATCGGTTTGATTGTTTTTTTTCAAAATTAAAATATTATTTTCAAAAATCTATATATATTAAATTAAATCTAAACTACTTACGATGCTTTTATAATGATGACAATACATTGGATTGGTTGTATGTATAATAAAAAGATAGGAAAAGTCCAACTCTAAGAGTTATCAGACCGTGTTTTGGTTGATCGGTCATCTACCACATTGTCACCCTTTAACACCTCATTTCTCTATCGATGAAGCATTTAAGAATTTCTTGAGCAAATGAAGGTTGGAGTATTTAAGATTGACCATCCCAAATGTTATGCATTAAGCGATCATCTCCCTCCTACCCTCTTTCACGTGAACCATTTAAGATTCAAGAAATTCTCGAGTCATTTTCATTGTGAGAATCTACTTTGTCAATTTTGCATTTTCTTCATAAAAGTTTGACACTTACTCACTCACTTTCTCCAATTGAGCCTTGGCAACTTATAGTTGAGCCTCTGCCTCGACCGCCCAATTTGTTGTCTTTATTTCCTGTGCATTGAACTCCTTCACTTTGCCTCTTCCTTCAAGGCTCTGTTATCCATGTTTAGGTAAAGGGTAGATAAGTATCCATCACGACAAAACTTAGTAGCTTGGTCGATTGAGTAGCATATTTTGACATCCTAAAGTTTATTCAAATACTCGTCATGACCAGTCGACTAAGTAACATGTACGATGGTTGAGATGAATTTAGTCATCTCTGATAAAAGATAAAACTATCCCCTTTCAACATTTTTTAATGTGAAATTAGAGTCTAATTGAAGAAAGTCCTTTTGTTATTTATCTTATAATGAACTCTAGCAATCTTTGCATCCCTTTTCTTCACTTGAGAGGTTAGGGAAGAGAAGTGTTAGAATTAACAGTTGGGACCTTGCCATTCTACTAGTGCTCCACCTCTTCGGCTAGCTCAGGCTCATCTTCTCCCAAGCTTTCCTCCAGACTCATTACCTTGACCAGATTAGCTAGTGTGTTTAGGGATCATAGAGATGGTCGGCTAGCTTTCTCTCTTTTAGTAAGAGGGATGAAACTAGAGGATGAAGGCCAAGAAGCGCCTTGTGTTAATGAGATCCTAGAGGACTCCTCAGCCTTCGATCCAGGGATGGAAGGAGTTGACTATTCTTGGTGGTGGTGCCTTAAACCTTCTAAAGTAATCACTACATGGTTTTACTTCAATCTGTATTAACTTTCCAGTAACTTGATTCTGAATAACATATGAGGATTTAGAGAGTGAGTAGATTAGTTTTGAATAGGGGGTTGTCTCACCTGTTGACTCTTGCTTTTCCACTTTCTCATCCTCTCCTCTCTGGGATGAAGTGTCATCATTCTCTTACTTTCACAAATCTTTCTTTAAAAGCTAAGCTTCCTTATCAAACTACTGCTTTTCCTCTGCCTCATCATGCACGACCCACAATTCAGAAGCTATAGGACCAAATTTCTCAGGGTTCAACACTCGATTAATGATCACAGGGTCGGTATACTGAACCATTGACATTTGCTTGTTCAAAATGGCTGATCAAGTGCTTTGAAGTAAAGAGGAATCCTTCCTCTTTTTTTATAGCCCTCGGGTAGGCCTAGTAGCAATTCCTCAATTTTGCAAGCAGTTTAGAGGAATCAAATCTTCCAATTTTTTATTTATTCTCAATGTTAATAAGATGAAAATATTAGGTTGAGCAAAAGACTATATATTTTCTTGCTCTACCTTGAAGGAGAACATGTGGGAGAACAACTCCTGAGACCATGAAATCTCCATCTTATGCAAGTAAAACAAATCGTCATCTATGTATCACTTGATTTTGACTTAATTTGGGTGGGGATAACTCCATAGTGCTTCAGTATTGATTGGATCTGTGGACAGAAGTGCAGAAAGAGTCCCTACTAGAATTGGTCTCAATAAATAATTAAGTTCTCTCCCAAGTAATTAGTCACTTAAACCAATGGCTCCATTGCTAGTGCACACCACTTGTGTCATTTACACATGTGTCATCCAGTAAATCCACATCTAACAATGTCAGTATATCGATAGCCCACACAGAAACAAATAGGTGAGGGGAGTATTTAGAGGCGATGGAGCTCTAGAAAAAATTGACCAAAGGGAAGGATGTGTGGAAAATTAAATATCAAAACCCTTTTTTCCCCTTTAAACCAATATATTTGGTATAAAAAAACTTCAAATTTACTCAAATCCATACCTAGAATATTAGAGATCCACATAAAATCAGCACAAAAATAAAAAAACCAATGATGAAATTTTTGAAAATTTGAGAAAAAATAAATTTTTATTTATGATAAAAATCACTTTACGGAGGAGTCATCAGCCATCTCGAGTAGCACCAAACCTTGGCTCATGAAAGTAGAAACAACACATGCCGCCTAAACTTAAAGTTTTATATTCCCTCTTCTTTTGTTGAACCCAAGATATCAAATACCTCCCAACTTCTGGCACCTCAATGCAGAGAGTCGTCAAGTGGTCCACAAGGGTCTCCATATTAACATAAAGGATGACCAGCTCTTTCTTCAGGTCTGATTAGCAGTCTCCTATTAGCAGCTGTCTTAAATAAGTATTAAGAATTATTTTTAGTTCAGACACACAGTATAATCAGATTAATAAGAAAGTACTCAATCTATATGCAGGTATACGTATCGTTCAAGTAATACAGGGTGCTAGTGGAGTCCTGGTTATCGATCCCACAAGGATGAAGTAAATTTTAAAGCGTAGCACAAAAATCCAATATTCAAATTACAATGCACGTAAAGTTGCTAAAGTTTGATGATGCTAAAGATTCTACACTAAGTTTTGTATTGAAATGTTCAAATTAGGAAAAAGTGTCCTCCCCCTTCAATGATGTTATGATGAGTGAATGATAAATAATAGTGAAAATCTTATATTGTGCCAAATAGGACCATATATACTCTTTACCCTCTTCAATGTGTTATAAAGAAAATTGGCTAATCAAAGGTTTAGTCCCTAAATCTATGGTTAGGCTGGGAGGATACTGACTCTCACTCCAGAACACCCACTTCCCTTCACCTGAAGGCTAACGCTTGCTTTGGATTCCAAACAATAAGACGAAATTAGAGATTTTAGGGTTAAATATGTCACCCTAAAATCTCTAATTCTACGCCCAATAAACCATTTTTCCCTATTTATTTACACCCAATCCCCATGAACTACATCACTCGTTCATGGACATTGAATGTAATCTTCACTATTATTGTAGAATGCATAGTCCTCTCGGATCGTATGTTTCAGAACACATTTTAACATATCAATTGATCAAATCAAAAATTAAATAAAGTATGAAATGAAAAATCATCACAATTTTTTAACATTCACATTACACGTTCATTCTAAATCATCACTCACCATTCCTAATTGTAAGGAGAAAGACAAAGTAATCAACTCAGAATTCATAAGAAAAATATGACAAAACAAGGATTTTATATATAAAAGCAAAGTCATACAAACAATAAGAAGTACATATAACCTATCTGAATTTCTTCCCCAAGCAAATCCTATGAAGTTCCTTTGAATATTTTTTCCTCCTCACAATGACACACAATTCCCTATTACAACAGTAAGGAAGAAGCAATCTCTCACTTTCCTTCTCCTCCTATAACTCTTAGAGAAGAATCCCTCTCAAAATAACACTTTCACACCAAAATCTAGACTCTAAACTCACTACTTATCACAAATTGTTTTTTTAATCCGGTGCTCTTTAGATTTGGATGTCGTCGGCGCCCATTCTAACACTAGAATATGAATGTCTAGATTTTGTCTTTTTTCACTCCAAATTCGTTCCTATTTGCTTCTTTTTGCTCCAAATGTCTAAAATCATCATACTTGTAACAAAACATGAAAAATACATTCCTTTAAAGTGCAATATCACAAAAAATGAGTACAAAATATATATGAAAAATCCAACATATTTTTGGTGCATCAAAATCCCTCAAACTTAACTATTATTTGTCCTCAAGTAATCCTTTTACTACATAAAAATATGACTCATAGTAGTGAACTTTACTTAAAGAATACCATGATTTTTTATTTAGATAAATATAATAGTAATAATTTTAGAAAAATTTTTAGTAACTTATGTTAAAACTATAGGTGTAAGAACATTTAGTCATCAAGTCTAAGAGTTCTAATCTCATATTCAGTTTAGGAATAACCATAAATTGTCACATTAAAGGTACTTTGAAGGATCATATGAAAAAGAAGCTCATGTGAACTCTATTAGCAAGGATGCTAATACTTAATTATAAGTTTAGAAATGCAATTAAGCTCTTCCTTTAAGTTGATTCAAGTGAAGCAAATTTTTTATTAAGAATTTCCTCAAGCTTCTCCTCATATATCTTTACTTTTTCTTTTCTATATTTGGATTGCTTTTCAATCCTTTCTTTTCTTTCTCTTTTTTTTTCTTTTTCCATTTTTCTTTTTTCCCTTTTTTTAAAGCGATGATTAATATATCTGGATAGCTTTTAATAATTTTGAACTTCACTCTCCTCCCCCTAAAGTTGGAACTTGTAACATCTCTTTACTTTATAGATATATATGTTAGCTTTTAAATGATTCATCATTGAGTCTTAATCCTTTCTTCTCACATAAACTTCGAAGACTCCTAATATTTCAAAAACATAGTTTTCTTTACTTTATATAGTCAACTATATTCTAATCCTCTTATACTAAATATATTAGCCCATAAAGTTAACCTTCACTACTAAAAACTTTCATTTAAATCTATTATGATATTTTAAATAAAATAAAAAATTTAGTTATCAAAAGTTAAACTTTACTACCTGAAGTCATGTTAAAGTAATTTTGAAAATATATTTTACTTGAGAGCACATAACAGTTAATCTTTCCTCCCCCAAGCATAAGTATTTCAGTATATATCAAATTAGGAAACGAGAGAGAAAAAAAAAAAACTAGCATTTTGTGTCAGGCTTTGGATATTTTTGAAGCTGTGTAAGTATTAATAAAAAATTTAAACTAGCAGGCATAAAACAGTTAGAAGTTTTTTACACATATTATATTAAAGATTTGCAGAGTGAAGAAAATTTAAGAACATAAACTTTAAACATTTAATACAAACATACAACCATTACAATTTTAATCCAACTAAAAAACAAACAAACACAAGTTTCATCACAAATTTACTAACATATCAAATTACAATCACCTCACACATCAATCACATTAAAGAAAATAACAAATACACAAGCTTACACATCAATAATAAACTAAAAGAACACTACTCTACAAGTCATCCTCTACTTCTTCTTTTGCTTCTTCCTCCAGTTTAGGATGGTATGAAATATAGTGGGGGCAAGTAGTAAATATCACACTAGATTCACCCCTCATGAATCTCATCTAAGCATCATGGTAAGCTATATCATACTGATGCACCAAAAACATATATGGTTTTTGCTATCTAATTTTACATATTTTTGATGATATTGCACTTTAAAGAAAGGTATTTTTCATGATTTGTTGCAGGTATGATGATTTTAGGTGATTAGAGCGAAAAGAAGCGAAAAGGAATGAATTCAGAGCAAAAAGGAGAAAAAAGGAGGAAAACAGGTTTTGGCGCCATAGGCGTCAGAATGGGCGCCGCTGATGCCATTTTTCAGAGAACTCTGCAATTATTGGGACGATAGAGCGCCACCGGCGCCCAATCGTGCACCGCCAGCGCCCAATGTCGGTGGAATTCAAATTTGAGGTGTTTTGACAACTTTTTGAAGGGATGCCTATGGAAACTCTTGGGATTTTGTTTCTAATTTATAAGTAACTATTTTTAGACAAAAATGGTGTGGTCTTGGTGTGTGTTCTAGTGGGTTTTGTGTGGTTTTTGTGTGTGTTGAGTGTTAGGGCTTAGGAGAGAAGTGTGTAGAAGTGAGAATTTGAGAGGAATTCTTCTCTAAGGAGTGAAGGAGAAGAATTAAAGTGAGAGATTGCTTCTTCCTTTCCATTCTAAAGAGGGAATTAAGTGTTGTAAAGAAGAAAGAAAATGATTCAAAGGAACTTCAAGGGAATTACATTGGGGAAGAGAAAGAGATAAGTTGTATTTTCTTTTGTGATTTTTATGACTTTTCTTTTATATAAAAAATCCATGTTTTATTGTATCTTCTTCATGAATTCTGAGTAGTCTCCTTTGTCTTTCTTCTTGCATAGTGATGTGATGATGGATTGATGTGGATTTGAAGTGCTTTTAATGTATTGTAGAAATTGTGATGGTTTTTCATTTCAAACTTAATTTACTTTTGGATTTGGCTAATTGAATTGTTAAAATATGTTATTGAACATTAATTCTGAAAGAACTTAGTGTCCTACAACAATGAAGAATCCATTCAATTTCCATGAATGAATTGCGTAGTTCATGGGATTTGAGTGCAAATAAATTGGGAAATGTGTTTTGATGGACTTCAATTTGGAGGTTTCAGAGTGACGGGCTGAGATCCCCAAATTGGTTCTAAGATTAGTAACTAAACTCAAAAGTTAGCCTTCAGGTGAAGGGTGAGTGAGAGCTCCGTAGTAAGAGCCGGTATCCTTCCAGCCTAGCCTTAGATTTAGTGACTAAACTTAGGATATGTTAATGTTCTTTTCATGCTTGGAAGAGGGGGTACTCTTTTAAGGGTAAAGAAACATTTATGCTCCTATTTGGCACAATAACAAAGATATTTGTTCCGTATCATCCACACATCATATTCTTATTGCAAGAGGAAAGATACTTTTCTCATATATCAAAAACCTTTCAAATATATAGCTTAGTGTGTGTCTGTTAGCTAATTATGTTTTCAAAGTTATTAGAAGTAATTGTAGTTTGATTAATTGTTACTGTTTTCTGCATGGCGGTAGTAGAAGTAATTATTAAGCTTTAAGTGAAATTTGAGTATCGGATTTCAGTACTACATTATCTATTATGAAACACTTTCTTCTACTTTGTAACTTCCCTTCGGGATCAATAACCAGGTCTTCATTAGAGCCCTGTATTACTTGATACGATACGTATACTTGTGTTGAGTGTTTGGACTTCATAAAATCATTATAAACATATATAAATTTTAGTTCATAAATTTTTGCAATATAAAAGTCTGTAAATCGTCCAGTCACATACTCAACTCTTCTCTTCTGATAATCATCATGAATATTATTTTTTGTTTCTAATCCACTAATTCTGCTATGGAGCCTCACAATATCAGCCTTTTGTATCATCAACTGATCCATAACATCAGAAAGAGTAGGAGTTCTGGAGGTAGAAGGTATAGAGGGAACATCACTTTTCTTACTTCCATCTCTCCATCCTACATGAGATTCATAGGTACAAATGTTGGCCTTACTGATAGACTTTAAAGGATAGACCAACTCTTCACTATTATCAATCTCAACTCCTGATTGTACAATTATTGTGTAAATAAGAGCAGGATGACCTAATCCTCCATTGGTTTCTCCTTTAAGTCTGGATAGTCTTATAAATAATGCACCAATCTTAATCACTTTCATATTGTGAATACAGTAATACAAAATAGCTCTATTTCTCGTAACTTTACTGTGATGATATGTTGTTAGTAATCTTGCAGAAATAAAATAGTTACAGTCTTTAGATGCAATGATTAACATAGAAATAGAAAAATTTATCTTCTACCTTTGCTTCATTTTTTACTCCCCTTTTCCATCAGTAAGAAAAGTAACTACCTCATTTAAATCAGTATTCATAGTATCAAAGGATTCATACTCTCAGAATGAAGTATCCCTCAATTGATAGAAAGCATTAATTCGATCAAGAGTATATTCTACCATTATTCCTCGAACAAGAACCTGATCATCTTCAGTCCACCACAAATTAGCATAAATTCATAAACTACATACATAATTGCAACGACAGAAAAATAACAGAATATCTTTCAGTACCGAACAGCAATTACATGTTCAACAACTTTGCCCGTAATTTCAAATGCTCGATCTTGTATACACTTTTTACTTCAAAGTTTAAAGTTTAAGTGGTAGTGTGCTTTAATATTTACAAACTTCTTTTCATCAAAATCCAACTTCCTCTTCCCCTTACTTGGAGCGATTTCAAAATTTCTAGAAAATGTGAAATTAAATCTAAATAAATTCAAAAATGCAATGTAGTGAACTCCAAAGACAAATGTAATAGGTAAGAACTATACAACATGGATTATCTCAAAGTTTCTTCAAAAACTCCAAATTTTTTTATTTCCCTAATGTAGGAGATTTCCATGGTGAAAATAAAAAAATTTTAGTTCAAAGTAGGGCTCTTACCAAGAGAAGATAAGATCCAACCTCTTAAAGCCTTGAAATAGCCTCTAATTCAAATGCAAGCAAGCCCTAGGGGCAGGTTTCGGCCTTAGCAAGAGGTTGAAAATGGTTAAAATGAGGTCAACTACTCAAATTCACGATTTTCAGAGGATCTGGCAAGTTTCGGGTTTTGGGTGCCTTTGGTGCCAGAACGATTTTTGGTTCCAAAATTAATTTGAAATTTTCATCATTTTAAAGTTACGTCGACATCTAATTAGCCTTTTTAAGCAACTATTTTCATAATAAAGTGATCAACTAAATAAAATTTTAACAAACAACACAAAACATCACTTTTATATATATAATCCACTATTAGAAACATACTCATATAAATCATTCTACCACAGTAATTCAGCGTCGCAATCAAACCACAACACTCTAATGCTAAAAACTAAAAATAGACTCAAATCCCAAGAATAATAAGTCTCAAATCACACAATAATACAAGCCAAATACTAAACACATCTAAGCATAATAAAGTTCAAACACCAAATACTAGATAAAATATAAAGAATCACTACTCCTCATCATTGTCAGTTTTAACTTCTCCTCTGATATTTCCCATGAATTGGTGGTGCATGAACAAATTGTAGAATGTTTGATACGAGAATTGGTTAGTTGAATCCTCTTTAATCCTAGCCTTTTTCTTCATTAAATGTATCATGCCTCCTTCGATATGCCTAGTATGATCAAATTGTTCTTTCTTCCTCCAATCCAGATGATCAAATAATTCAGAAACATTATTAATTGCATTCATGAGATTTTGAATATCTTTCTCCAGTTTCTTGATTTTTTTCAAAATCAACTACGAACTTTCAAGAAAGCGTGGTTGAATAGGTAGTGAACTCTGAGATGGTTGGTCCACAATTATGCTCAGATCATTCTTATCCCCAATTGCTTGATAATCATAAATGTTAGTTGGGTCCATGGGCTTCCAAGGGAGAAGCATTTTTTCCCAACTTTCATATGACACTTGTGACTGTTGCAGAGAAGAAATAGAGTAGAAGGATGTCCCAACCCATAATTTGATCCATGTACAATCAAGCTCAAAATAGATTTTCATAATTATGATACCAATATCAACAGGCCTTCCCGTTTGAATACAATAATTCTGTATTGCACTTTCCTTCGTCACTTTACTAATTTTCATAGTTGGGAGTAATTTCAAAGATATAAAGAAATGTCATTGCTTCGACACAAGATTCAAGAATGTAGCAGAAAAAATTACATACTTGTTGTCTCTTATCTCCCAATCTTCACATTCATCCATCAAATATCGATAAATTTCATCCATGTTGTCTCTCATAAGGGAAAAATTATGTAATGACAGATTGACACATTTTCTATTATGAAAAGTTCATTAATCTTTGTAGGAGTGCATGGTACCCACCTACCTCACACATAGACGACTCCTTGGTTGATTCTAAGAAGATTTGCTTAAAATTCGTTCACCACAGGAATGACTACTACAGCAGTAGTGTAGTAAAATACTTCTCATTGCCTCTGCACAATAATTTCTTCCACTCGAGTACTTGGAGCATGCAAACCATGATTGACAAAGCCTCGTTCCTTAATTAGCCTCCTCTTCACAAGAACATTGTCGGAAAGTCGTTGCGCCTTGAAACTAATAAAATTTCTCTTTTGAAAACTCTAATCTTGGATATCGTAAGGAGTTGGATGCCATAGGGTGTGAATTTTGGAACTAACATTTCATTTTTCTAGAGTACAACAGTTTTAAAATGTTCTTGGGGAGTTATAATGGTGAAACTACCACCAAAAAATGCCAAAATCCACCATTTGAAACTCCAAAAATTGTAACTTGTTCCATCAGCACCCTCGGCACTGAATAAATTATCTTTGGTGCCCAGCTCCACAAATTGGCAATGCTCTTTGTAAAAGAGCATCGTTGGCACCCATTCTAGCTCTGTCGATGCCAGAAAGCAACTTTGCTCCATACTTCATTTTAGTCCAAATAAGCTTCAAATCTTTGATAAAATCCAATAATTATCATTATTTATTATATTTATGAGTGAGTAAGACTCAAATATAAAATTAACTAATAATAATATCAACTATAACCAACTAAAAAAAACTAAACAACAAAGATAACTATGGGTTGCCTCTCATAAAGTGATTGGTTTAATGTCTCCATCTTAACAATATTAGTTTTATTTAGGGTGACTTAACATTAATACCTCTTTAAAATTTGGTCGTGACCCCTAAAAATATGATTTTAATCTATGCCCATTATTTTTAAATATTCTTCCAGTTTTAGGATCTTCAATATCAACAACTCCAAATCGATAAGCATTTATACTGTAAAAGGTCATATCAAACTAGATTTTAGTTTTCTAGAAAGTAATCTCAATCATGTATTATATAACAAAACTTCCTATCTAGGTTCAAATTTCTTTCTTATAATCTTCTGATCATGCCATATTTTTGTTTTCTCCTTATAAATTCTTTCATTATCATAAGATTTATTTCTAATTTCTTCCAATTCATTAAGTTGTAATAATATTTTCTCACCAGCATCCTTCAAATTAAAATTAATCTATTTTATCACCCAATATACTTTATGTTCCAATTCTATGGTAAATGACAAGTCTTTCCAAAAAATCAGTCTATAAGGAGACATTTATATAGGAGTTTTATAAGCAGCCTGATGCATCAGAAATATATACTCTTTTAGCTATATGTTTTTACCTATTTTTGGTGATATTGCACTTTAAAGGAATTTATTTTTTATGATTTGTTGCAGGTATGATGATTATAGGTGATTGGAGTGAAAAAATGCAAAAAGGAACGAATTTGGAGCAAAATGGAGCAATTTGGAGGAAAACAGCTTCTGAAGCCACCGGCGCCCTCTTCTAGAGACTTCAGCAATTATTGGTAGGATAGGGCACCGTCGGCGCCACTATCGGGTGCCGACGACGTCCTATGTCGGTTCATTTCAAATTGAAGAGTTTTGGTAGATTTTTGAAGTGGTTCTTGAAGAAACTCTTAGGAAATTTGTTCCTGACTTTAAATTAAGTGTTCAAGACGAAAAAGGAGAGGAGGATTATTGCAGAGAGTGTAAGGAAAGTGTGAGTGAGAGTTAGGGTTTGTGATTTTAAGAGAGATTCTTCTCTAAGGAGGGGAGAAGAGGGAGTAAAGTGAGAGATTGCTTCTTCATCTTTGTTCCAAGGAGATAATCAAGTGTTGCAAGGAATATAAAAGGAATCAAGGGAACTTGGAAGGAATTTGCTTAGGGAAGAGAAGGAGATAAGTTGTATTTACTATTGTGGTTTGTATGACTCTTCTTTTATATATAAAATCCGTGTGTTCTTATATCTTCTCCATGATTTGTGAGTAGTTTCCTTTGCCTTTCTTCTTGCATAAAGTAGTGATGATGTGGAATTGATGTACCCTAAAAGTGTTATAAAAGTTGTGATGTTTCTTTCATTTGAAACTTAATTTAGTTTTCAATCCGGCCAATTGAATTGTTAAAATATGTTGAGGAACATTAATTCCAAAAGAAATGAATGTTCTACAACAAGAATGAAGAACCCATTTAATGTCTGTGAATGAATTGTGTAGTTCATGGGGATTAAGTGCAAACAAATAGGAAAATGAGTTTTGATAGACTTCAAATTAGAGGTTTCATGGTGACAGAATGGGATCCCCAATTTGGTCTTAAGATTGGTAACTAAAGACTATGGTTAGCCTTCGGGTGAAGGGTGAGTGCGAGCTCCATAGTGAGAGTCAGTATCCTCCAAGCCTAGTCTTAGATTTAGTGACTAAACTTAAGATATGGCAATGTTCTTTACATGCTTGGAAGAGGAGGTACTCTTTTAAGGGTAAAGAAGCAAATATGCTCCTATTTGACACAATACAAAAATTTACCATTCTTCATCATCCACACATCATAATCTTTATGTAGGAAGGAAGACACTTTCCACATAGAAGTATCTTATAAATCACGCAAGTTAATGTGTGTTAGTTAAAGAGTTTAGTAAGTAGAAATAATTGTAGTAGCTTTATTATTATCGTACTTTGCATTAACTAGTTGTAGTACACTTGAGCAATTGTTACAATTGGTATTGGATTTTAGTGCTATATTATCTGATTTGAAGAACGTTTTCCCTCCCTGTGGGATCGATAACCAGGACTCCATTAGAGCCCTGTATTACTTGATACGATACGTATACTTGCATTACATGTGTGACTTTACTAAATCATTATAAATATATAAATCTGAATTCATAAAGTCTTACATTTTTAAGCATATATAAAGTCGTCGTCACAGCCCTGTACGCTTATAATGCAAGATCTAATCTAGCAGACCAATCTAATTTATGGGTATTTACAGTTTTCTCCAAAATTTATTTAATTTCAATATTAGATGCTTCATCTAGACCACTAGTCTAAGGATGATAAGAGATTGAGATTCTATGCATAATATTATATTTTTTAACCAATCTTTGAATCAAATTATTCCTAAAATGAGATTCATTATCAGTAATGATAACTCTTGGCATTCCATAACTTGTAAAAATATTTTTAATTAAAGATTTTGAAACACTTCGATCGTCGCAATTATGTAAAGTTATTGCTTCAATCCATTTTTATATAAATTCCAGTGCAAGCAATACATACATACATACATACATATATATATATATATATATATATACATACATATATTCCCTCAAATATATATTTTTTTTAGAACTAGAAAAGTCTATTACATCTCAAATGAGGGATAGGAAGAAGATCCCCATGTAAAAGTAGACAAAAATCATAGAAAAGAGAAGATCTATCTTGATAATAATCATAAGGACAGCATAGAAGCAATTTTGAGGAGGAAGCTTTAGTTGCAAGCCAGTTGGCTGGTTGATTACCTTCTCTATATACATGATTCCACCTGATATGCTAAGATGAAGCAATTTGAGTGATTTTGTTAATCCAGATCTGTATGTACCAAGGAGCAGCAGCCTTATGCAGTAGAATATTTAATAAGGTAGCAGAATCAGTCTCCATATGAATAAATTGATGATTATTCATTATAGCAGCTTTCAGTCCCCAATAAATAGCTATAACTTCAGCCAAGAGAGCATTGTTGCCAATAATAAGAGCTGCCAATATCCATAAACATTTGCCATTATGATTTCTCCCAAGAATACCAATACCAGCTGTACCTGATTTGTAACTTCCATCAACATTAATTTTAATCCATGGAAATGAAGGAGGTCTCCAATGAATCAACAATGGTTTGGCAACCACCTGATGCTGCTTTATATTGAAGTGCTTCCTTATCTTAAACAGATAAGCCGAACAATTATTAATAACCAACTTAGAAGAGAAAACCTTGTTTTGAAATAACACTTCATTTCTGGAAAACCAGATAAACCAGAAAATTATTAAAGGGACATAAAAGTCTTCAGCTCCTTTCCAATCCAGCCAGAAAGCATCAATAGAATTCCATAAAAAGTATCTAGATTTTGTGCTACTGCTGCTAAGAACAGAATTCCAGAATTTCTGGATTACTGGGCAATTCATGAAAAGATGAAAGATGGATTCTTCATTAGAATGACAAAATACACATCTAGAAGGACCTCTAATACCTTTTAACTTCAATATATCATCAGTTGGTAAGAATTTTCTAAACATTTTCCAACAGAAGAATGACATGGAATTTATTCCATAAGAACTTACCTCAGTCATTATCAGTCCAAGAGCCATTAGAAAGATAAATGAATTTAGATAGACTTTGATAAGCAGGAACCTTAGTAATTATTTTGTTCTTCCTATCAGCCTGAATAGGAACAGTTAAAACTCTTTCCAAGGTCTCCTTGTTTACAGCAGTTTTAAGTAAGGGAGCATTCCAGGTACCATTAATCCAGCCATCAAAAACTTTTTTAATTGCAGAGAAATGATTAAATTGAGATAACAGGGATTCATTAAACAACCAAGTATCCTTCCATAAATCAATTTGACCTTCACCAACATCCCACACAAAAACCTGTTCAGCAAACTCCCTGATCTTCAACAGCTCCTTCCATATTTTTGAATCACCTAATTTAGCCTAGATATGAGTAGGATGTGTATTAAAGCAATACTTTCCATGCATAAATTTGGCCCATAGTGAATTTTTGGATCTAAAATTCACCCACTATTTACAGTAAGAAGCAAAATTTAAATGATGAAAGCTCTTAAAACCCAATCCTCCACCCGATAAAGGCTTACATAGCTTGGCCAAACTAGACCAATGTATTTGTTTGTGTTGGCCTTCCCATAAAAACTTATTTAACATAATGGAAAGTAACTTTTGAGTACTTTTCTTCATTTTAATCATTTAAAGTGTGTAAAGAGGGAAGGAAGTTAATACACTTTTAAGTAAAGTGATTCTACCCCCATTGGATAGAAAAGAATTAGACCAACATTGGATTTGTGAAGAAATTTTAGAAACCACATCATCATAGTGGGAAAACCATCTTCTGCCTTTAATCAATGGAAACCCCAGGTACTTAAGTGGACAACAAGCTTCTTTAAATCCAGTAAAGTCAGAAATCCAAATCTTTATATGTGTATTCATTAAAGAGCTAGGAAGAAATTGGCATTTGGATTTATTAAAAGCCATTCCAGAAACCTCTTCAAAACAAGCTAAAGTTTTCATAATGCATTTAATGGAGTTTTTGCTACCATTACAGAAAACAATAATATCATCTGCATAAACAAGATAACTAGCTAATAGATTTGATCTATGTTGAAATTGGACATGAGGATGGTTGAGTGTAATTGATTCAACATTCTAGACAAATAGTCAAAGACCAAGATGAAGATATAAGGAGATAAGGGATCTCCTTGTTTAATACCTCTACCAGCTTGAAAGAATCCTTGACTCCTTCCATTAATCAAGAGACTATAATAGTTGTTTTGAAGCCATCTAGAAATAAGATTACAGAAATCAGAACCAAACCCTCTGGTAGCTAAGACCTTCAAGACAATAGCCCATTTGATGGAATCAAAAGCTTTGGAGATATCGAATTTGAAAATTAAATTAGATCCTCTACAAGATTTATCAATATCAGTAAGCAATTCCTGAGCAAGAATCACATTATCAGAGATACACCTACCTTTAACATAAGCAGACTGATTATCAGTAATCAGATCAGCTAGATAAGGTTGTAATATTTCCACAATAACCTTACTGATAATTTTCGAAAAGATGGAAGTGATACAAATGGGCCTGTATTCATTCCATCCAGTTTTAATTTTGTCTTTTGGAATAAGTATAATAGAAGATGCAGCAAAATACTTAGGAAGCTCCTCTCCTTGAAGAAATGATTGAACAGCAGGAATCAACTTGGCTTTGACTATACCCAATGCTTTTTATAGAAATCTGATGTAAACCCATCAGGGCTAGCTGTTTTATTACCATCCATTGAATTTATAGCTCTAAGAATCTCCTCCTCAACAGGTTCCTGAATTAAAGTACCACCATTACCTCTGAATAAACCATCTTTTAAAAAATCAGGAGAGAATAAAGTGGCATTAGTAGGCTTGAAAGAAAATAGTTTCTGAAAATACACAATAGCATCATCAGCAATATCCTGGCAATCATATAACCAGCCCTTTTGATCAGACTTGATTTTAAAAATAGTATTCAGTGATCTTCTATATTTGATTACAGCATGGAAATATTTAAAATTTCTATCACCATAGAGAAAATGATTAGAAGAAGCCTTTTGCAATAGAAAGAGTTCCTCATTAGCAATAGCAGTATTTAACATTTCATTAGCATCAAGTAGTTGAGCTTTAGTACATCTCCCCTCCTCCACCTCTTTTTCCATGATTTCAACATGTTTTTCAGCCTTGATAATGTTATCTGTCAGATTGCCAAAAACATTCCAGTTCCAATCAGTTAAAGCCTTAGCCAGAACCTTTTAAGATTGCCATAATTGGACCATAGGTTTAGAATCTAAAAATGCATGAGGACAGACCTAATTATCCTCAATTAACTTGTAGCATGTAGGATGAGAAGACCAAACATTCAAATATCTGAAAGAATTCTGTTTAACAGCAGGCATAACGGAAAAAGTAGATAATAAAGGGGTATGATCAGAACCTAGTCTAGCTAGGTGCTAAACCTTAGATATAGGAAATATCTCCAGCCATTCTTTATTAACAAGTAGTCTATCAAGCCTTACATAAATAGAACCTCTCTTCCATGTGAAAGGAGACCCCTCAAAGCCAGGATCAAAGAGATGAGCCACCTTAATCTAATTGGAAAAAGTAATCAAATCTTGCAACTTAGGATTCCTACCCCCCTTCATTTCACTAGGGTGAGCAATAGAATTAAATTCACCTCCAACAATCCATCCTTTATCAATATTTTGCCCAATACTATGCAATTGATTTCACAATTCCTTTTTACCATTGATAGAAGAAGAATCATAAACAAATGATGCAAAACCACTAAATTGATCCAGTTCAAAGTGAAAATGCAGAAATTGAGAATGGTCCAGAATAATATCTACCTTTAACTCTTTTCTACAGATTAGCCAAATTTTGTTTGAAGAGTTAAAATTAAAGTTGTAACCATGAAATTTCTTAATGAATCTGTCAAAATTAGATTTCTCCAAAGGTTCAAGTAGAACCACAACCCAAAATTTATGTATCCTGTTTAAACTTAATATTCTATTAAGGGAGCCAGGATGTGCCACCCCCCTAATATTCCAGCAAAGAAACTTAATCATTAATAACCAATCTTCCCCCTCTTGTCAGCCTAGTGAAGGAAGAAGTAGAAGCACTTGAAGGTATAATGTTTGATTCAGAAAGATGCTTTAATTCCACAGATTTTTTTCTTTTGCTTTTCTGAACTACCCAGTCATTTTACAGTTCTTTAGTTACAGCAGTTGTATTAGTAACTACTTCAGGACCATCCTGAGCATTATACTGAAATATTGGATAATTGATTTCCTGATGTACAGCTCCCTCAGCCATATGAGCAACAGCCTCCTCAGTATTTTGGATAGAAGAATTATTAAAAAAAATTTGAGATTGAATCCTCCCATATTGGCATCTTGATGTACATCAATTAAATTCTTAGCATCAGTTCAAGGTAATAGTCTACTAGAAATGTTTTGATCAGCACCAGTCTTTTCAACTATAGAAGTAATTGGATTCTGCTCAAGAACAAGAGATCCTACATCAGATATGACTACAGAAACCATACCATTAAAAGCAGTAGAAATCTCTTTCTGGGCTTCTGGAGCAGGTCTAATCACAGCATTATTCATTATAACTTCGGGTTACTTGAATTATTATCACCCACAGCAATTTCAACAGAAGGCAAGACTTCAATACCTTTCTAGACATAAGACATGTGTTGGACAGAATTCTCCACAGCATTATTGGCATCAGTAATAATATTAATTTGATCATTAACTTCAGCAGCAATGGTATTTTGAACTTTAGCAATCAGACTTTCATTCACAGCAATACTGTTTGAGTTATCAATTTTATTTTTGATAGGCTTCAGATTTGGTTGAAGTCTATAACAAAGCTCCTTGGAATGCCCAAACATTTTACAATGGTGACAGTACACAGGTCTTTGTTCCATGACAATGGGTTTCCAATATCCATTATGTGGTGAGCCTAGCCAAATCTCATCAATATCAGGAAGTGTGATGTCTCTTTCAACCAAAATTCTGGCCAAGGATGGTCTTGACAGGTTGAAGGTAGACATATCCAATTTCAGAGGTCTCCCAATTGCAGTCCCAATGGCATAAATGACTTGATGATTGAAGAAATGTAGTTTCAGGTTAGGCAGCCTGTACCAAATTGGAACAATAGGTGCTTCTTGATTTGGATCAAAATCTGGAGACCATTTCAAGATCTTCATATATTTTCCCTCAATCACCATAACTTTCTTTGAGAATAAATTAGCATAATCCTCTTCTTTAGATAAATGGATCATAATGTGTCTACCATCAAATAGACCTACTTTCCAAGTTCCCAATGATTTGAAATCTTCAAAACATTTTCTAATAAGATTCATCTTAGGATGGCCATATTGGAACTTACCAATCAAGGTAAATTTGTGGAGATCAACCGAAGAAAGCTCATTATCAGAGAAAATGAGGGATGACTTACCACCTTTCTTGACCACTTGTTTAATAAAAGGGCAGTCACCCTTTCTAGCAGCAGAATCATAATAACTTTGTGGAAAAATAAGTTTATCATGCTGACTACCCAACCCATTTCCAAGAACTTCAAGAAAAGAAGCTTTAGAAGGGGGAATAGCCATAGAACAATCAAGAAAACTTATAGACCAAGGAAATAGAAAACCAAAAGGCTGGAGAGATGAGAAGAACAAGAACTCAAAATAAGAAGATATTTAAAGCAGAACTTTAACCAACGACCCACCAGAACAATCAAGAACCAAATCTCACCCAGAATTTGAAAAATTCAGAACCCGAGAAACACCAAAAAGCTAGAAACCAAAGAGAAGTGAAGATGGAAGGATTCATAATCAAGAACATGTTAAATTACTAACCAAATCAGATCAAAATCTGAAGAAAGGATCAAAATCGCCTGAAACCGAAGCTCCACACACACACACACACACACACACACACACACACACAGATATATATATATATATTCCCAAATAAAGGAATAAATTATCCGATAAATCTAATCCCCAAACATTAAATATTTCAACTTCTAATGTAAAATTTAGTGGCATTTTATTTCTCCAAGAAATATTAACTACTTGCTGACATCGATCACAAGTTTTAATATATCTATTAACATCCCTAAAAAGCGTAGGCTAATAAAATCCAAATTGTAAAATCTTATGTGGAATTTTGTCAGTTCCAAAATGTCTGCCAAATTCAGAATTATGACATCTCTGAATGATCGATTCAATTTCTTCATAAGTTACAGATCTCCTAATAACTAGATCCTTAAATTGTTTATATAAATATGGGTTATCCCTAAATTAAAATTTGGCATCATAAATAAATTTCTTCTGTTGTTGCTTTGTTAGTTCAGGTTGTAAAATATCACTCACAATAAGTCACAATATCAGCATACCAGGGTAAATTTCATTCCTTAATATTATAATGTTGTTTATCAGGAAAGTTTTCTGTAATTTCATCTTCAAAATCAGATAGTTCATGTTGTTCCAGCTTAGATCAGCTATTTGATTATCGTTTCCTTTTCTATCCACTATCATGAAGTCAAATTCTTGCATTAGAAGTACCCATCTGATTAATCTTGGCCTAGCATCATTCTTTTGCATTAAATATTTGATAGCAGAATAGTTTGTATGCACCATACATTTAGTCCCATTTAACTACTACTTGAAATTTTCAAAAGCATATGCAATAGCTATTAAGTCTCTTTCAGTAGTGTTGACCTCATTTTTGATGAGGTCTTCTCTTCTTCCCTTTAGTACTTAGGATCTAGCCTTAGGCTTTTCCTTTGACTATCCTAGAGGATTAGAATTGGGACCCACCACTTAGAAATTCAAACCACTTCTTAACTGCCTGCAAACTCCACAAACTTGACTGTAGACCCCTAATCACCTAGAGGGTTGAAATCAAATGTGGAAGTTTAAAGGGTGAGTTCCTATAGGACTCTTCGGCCTTAGGACCGCCTCGGGTAGCTCGAGTGCGGTGAAGAGGGCTGACTTACACACACACTACACCTATACACTACACTTTCACACACCTATACCCTACTTGACCTCCTGACTCATGTAGGTGATTCACATGGATGGTCCTTAACCCCTAAGTCCTTGGCTAAGAGGGTTAGGAACAACATAGTGGATGCCTCAAATGAGCCCCTTCATGGCTCATGTGGGCTTGATATGGCTTCATGGCTCAACCAAAATGATTTCATTCCACTTACATTCACCGAATCTTCAAGTTTCCAAATTTTCAAGTTTCCAAATTTTCAAGTTTCCAAATTTTCAATTTTCCAAATTTTCAATTTTTGACCCCCGGGACCTTACACCCGCCTAACCTACCCAAAACCCTTGAAATCCTCCAAAATTCCCAAATCACCCAAAATTCCTCAAAACCAATCCCAAACATTTCCAAATTACTCAAATTGACCATCCATACCCAAAAATATCAAAAATTCCAAGAATACCTCCCAATACCCTCCAAATACCCAAAATACCCCTCTTGACCCAAAAATCCAAAAATTCAGAAAATTCCCAGAAAATGCCCGAAAATCCCAAATATTCCCAATTTCATTTTGTTCAACTACACCATGGGCCAATTTTGTCAATTTACCCTACTTTTATCAAAACCCCCAATTTGACCCATTTTAAACCCAAAGTGAACCCAATGTCAAACCAAACCTACCCAATTGACCCAAATTCTGGTCCAATTCAATTCTAAACTTCAATTCAACATTCCCAACACCAATCTAGACAAAATCCAAGTTCAATTTGATTGAAATTTGGATCCAATTCCACTTTTGGCCTTAAGGCCCAATTTGGACCCATGACCCAAACCTAACCCAAACTCACCTAATTCAACTCCAATTGACGCCAAATCTTTTCTAAACCTTCCTTAACATTCCCACAAACAAAACACTAACATGATTTGCCCAACAGTTAGACCCAAACCCCACTCAAACTCAACCCAAAGCTAAAAGGCCCAATTTTAACCTAAACCCAAACTTAACCCAAATAAGCCCAAACCCCAAAATCAAAACCCAACCAAGGCCAAAACCTCTTTGAAACACTCACATAAACATTTCCCAACATTAATTTGACATCAATTTCAACCCTAGCCAAACATTGGCCCAAGTTAGCCCAATTTGACCTATATTGGCCCATTCACCAAAGGAGCCCAAATTCAACCCAATTCAAACCCAAATCACTCCCAATTTGCTCCAAGTCACTCATGACACATCTATGAGCTAAACCCAACAATTATTTGGCCCAAGCCTTTGCCAAAATTTCATCCTAAAATCCATTTTAAAATCCAAAAGCCCACTTCCTAAACCATTTTAAAAGCCCATTTCCACCAAATACAAAAGCCCAAAATTGGCCCTAAAGCCCACATGGCAATTTCTTTTCATCATACCTTTAATTGATATCACCCCTAAGTTTCAAAATCATCATTAAACCATTCCAAATCAAGCTTCATACAAATTCCCATCAAATTACCAAAAATTTCTAAAATCCATTTTCATGAAATTGACCAAGCTTTTCCCCAAGCCAAAGACAAGCCATGCAAGCGATGGACAAGCCACATGAAGCCATGGAAGGTTTGACATGTGATCAAGCCAATAATGGAAAAAGGAGAAGCCTCTTTTAAGCCCCCTTAAAAAGGTTTTAACCCTTTTTATGCTTCAACTTAATCCATGATTAATCAAAATATTCATGGATGGTGACTTCTCTACCCTTTCCTAGCTGATTCATCTGATCCTCCCTCAGCCCAAATCAGCCATGGGGAGGTGAACCAAGCCCAAAAGGTGGACTTGACCAAATCAAGCCAAAATTAGCTCCCCCCCATTCCATTTCAATTCAACTCCTTTACACATGTCCATGGCCAATTGACCGCACTAAGCCCGCCACCGACCTCCCGACCTTGAGGGTGACTCCGACCCGCGCCCAACCACCACTGCTCGCCGAAACCACCATGCCGAGAGCTCACATGTGAGCCCAAACTTGGAATTCTCACCCGCCGAGTCGCCCCATCCCCAGATGGCCATCGTGCATTGTTCTTCTCTTGCTAAGAGCAGCTGATCCCAAGCCCTAACTCTCCCCGGAGGCCCTCCACCCTCTCCTATTTAAACACCACCCCCTCTCGGCCATGAGAGGTGTTGAACCAGATCTTACTGAAACCCTGCCAAAATTGTTCCGGAACACTCTCCATACTTAGAGCAGTTGATACCCAGTGCCAATTTGCCCTAATCCCCACCAACAGAACCCGATTTCTCGACCAAAATTCCACCCAAAACCGGGACACTTCTCCGCGGTGGATCAATCCTCAAATTGATTGGTCCTACACCTTCACCGGACCAAGGGAAGGAGTCCACCAAAGAAAAGCCCCCTCTCCAGGGCCACCCATCCGTTCCGGACTCCAAGCTTTGTGATCGGGCTTGGTCGAAATCATACCTAGGCAATTCACTGCACCAGAAGACTTCATCCTGGAGCTTGTCTGGGATCCAATCGAAGGTGACACAACCCTCGCATTGAAGCCACACTTCTCCGAGCAAAGGTATGAGCTAATTCTTCATCCCGAGCTTCTAGAGATTCTCCATTTCAAATGCTTTAATTTCAATGCATGATCACCGTATAGATGTATTCGTCTCTTCAAGACGAATCCATAGAAGCATAAGAACACGAAAATCCATTGAGTATTGAGTGAGATATTAGGGATTTAGTGTGGACGGCTCTCGGTGAGGACGCTTGGGGACGATGAACGGATGCCGTTCATTTAATACACGCGCGGACGGACGGCCAGGATCGCGCCGGATGAGGAAACGGAACGACACAGCGGGGCCTCGGAGCGCTGAGTCAGATGGCGGCGTCGAATCGGAGAGCGCCACGCGGCGTTTCGGAGCTGTCGAGGTTGACGCGGCGCCGCGTGGATAAATAGAAAATTAGGGTATTTTCTGATTTATTTAATTCCCTAAACTTCAAAAATCCATAACTTTGTGTAGGAAAATCAGAAAAATAAAATAAAAATACCCTCTTGCTCAGTGAGTAGAGGAGAATAATGTGGAAAAGAAATTATTTAATTTCATCAAGTATTTTATTTTTAATGATTTATTTCCCTTCTACATTGTTTTAATTCTCCATGCATATAGGAAATTCACCATAGCATGAGACCATAGGGCTTTTGAAGCCTCTGAGTTTGGGAACATTCCCTGAATTTTCCAAAATCAGAGGCCATCCCTATGAGAAGTTATTGATTTTTCAAATTCATGTTACTGTTTTGAGTATTTTAAATCCAATAATTAGCATGTTGTGAAATAAATTCTAGGAAAATTTGGTGATGTCCCTTATGACCGGAGAACCCTAGGAAAAATAGGTTTTGAGTTAATTCATTTAAAATAGCCCTAATCGGCTTAAACACCCTAAATAGGCCCCTAATTAATTAGAGCTAGTCATACATCAAATTGACTTGAAATCAATTCCCCATTGACCTTTAGGATTAGAGGAACCCACCATAAAAATTTGAAGTCAATTGGACTTGGTTAGCCCTACTAAATGGGTTGATTAAGCCATTTAGCCAATTTAAACTTCAAAAATTCATAACTTTCAAAATACCTTTCAAAAATTCACCAAATTAGTTTTGGAGCCTCTCTCATATCAGGAGAATTTAAGAAAATTAAAATTTCAATTTTCTAAAAAAGTTGATTTTTTGGTATTATTTTAATATTTTAATAATTAAAAAATAATAAAAATCACAAAAATAATAAAATTCACCAAAATGTCACATTTTGAATTTTAATCACTTAGGAACAAATCCCATATTTTTCTTAGGTCTATTTAATGAGATATTAAATTTTAAAGCCCTAGGGTAATTTTAAAATTAAAAAAATGTATTTTCTAGCATTTTCACTAAAATAATTATGATAAATCAAAGAAAAATAAAAAAATTGCAAAAATTGATTCTCTGATTTCCTTAATATCAGAGAGATTTTTGAAAAATATAAATTCCATTTTTTAACCTTTATTTTATTTTTAAATTAATTAATACTCCAAAACTTAAAATAATTATAATAAAAATAATATAATTTAAAAAAATCACCAAAATTGGTCCAAGTGGTCCTCTGGTCATTAGAAATGTCCCATAATTTTCTTAAGGACAGAAACTTTCCCTTGGTCATATTATTAAATTTTTCTTGGAAATTCCTATTTTCCACCAAAAATAATTACATAAATAAATTAAATACAGTAAAAATCACATTTTCTCCTCTCATGTCTTTATTGGCATATGAGTGAAGTCGCATAAAAATTTTAAGTTCATTTAAGCTCAATTTAGTGAGTTATGAAATTATTAAGCTTGAAGGGCAAAATGGTAATTAAAAAATTTCAACCCTTAATTAAAACTTTAGTTTTAATAAAATTAACAAATAAAATAGTTGATCTTAATCTGATTTGGATGATTGAAATTCAAATAATTAAAGGGGAGAAACCTACTAAACAATTTGAAGATAATTAAAATAAACCTTAATTAAATAATTGATTAAATTTGGAAGAATAATAAAGTTGGAATTATTAAATAGGGATATTATTAGGAGGACATTTATTCTTTAATTTAAAAATCCCTAAATTAATCATCTCAATAATATTTAATTCTTAATTAAAATGATAATTCAAATTTAAGTTTTTAAAATGTTAAAGGACTTAATCATTAAATTAAATTAAAAGGTTAAATTATTAAACTCTTTTTAAATTTTCAATTAAATTAAAATTAAAAATAAAATTAAATTAAAGATTAAATTAAATTAAATCAAACAAATTAAATAAATTAAATTAAATTAAATAAATAAATTAAATTAAATTAAATTAATAAATTAAATTAAATTAAGTTAAATTAAACTAAATTAAATTAAAAAATCTTAAATTAAATTAAATTAAATTAAATTAAAACATATTAAATTAAATTAAATTAAATTAAATTAAAATTAAATCAAATTAAATTAAATTAAAAGAAATTAAATCAAATTAAACTAAATTAATTTAACATCAAATCAAACTAATTTGAATTAAATCAAAATTAAAATTAAAACTAAACCAAATTAAATTAAATTAAAGTTAAATTAAATTGAATTAAATAACATCACTTAAAACATAAAGAAATTAAATATAAAGCAACTTGAGCACTATTCCAAATTTAAACCCGTTAATTGAAGTTAAACTAAATCATAAACCATTTGAACACCAATTTGCCCTCGAGAGCTTTGGTTATCATAACTCCTAAACGTAACGTTAAATGAAATGCTACCTCACTTATAGGATATTCAAATGTCCTAGTTCAATCGAGCGAGGATAACAAAACTTGAACTCCGGACGATTAATTCATTTGTATAATTAAATTCTCTTGGACTTAAAATAATCCTAGAAATATTGAAAAGATGTTTAAGATTCGTCTTAAGCACTTCCTCGATATGATAGGATATTTATTAGAACAATTGAAATTAATTATTCTTTGATGAAGAAAATCGTCCTCAAACCAAACACAAGGACCTAGACGTCATAGGAAATGACTAACTATAGGATTAGGAATTTGGTAGAAAACCATAACCCTTCCCTTAGCTTTACCTAGGAACTTGCTTAAATATTCTAATTGCGTTTTAAGTACAGCTTGGGATGACGGGAAGACCCTCCAGGTACGCTTTTATTTTATTGCAATTTACCTTATTGCAATTTATTTAATCGCATTGCACTTACTTTTCTTACATGATAAACAACTGTTGCATGAAAACCCACACCTTTAGGATAGTCCCTGAAACTGAAACCAAAACTAAGTTAAAAGTCATTGCAAGATAAAATTCACCGCCACAACATCTCAAAATATAAAACAACTCAAAATTTAATCACAAACAGAATACAAAACTACAATTACAACTAAATTAAAATGTCCTGTTGGATGATCGAGAATACCTCGGATGATGTAACCTACGTGTTGCTAACGGGATTTCCCACGGTCTAAATGAAAGTGTGGAACTCATTAGTTGGGTTTAGCAAATTCATCTGGACTAAGTGAATCCGATAAAAATAATGATGCCGGAAGGATGGAACCGTGGGATCTTAACCGGTGTCGTTATAATCAACTTTAAGATTTGTTTTAATTAAAACACAAAAACACTTGGAAATTAAGATTTTCTCTAAAACAAAACACTTTTCTCATCTCCTGATTTATGACTTCTATAACTAAACCTCTACAACAACAAGGAACTCGGAGCATGGTGGGCAGCACGACCATCGTCATTAGTAAAACTTGAATCTACATCAGCTAAACATTCCTAGAATTAAACAATAAAGCCATAGGGTTTCGAGGTAGTTTGCCTAGTGCAACATAAATCCTCAACCTTTGTTAGGCTTTTGCATAGCTCTGTTGTGCAATATAAGCCCTAACATTTTAGGATTCCAAGGTCGTCATCTGATACGACATAAACCCTCACATCTTCGAGGCTATTTGCATGACTGCATCATGCAAATATAAGTCCTAATTAATTAAAATTGGCAAGATCAAAACATTAAATAAATATTAGGACTTTCCTAAGTCCAAGACAAACAATAGGATAGACGGGGAATTACCGAAGTTCGCTTCGAATCTGTGATTTCTCTTACCATTCTTCCTTTGAACTCCCAAAACAAAATGTTCCAAATTTGATCCATTCCCTATTGAAATTCCAAAATTCAATCCTTTGAAAACTTAAACTTTGAAATTCTTGAGAAAATAATTATTGATTATTATCGAGAGTTTTCTTAGGTGATTCCCGTCACTTAAGATGTAATTAACTATAGGGGCTTGCCCTTATAGGGAATTTTAAAGAACCTGAGTAATATAAACCCTGTTTAATGCTTTCATATTAAGCGGGGAATTTGTCGGCTTATAAAATTGGTTCGCGACCAAACGGATGTCACAAATCTTCTAGTTTATTTAATCGAGCCCCATAGTCGAGCGAGTGTGCCTATTCTTCGAGATAGATACACGGTTTGTGGTACGGTGCTCGTTTATATGAACTATTTGGGATGTGAGATCGGTTTGATTTCACATCTTAAAATCTTTGAATTTAAAAAAAAAATTATTTTTAATATCAAATACTACTTTTCAAATTATTTATTTAAATTAAATTAAAAATTCGCCGCACAAATTCTGTAGGAGACCCTTTTTCAAAAGTAAAACACACAACCTAAAAATAATGCCAACAAATTTATGGTGACTCCGCTGGGAAAATTCCTCTCTCCATTATAATCAGATAATTCTGCTTTCAAAAATCTGTAGTGCATCCATGTCCCTAATGGATCAAACTACCCTTCTTTTCGTTGGGGTACTATGTTCATTTCTACCTTGAACAAGTATAGCCAACACTCTCTCGTATTTAGGAGCCAATGTTTAGACACCCCTAAACAGAGAGGTTCCGAGATCCTTTTACCTCATTTCTGAGGTGGGGTGGACCCCCAATAGGTGTTATTTTAGGAGTAATCCTTCGAGTCGAGAAGTCTTGCATGAGACTTTCTTTTCCTTTCCAACTCTGAATCGGATTCATTACCTTCTCTACACCTTTGAACATTCCGTTCTAAATAAACAAACCCTCTAACGAATGACTCTTTTAACAAATAACTCCTTTTTATAAATACATGAACAAGAATGTGTTCGGAATCTTTTTGATTCCTTTCTTTTCGTCCTGATGAGAAGAAGCATAACTTGGGACCGACAATCGAATCGCCCGCGCAAATGGAAGCCCCAAAGCTGATTTTCTCCTTCACCAATGGACCGGACTTCGCTGTTTACAAGGATGAGTCTGCCCGACAATGGGATCATCCGGTTTGGACAAGGATTCGAGAACACAAATGTCAAGATCACCGACGTTTCCCTTTTCGCATTGACAAACAAAGTATCCGAAGCCGAGAAGCCGTTGATCGAGTTCAACCTTAGGTCAACTCAAGAGTTTCCTCCTCCGCAAAAGATCCCGATCGAGAGGAGTCTCGCTTGTCCGCGAAGGACCGTTCTTGCTACCCCCACCTGGTCTAGTTGTCTCCGCACCTACCCGGCTTCGCGCAGTTAAAGGGGAAGGAAATCCGAACTATGGTGAACCTCGTTACCGTGGATGGTACGTACTTTCTCGTGAGACCTTCTCGTTTTGAAATCGAGTCCAGCTCAAGAATTCCATCACTAACACGGACCCAAAGAAGGAACGAAGTAGGAAGATTGCCGTGAAGGCCGTAGCTGCCGAAGTTGCTTTCCTGGAGGAAATCCCAGAAATCCCTGAGTACACACCACTACCTGAATACATACCATTGCCTGAAGATACACCCTTTTTGGAAGGAAGTAGATTCCACCCCTTTCCACCGCAGCTGACGAGGAAAATGTCCGCAGGATTGTTTCTACATTACCTTGACCAGCATACTACAACGACAGCAGAAAGAAAAGGGTTAGGATCACGTCATTTGCCCGACTACAGATTGTGATCGAGAAGCTAGCAAAGAAAGAGAAATGCCCCGTATCGGAGATTCTAAGAAGGATAGGGCGGGTGACAGTCAAATCTCATCTTGGGCCAAGAGAAGAACCTGCCATCGTTACAGAAAAGTCAAATAAAAGGATGAAGGCTAGTCCGCCTATCGTTGTTTCAGGGTTGCAGATTAGGGAGGATACCACCTTCCGGCATTTGGCCGACGGACCATCCGGTCCTAGACCTTGCCGCTAGAAGGATGGTATGGCGTCCCACTACTTGGACAACTAAGATTGAAACAACAGCTCGAGAAGGAAAGTCTCGTCGGGAGACTTAAATGCGAAGAAAGCGTCCATTGCAAGAAAGGGGACTCGTGAGAAGGGAACCGGCAGCTATCACACGACAATCGCGAGGATGCACAGAAAAGACCGCTAGAGGACGCTATGGAAAAGTTGAGGACTGATATTCGACGACTAGCAAAAGAAAGAGAAGAGAAATTCGGAGACGAAATCGATTCATCGGAATTCATGGATGATGAGTATGCAGAAATCAACATGGTCGAAACGCCAGCTTCGTCAGCTTCACAAGGTGCTCCTGCAGCCGCAGAAAGAGAGGAGCTGGAAGTGATGAGAAGACAGCTTCAAGAGAAAGACGATACAATCGCACAAATGGCGAAGAGGATGGAAGAGATGGCCGTAGCCCCAGCCACCTCCGCAGTCGAGTGCAACCCCAAAGGAGACACCCCTAGAGGTCATTCACATCGTTGACGGGGAAAGGAGATTACGTCCGTCAACGGGGATGATCGGTTAAAGAAAGATACAACACAAAGTATGATTCCGAAAAAGATATCAAGAGCTTGGTGGAACGGCGAGTGCGAGAAGCCTTAGCACAATCAAAGAGCGGGACATCCATTCGGACGGGTAGACCTTACCGGAAGAATTCGACACTTGTCCAATATCCGAAAGGCTTCGTACCACCTCCGTTCAAGACCTTGATGGAACCGGAGACCCCGGCAGAGCATGTTGCACACTTTCGTGCCGGTTGTTGCAATGCCGGCGGGAGCGATGCATTACTCTTCCGACAGTTCGTCAGCAGCCTGTCAGGGATCGCCTTTGATTGGTATGCAGAATTACCGAATGGTTCAGTGAAGACGTTCTCAGAACTAGAAAACCTTTTCATCAAGCGATTTGCCGGAGCTCGGCACCACATCCACTATAGGTGATTTAGTGGTAGAGAAGCGAGCGTCGAACGAAACTTTGGTGGATTACATACTTCGATGGAGAAATCTAAGTATGAAGTGTGAACCACAATTACAAGAACAGCATGCAGTCGGCATCTTACTTAAAAGCATTCACGGCCCGATAGCACTCCTCCTCAAGGGATTCACTATTAAGACTTTTGAGAAGTTGTTAAGCAAGGCCGGAAGCTTACAAGAGGAGGCGAAGCAATTAAGTTTCGCCGACAAGACGAACAAGCAAAAGCACAGTGAAGACTTTTGAAAAGAAATCCGGGATCGTTGCAGCGATCGACAAAGGCAAGCAGCCGATACAAATAACATCGAAGCTGCCACGGCAACCTCGACGGAATTGCCAGCAACCTCGACCTAGCTATCGGTCATCTCCACCGGTATGAACAACCGCCTCGTCCGCAACGTACATTAAGGGAGCTTCTGAGCAGGGAATACCTATTCAAGAATGAGGCGGTGCTGAAAATGTTCTGTAGTCTGATGAAGACTCCAGATTTCTAGCTGCTAGAGCCTAAAAGACCCGAAGAAGTCAACAAGAAAGGTGATCCCAACTTTTGCCCTTACCACCGGATGCTTGGGCACAAGATAGAGGATTGCATTACCTTCAAAAGTTGGCTCAATGACAACCTTCGGAAAGGGAATATAACAATCCCGAAGGAGTACATGAAGGAACCCCAGAAAGGAGGTTCCGTCGATGTTGTCTCGGCCGATCTCATTGTTCCGATAGATCCCTATGCGATCGACGATGGATGGACTACCGCTTGGATAAGGTCTTCGAAAAGATTTTAGACAAGCATCCAAACCGCCTCGGTGCGAGCTTCAATTCGAGTTCGAAACACGTCAAGTCGGCACTATCACTTGCGATAGAAGAACCACCTCAACAGGAGACGATTAAGAGAAGAAGAAAATCGACGAAGAAGAGAGGACCGAGGCTCCTAAGGCTAGACTAGGGGCTGCTTATCCTAGGATAGTTGTTTCGGATTCGGGGAGAAATCCCTCGAACCTCCCGACTCTGTATGATTATTTGCTCACTTCGGTGGGATCTTATAATGATAAGGGTTATGGCGTTGGCTACGTTTTGACTGTTTCTAACTATTACGTAACTAGCGACAATCCGGACATCGATTTCGATACCAACGACAATTCTCAAATCATACACAATCTCGACGATCGCAATGACGAAGAAGACATCTATCAAGGAGGTTACGAGAGTTCAACAAGCAACGAATCTATCTGCGAGTTTTGAGGAGCTCCAGTCACAATAGAATTAGAGCCTTCAGACTCTGAAGCTAATCCGGAAGAACTCGTCATTCCGATTCGGGAAGAAACACCGATAAGCTCAATACTAGATTCAGAAGAAATTACAGAAGTTAACCTAAGAAGTGGAAGAGTTCTACCTCCGAGAATGGGTCCAAAGGACAAAGGAAAGCAGGTGGTTGTTCAAGAGGAACCAACCCCGGCAGAAGAAATACCCATTCGGGAAGAAGTCGAAACACATGAAAATAAAGTGGACTACAACGTGCTAGCCCATCTTAGGAAACTACCAGCCAAACTAAGCATCTATGAAGCTCTCATCTTATCAAAGGAGATGAGAGAAGCTTTGATCAAGGCCTTACTTGATCCAGAAATTTGCTTAGCTCGAATGGCCGGAGATTCCTTAGGTGAGGTTTGTTCGTTAAAGGAACGACGAGGTGTTACCTTCACGGACAATGACCTACTACTTGGGACGAGCAAACCACAACTGACCGTAGTACATTTCAGTTACAATTGGGAAGTTTACACTCTCCAGAGTATTGGTGGATCCAGGAGCATCAATCAATATAATGAGTCTTTGAACACTAGCATACTTTGAAATTGATGCTCGCGAGCTCGAAGCCGACAAAACGTTATTAAGAGGATTCAACCACAAAGGAGAAAGAGCCCTCGGATCAATAACACTACTAATGAAGACCGGTGACTTAGGAAAGACAACCGCAAAATTTCACATAATTGATTCAGAAACGTCGTTCAACGCTCTACTGGGCCGACCATGGATACATGAAAACGGGATGGTACCATCATCTCTCGCATCGGTGCATCAAATACTACGATGGAGGGGAACGATTGCATCAAAGGTGACTTACAACTATTCTCCGTACATGAAATTGGAATTCATGAAGATGCAGCTTATTATGCACCTCCGAAGAAAACAATCTTCTCAGGAGATACCATAACGAATGAAGCAAAGAAAATTCGGGACAACGAAGAACCTGAAGTTCTAGTCCAACATTCACTCACCACTCCCTTACGGCGAGATGGTGAAGGTTTCTCCACAACTCGCATCCGAGATCGAGGCCGGGGACGAGGTCGTGGTAGAGACGTTAGGACAGTTGGACGAGAGGAAGCCGACCATCAATGTTGATTGGGAAGACGAGTTCGAAGAAGAAAAAGAGATCAAAGAAGAAGCAGCGACAATAAGTCGGAAGAAGCCGCAATTCAAGATCTCTCTCGAAGATGAGAAGAATGAAGAATATAAATCGATGTACGAGAAGATTAACCACTATGTACATACTATGACCCTAACTCCGATCCATTCTAATAAGATCGAGGGTATGGTGGTCAAAGAGGTACGTAGCGGCGGTGCAAAGCCAATCAAATTCTACCGTGGTACTTCTTCCTCCAAAGCCGAAAATAATGTACAATTTGAAGATGTCACTTCATCGAATTAATGGAATTACCTTTTGAGTGGTACTCTCCCTGTGTTCAAAATTTAATTCGGCGTGCTTTCTTACCTCGACAATGGACAAAAGGCCAATCACAACATTTTGAAAAGTTATGGAATAACTGCGGTCGTCCACCCAATTCAAAGCATGGTCTCGGATTCGGCACGAGTAGGATCGGTTGACGATACCGAATTTTGTCCGGTTGTCACTGCGAGTCTAATGAAAACTGCATGGAAACTACAGACGAACTCGAAGATTTACAAATTGGAGACGCTCCACCAGAATTCGAAGAAGAAATTAAATCTACAATAGATGAGTTAAGGGAAGTTAACTTAGGTACTGGCGAAGAGCCTAAACTTACCTTTGTTAGCTCCTTACTCAATAAAGAAGACTCTGAAGAAATAATCAAGTTATTAATGGAATTTAAAGACTATTTTGCTTGGAACTACGAAGAGATGCCAGGTTTATCTCCAGAGGTCGTAGTCCTTAAGCTAGGGGTGGATCCTACTTCTGTCCCAGTCAGACAAGGTCCCAGAAGAATGCGTCTAGAAATCGAACAACAAGTCATAGCCGAAGTTAAAAAGTTAATAGACGCCAAATTTGTCCGTGAAGAACAATACCCGACTTGGTTAGCCAATGTGGTGCCAGTCAGAAGAAGAATGGTTAGATCGGAATTTGTGTGGACTTCGGAGATTTAAACAAGGCATGTCCAAAAGATGAATTTCCTCTACCGATCCCGCAACCTAATGATCGACATCGCTTCGACACATGAGATATTCTCATTCATGGATGGATCTTCGTGATACAACCGGATAAAAATGGCTCCGGAAGATGAAAAGCTTACGGCATTCGTAACGCCGATCGGAGTATATTGCTACACGAGTAATGCCATTCGGATCGAAGAATGAAGGAGCAACATACCGAGAGCAATGACAAGAATTTTTGATGATCTCATCCACAATCAAGTTGAATGCTACGTGGACGATGTGGTCATCAAAAGCAAAGTAAAGGAAAACCACCCGTATGATTTGAGAATTGTTTTCGAACGATTAAGACAATTTAACCTTAAGATGAATCCCTTAAAATGCGCCTTCGGCGTCACCTCCGGGAAATTCTTAGGATTCGTTGTCCGACATCGTGGAATTGAAATCGACCCTGAAAAGATTAAAGCTTTCTTAGAAATGCCGCCTCCCAAAACCATAAAACAACTACGATCTTTTCAAGGGAAGTTGGCATACCTTCGACGCTTTATTTCAAACTTGTCAGGTAGGTGACAGCCTTTCTCGGCACTAGTTAAAAAGGACGCCAAATTTATTTTGGAAGAGAAATGCCAGAAGGCCTTCGAGGACATTAAACAATATTTAATGACACCTCCTGTCTTAGCAGCCCCAGTCTCAGGTAAACCGCTGATACTTTATACCGCGGCTTTAGAAGACTCTCTCGGAGCCCTGTTAGCCCAGGTCAATGATGAGGGTAAAGAAAATGCTCTTTACTACTTAAACCATCGTTTACTTCCGATGGAAATAAGGTATCCCGTAATTGAAAAGCATTTTTTGGCCCTGATCTTCGCCGCTCAAAAGCTCAGGCACTCCATGCTTTCTCATAAGGTCAACCTGATCTCGAAATTTATTCCATTGCAATGCTTGATGACCCGTCCAACGCTTTCCGACAGACTTGCCAGATGGTCAATGATATTATTGCAATTCGATATAACTTTCGTGCCTCTTCGTGCCGTAAAGGGATAAGTCTTAGCGGACTTCCTTGCGACGACACCCTTTGCTGTGCGAATCTCCTCTCAATGACGATTTGTCAGATGAACAAATAATGAGCCTAGAAGACCCCGATGATCGACGTTGGGAATTATATTTTGACAGAGCATCTTCAGCACACAAAGACGAAGAATCGCAAGTGATAGTGTCCGGTAAGGCAGGAATCGGACTAATCTTTATAACACCGGAGCGGGGATGTTAAGATACTCCTACCACTTGACGTAACCATGTACAAACAACGAAGCGGAATACGAAGCCCTCATAACGAGATCGGAATTAACCATTCAAATGGGGATAACAGATATCAACATCTACGGGGATTTGCGATTAATCATTCAACGGATCACGGACAATACAGAATTTTAAAGCCAAGACTCGAGCAATACTTCCAAGTATGCCATACGGTTCTTGGAACGGATTCCGAATGTGACGATCTACAAAATTCCCGGAAAAGAAAATGCTTTAGCGAGATGCGTTAGCTCGCCTCGCAAAAGAGTTTGCTCGTTTGCAAGATGAGTCGATGGAAGTGTCGGCTCACGCGACGTCGAGTTCTATCACGGCTCGACATAGACACAATACACAAATCGAAAAAGAAGAAGAATCAGTTAGCAACAGTGACTGAAAACACGGAAGATTGGCGACGGCCATTAATAGACTACCTGTAAACCGGAAAACTACCAGACGATAGGTCACTAGCCCATCAGATCAAGAAAAGAACTCTGTCCTACGCATTAATAAACAACACGTTATACAGAAGGTCTTTCGATCAAATGTGGCTAAGATGCCTAAGCGGGTCCGAGGCCCGTGAAATTGTTAAAGAGGTGCATTCAGGACTCTGTGGCGCTCACCAATCGGGTCCGAAGATGAAAATGAAAATTAAAAGACTAGTGTACTATTGGCCCTCGATGATGACCGACTGCATGAAAATCGCCAAGAGCTGTCACCAATGCCAAGTGCACGGAGTGGTTCTACACCAACCTCCAAATGTGCTACATCCGACAATTGCGTCATGGCCATTTGAATGTCTGGGCAAGGATATAGTGGGTCCAATAGAACCACCATCTTCAAAAAGACATCGCTTCATTCTTGCGGCTACAGATTACTTTTCCAAGTAGGCAGAGGCAGTTCCACTTAGGGAAGTGAAAGCACACCACGTGCTACAGTTTTTCAAGAACCAAGTTGTCTACCGTTTCGGAGTGCCGCACAGAATCATCTCAGATAATGGATCAGCATTCAGAAGCACACAAATCAACAACTTTGTCAGGAGACACGGAATCGACTGGCGGTATTCAACAATTTACTACCCAAGAGCAAACGGCCTGGCTGAGGCTTTTAATAAAACTCTCGTTCAAATCTTAAAGAAAACTTTGGACGATAATAAGAGAAATTGGCACGAGAAGTTGTTAGAAGCCTTATGGGCCTACCGGACAACCTTCGAACTCCTACTCGAAGCTACACCTTACGCTCCGGTGTATGGGTCCGAGGCGATGTTACCTTTAGAGGTTCGGCTTCCTTCACTCGAATTGCGGTTGCAAATAAGATCACGACAGAAGAGAATGCCAAATTACGACTAGAAGAATTAGAAAGCCCGGAAGAGAAAAGACTTGCAGTCGCAGCAGAATTTAGAACTATACCAAGCTAAGATGGTTCAAGCCCATGACAGATTGGTCCGCCCAAGAACCTTCAAAGTTGGTGACTTAGTTCTCGTTCTCAAGAGACCTATTCTTGCACACCGCAAGATAGGAGGAAAATTTGAACCCACTTGGGAAGGACCGTTCGTGGTTGAAGCAGTATACTCAGGAGGTTCCTACCAGCTAGTGAATTGCCAGGGAGAACGACATATGCTTCCGATCAACGGACGATACTTGAAAAAGTATTACGCTACCTGATGTTTCGAAGGAATGAATTCTTCATCCCTAGAAGCACGGGCGAAGTAATTACTTATGACTGGGTCCGAACCCAAAAATAATAATAAAATGTGCTAAAACAAATAAAATCATGATACTAAAGTTTTCCTTATTTTCTCTTCCAAATCAAGATCTCTTTCCTGATCTTATCCCATTTCATTCCTGTTAAATAAAAAAATAAATAATAATATAATAAAAAAATGTGTCTTTAATAAACATTTTCTTAATGTTCTTGTCCTTAGTACAGCCCCTGATCCTTTTCCTTGTCTTTTCACAGGGAAATGTCGAACGGGCGGTTGGTCCTGAACTTTAGAAATGGCGTAAGCCTTGCACTCGATGAAAAGAGGGTGAAAGATGGAGCGATAATCGAGATTGACTCGGACTTCGCACCAGACGAGCCTACGAGTACGAGGAAAGTGACTCGGATCCCAGTTGATCGAGAGGAACCGCCCGGGCGGACAGAGTGATGAAAGTGGGTGGCCCAGAGCTACCAATCCAGCAGAAGAAAAGAAAAACAAACACCGAAGAAGACAAGAAAATCAAGTCCGTAGTTGCTACGACGAGAGGGCGAGCTTGTCGGCGCCGCGCCCACGAGATTCAGGAAGTTCGAAGAGCTACTCTCACAGCAACGCAACGAAGAAATAAGAATCGCCGTATCCGTAAGATGTTAACCAAACTAGCGGCGGACCGGCGCGACGAGGCGATTGCTCTGCCGAGTACATACATTTCAAGGATGCCGATTCACCAGTGTACGGAAGAAAGGAGGCTAGCTCCTAGGATAACGAAGGGACCGGGGAAATCTCACGAAGATCGAGAAGAAAGAAGGCTACCACGCCACCGAGATAGAACCACCAGTAATGCATAACCTTGTTGCAGAAGCAACCCCGGAGGATGTCCCGACGGAC
Source organism: Papilionanthe hookeriana x Papilionanthe teres (assembly GCA_022702705.1). Taxonomy (NCBI): domain Eukaryota; kingdom Viridiplantae; phylum Streptophyta; class Magnoliopsida; order Asparagales; family Orchidaceae; genus Papilionanthe; species Papilionanthe hookeriana x Papilionanthe teres. The sequence continues at coordinate 59,237,794 of CM040432.1, read as the reverse complement.
ATCATCCCCGAGGAGCCGAGGTATGCGGGAGAACGTGAAGGGATTGAGCCGTATATCCCACAATATGTTACCAGGCCCCGCCATTTGCAAATTATTCCAGAATACGAGCTGGAAAGAATGCAGAATGTCGAAAAGAAAACTTTTGAATACTTCGAGAGAATTAGAGGCAGAAGGATCAATATACTAAAAGGCCTCGAGCTACATACAGACGTATTTTCAGAATATGAACAACAACAAATCGTGGATTGCATCCGGGATTTGAAAAGAATGGGCCGAGCAGGCCGCCTAAGAGAAAACACCTACTTAGAACCCCGAAGATGGATGCCAGGGAAAGGTAGAATTACAATACAATGTGGATGTTGTTACAACTTTGCGGAAGATAGGAAGGGAAACCCACCGGGAATACTCCGTCATGGCCAGGTGGATCCAATGCCATTAGTCATCAAGAGAATGGTAAAAAGATTGATAACATTGAGGGTACTGCCAGCAGATTGCATACCCAATAGCTTGCATTATTAACATTTACAAGCAAGGTGATCGCATACCCCCGCACATAGATCACCACGACTTTGTCGGACCTTTCGCACGGTCTCTTTCCCGAACGAGTGTAACATCATGTTCGGATCCGACCTCCGGATAGCGAGCCCGGGTGAGTTCCGAGGGCCGGTGAAGATACCATTACCGGTAGGTTCCGTCATGATGCGAAGGGCAACGGAGCGGATGTCGCTAAACATTGCATACCAGGAGTACCAGTGAAGCGGATCTCAGTTACTTTAAGAAGGATGGACGACAGGAAGACACCTTATCATTTCCAGCCAGACCCGGAGCTAGAGAGCCTCCGACCTTATGAGCTGTGAGTTACATGGAAAATATCACACCTCCAACGTACATCCAGCCGGCATCCTTGCCAAGGATGGCTTGGAAGGTGATGTTATTGACCATGTACCTCACTATTCAGACATGGATTTTTGACAGATGCTTTTTTGGATGGATCGACAAAGATCATACATAGTCCGTTTTGAGTCTACATGGATTGTATGAGATGTATTCCAGATCGAGTTGTATGATGTATCTTCGACATGATTGGAATGAAAGTGACCATGTCACATTTTTGGCCTTCACCTCTTTTGTGCAAATTGACTTGGAAACGCCATTAAAGTTAAATGAACTTCGAACAAAGAACAGAAAAGAAATAAAAAAAAGGGAATAAAAGAAAACTTTCCGTAAAAATCTAAATAAAAAAATGATGAACTCCAAATTCACGATAAAATAAAATTTGAATCGTTAAAGGACAAACAAAATGAATACAAATCTCAATCAAATTTCAAATTTAATCTTTCCAGATTCCAAATCAAATCTCAATCAAATTTCAAATTCAATCCTTCCAGATCTCAAATCAAATTTTAAATCAAATTTCAAATTCAATCCTTCCAAATCCAAAATCAAATTTCAAATCAAATTTCAATCGAGTTCAAATTCAATCTTCCAAATCTGAAATCCAATCCGTTCTACCCTCTCCCTTGTCTGGGATGGAAGCAGTTGATTCCATTGACACAGATCGAATCTAATGGCGAGGAATTGTATCCAATCCAAACCAGTGACTTCCGATCAACTCTTTTGAACGGGGTATGTAACATCTACATATTCTCTTCTAATCAATTTCCTTCCATGAAAGTCTTTTACAACTTGTTGACCTCATTTTTTATGAGGTCTTCCCTTCTTCTTTTTAGTGCTCAGGATCTAGCCTTAGGTTTTTTCTTTTGACTATCTTAGAGGACTAGAATTGGGACCCGCCTTTTAGAAATTCAAACCACTTCTAAACTCCCTGCAAACTCCACAAACTTGACTATAGACCCCTAATCACCTAGAGGGTTGAAATCAAATGTGGAAGTTTAAAGGATGAGTTCCTATAGGACTCTTTGGCCTTAGGACTACCCTAGGTGGCCCGGTGCCAGTGAAGGGGCTGACTTACACTACACTTACACACTACATTTCCACACACTTCCTAAAACCACACCCATACCCAACTTAACCTCCCGACTCATGTGGGTGATTCACATGGATGGTCCTTAACCCCTAAGCCCTTGGCAAGAGGGTTAGGAACAACATAGTGAATGCCTCAAATGAGTCCTTTCATGGCTCATATGGGCTTTAAATGGTTTCATGGCTCAACCAAAATGATTTCTTTCCACCTAAATTCACCCAATCTCCAATTTCCCAAATTTTCAATTTTTGACCCCCGAGACCCTACACCTATTAAACCTACCCAAAACCATTGAAATTACCCAAATTTTTGCAAAATTTCCAAATTACCCAAAATTTTCCAAAATCAATCCCAAACATCTCCAAATCACTCAAATTGATCATCCATACCCAAAAATACCAAAGATTCCAAAAATACCCCCCAATACCCTCCAAATACCCAAAATACCCTTCTTGGCCTAAAAATCCAAAAATTCAGAAAATTCCCAAAAAATTCCAGAAAATCCTAAATATTCCCAATTTCATTTTGTCCAACTACACCATGGGTCAATTTTGTCAATTTACCCTACTTTTGTCAAAACCCCCAAATTGACCCATTTTAACCCAAAGTAGACCCAATGTTAAACCAAACCTATCCAATTGACTCAAATTCTGGTCCAATTCAATTCTAAACTTCAATCCAATATTCCCAATACCAATTTAGACCAAATCCAAGTCCAATTTGATTGACATTTGGATCCAATTTCACTTTGGGCCTTAAAGCCCAAATTTGGACCCATGACCCAAACTTAGCCCAAACTAACCCAATTCAACTCCAATTAACCCCAAATCTTTTCTAAATCTTCCTTAACATTCCCACAAACAAAACCCTAACATGATTTGCCCAAGATTTTGACCCAAACCCCACTCGAATTCAACCCAAAATCAAAAAGCCCAATTTTGACCTAAACCCAAACCTAACCCAAATAGGCCCAAACCTCAAAATCAAAACCCAACCAAAGCCAAAACCTCTTTGAAACACTCCCATAAACATTTCTCAACATTTATTTTACATCAATTTCAACCCTAGCCCAACATTGGCCCAAGTTAGCCCAATTTGACCTACATTGGCCCATTTACCAAATAAACCCAAATTCAACCCAATTCAAACCCAAACCACCTTAAATCTATTTCAAATTATCCATGAAACATCCCTAAACCAAAACCGACAACTATTTGGCCCAAACTTCTACAAAAATTCCCATCCATGAACACATCCTTAAACTTAAAAGCCCACTTCCCTTAAACCTTCTTAAAAGCCCATCTTCATTAAATTTTAAAAGCCCAAATCATCCTAAAGCCCACATGACACTTCCCCTCATCATCCATTTGATCAAAATCACCCCTAAGTTTCAAAATCATCAATTAAACCATTCCAAATCAAGCCACATGTCAAATTACCCCCTAAATGTCAAAAATTTCTAAAACCCTTTTCATGAAACAAATCAACCTTTTCCCAAGCCAAATGAAGCCATGAACAAGCCATTCTCAAGCCACATGAAGCCATGAGGGCTTTGACTTGTCATTAGTCCATTTATGGCAAGAAGAGGGGTTCTTTCTTAAACCTCCTTTAACCCTTTTTACCTTAATCATGTCGCACACTAAACCATGTTTAGCCACCTCATCATGGATGGAGACTTCACCACTCCTTCTAAGCCGACCTAAATGATTCCCTCAGCTCAAAATCGAGCTTGGAAGGGTGCACCAAGCCCAAAATGGTGGGTTGACCCAAACCAAGCCAAAGTGAGCCTTCTCCCATTCCATTTAAATCAAACTCCTTTACACATGTCAAACCTCAATTGATCGCACAAGCCTCCAGCCCGACCCACCTGAGCTTGAGGGTGACCCGACCTCGGCCGGCCGGCCACCCGGTCGCCGGAAAACACCATGCCCGAAACCTTGGGAGGAGCCAAATTTTGGAATTCCACCTTGCTGAGTCGCCTCACTCCAAATGGCCATTGCGACTGTTCTTCTCCTCACCGAGCAGGCTGATCCCAACCATTAAACTCCCCTGGAGAGCCTCCAGCCATGCCTATTTAAACCCCTCACCCTCTCGGCCAAAGGAGGTGCTTGAACGAAACCTTAAGGAAACTGCGCCAAAATCACTCCGGATCACTCTCCACACATAGAGCACCTGATCCCCACTGAATTCCAGCCCCGATTCCCTCTAGCTGAGCCCAATTTTGAGCTCAAACTTTAGCCCAAAAACCAGGACACTTCTTCACAGTGAGCCAATTCCCAAATTGATTGGTCCTACACCTTCACTGGACCAAGAGGAGAAGTTCCCCATTGAAAGCCCCATCTCTAGGCCACCCAGTTGCTCCAGCCTCCAAGCTTTGTGATCGGCTGTGGTCGAAGTCCAACCTAGACAAGTCACCGGATCAGGAGACTTCATCTGGAGCTTACTAGGATCCAATCGAAGGTGTAACAACTCTCAGATCGAAGCTTCACTTCTCTGAGCAAGGGTATGGACTCCCTCTTCTTCCCGAGCTTCCAGAGATTCTCATTTTAATTTGAGTAAATTTAAATGCATGTTTACCGTATGGATGTGTTCGTCTCTTCAAGACGAATCCATAGAGCATAAGAACACGAAAATCCGTTGAGAATCGAGTGAGAAATTAGGGTTAGAAGGTTGACGGTCACGGTGCACACCAGTCGTAGACGATGACCAGGAGCCGTTGGATCGCGCGTGTATCGAGCGGACGATTCAGATTGCGCCGGACCAGGGAATGTTACGTGAACCGCGGGGCCCGGGACGGATGACTCAGATGGCGGCGCCCAATCACAGCGCGACACGTACCCCTTCGGAGCTGCCGATGTTTCGCTGGCGCCGCGTGGATAAGTAGATAAATAGGGTATTTAATGTATTTATTAAATATCAGAAACTTTAAAAATCCATATCTTTGTGTAGAAAAATCACAAAAATAAAATAAAAATACCCTCTTGCTCGAGTGAACAGAGGAGAATAATGTGGAAAAGAAATCATTTAATTTCATCAAGTATTTTATTTTTTATAATTTATTTACTCTCTGCATTGTTTTAATTCTCCATGCATGCATACAATTCACCATGGCATGAGACCATAGGGCTTTTGAAGCCTCTGAATTTGGGAACATTCCCTGAATTTTCCAAAGTCGAGGCCATCCCTATGAAGAGTTCTTGATTTTTCAAGTTCAGTGTCACTGTTTTGAGTATTTTAATTCCAGTAAATAGCATGTTGTGAAATAAATTCTAGGAAAATTTGGTGATGTTCCTTATGACCAGAGAACCCTAGGAAAAATAGATTTTGGCTTAGTTCATTTAAAACAACCCTAATTGGCTTAAACACCCAAAATAGGTCTTTAATTAATTAGAGTTAACTAGGCATCAAATTGACTTGAAATCAATTCTCCACTGACCTTTAGGATCAGAGGAACCCACCATAAAAATTTGAGGTCAATTGGACTTGGTTAGCCCTACTAATTGGGTTGATTAAGCCATTTTAAACTTTAAAAATTCATAACTTTCAAAATATCTTTCAAAAACTCACCAAATTGGTTTTGGAGCCTCTCTGATATCAGGGGAACCTAAGAAAATTAAAATTTCAATTTTCTAAAAAAGTTGATTTTTAATAATATTTTAATATTTTTAATAATTAAAAAATAATAAAAATCACAAAAATAATAAAATTCACCAAAATGTCACATTTTGAATTTTAATCACACAGGAACAAATCCCATATTTTTCCTAGGTTTATTTAGTGAGATATTAAATTTTAAAGCTTTAAGGTAATTTTAAAATTAAAAAAATGTATTTTCACCAAAATAATTATAATAAATCATAGAAAAATCAGAAAATTGCAAAATTTGATTCTCTGATTTCCTTGATATCAGAGAGATTTTTGAAAAATATAAAATCCATTTTTCAACATTTATTTTATTTTTAAATTAATTAACACTCCAAAACTCAAAATAATTATAATAAAAATAATATAATTCAAAAAATCACCAAAATTGGTCCAAGTGCTTCTCTCGGTCATTAGGAATGTCCCCTAATTTTCTTAAGGACAGAAACTTTCCCTTGGTCATGTTATTAAATTTTCCTTAAAAATCTCTATTTTCCATCAAAAATAATTATATAAATAAATTAAATACAGAAAAATCACATTTTCTCCTCTCATGTCTTTATTGACATGTGAGTGAAGTCACATAAAAATTTCAAGTTCATTTTGGGTTCAATTTAGTGAGTTATGAAATTATTAAGCTTAAAGGGTAAAATGGTAATTAAACTTTCAACCCTTAATTAAAACTTTAGGTTTAATAAAAAATCAACAAGTAAAACATTCGATCTTAATCTGATTTGGATGATTGAAATTTAAATAATTAAAGGGTAGAAACCCATTAAATAATTTTAAAATGATTAAACTTTAATTAAATAATAGATTAAATTTGGAGGAATAATAAATTAGAATTATTAAAATAAGGGATATTTATTAGGAAGAGATTTATTCTTTAATTTAAAAAATCCCTAAACTAATTATATCATTAATACTCAATTTTTAATTAAAATGATAACTCAAATTTAAAATATTAAAAGACTTAATTAAATTATTAAACTCTTTTGAAATTTCAATTAAAATTAAAAATAAAGTAAATTAAAGATAAATTAAATTAAAATTAAATTAAATTTAATAATTAAATTAAATTTAATTAAAACAAATTAAGTTAAATTAAACTAAATTAAAATTAAATTAAATTAAATTAAATTTAATAATTAAATTAAATTAAATTAAACAATTAAATTAAATTAAATTAAATAATTAAATTAAATTAAATTAAATAATTAAATTAAATTAAATTAAATAATTAAATTAAATTAAATTAAATAATTAAATTAAATTAAACAATTAAATTAAATTAAATTAAATAATTAAATTAAATTAAATTAAACAATTAAATTAAATTAAATTAAATTAAATAATTAAATTAAATTAAATCAAATCAAATTAATTAAACACCAAATCAAATTAAATTGAACTATGTTAAACTAAATTAAAACTCAATTAAATTAAGTTGAATTAAATATAACATCACCTAAGACATAAAGAATTCAAAATAAATGTAAAGCAACTTGAACACTATTCCAAATTTAAACCCTTTAACTTAAATCAAATCATTTGAATACTAATTTACCCTTGAAAGCTTTGATTATTATAACTCCTAAATGGAACATCAAATGAAGTGTTACCTCACTCATAGGATATTCAAATGTCCTAGTTCATCTGAGCAAGTTAACAAGACTTGAAAACCTCGGACGATCGATTCATTTATATAATTAAATTCATTTGGACTTAAAACAATCCCGAAAATATTGAAAAGATGTTTAAGATTCTTCTTAAGCACTTCCTCAATATGATAGGATATTTATAAGAACAATTGGACTTAATTGTCCTTTGATGAAGAAAATCGTCCTCAAACAAAAAACACAAAGAACCTAGACGTCATAGGAGTTGACTAGACTATAGGATTAGGAATTTGGTAGAAAACCATAACCCTTCCCTTAGCTTTACCTAGGAACTTGCTTAAATATTCTAATTGTGTTTTAAGTGCAGCTTGGGATGACGGGAAGACCCTCCAGGTACGCTTTTATTTTTATTGCAATTTGCTCTCTTGCAATTTACTTCCCTGCAATTTACTTTATTGCAGATGCACTTTACTTTTCTTGCATGATAAAACAACCGTTGCATGAAAACCCACACCTTTAGGATAGTCCCTAAAACCGAAACCAAAACTAAGTTAAAAGTCATTGCAAGATAAAATTCACCGCCACAACATTTCAAAATATAAAACAACTCAAAATTTAATCACAAACATAACACAAAACTACAATTGCAACTAAATTAAAACGTCCTGTTGGATGATCGGGAATACCTCGGATGATGTAACCTACGTGTTGCTAACGGGATTTCCCACGGTCTAAATGAAAGTGTGGAACTCATTCGGTTGAGTTTAGCAAATTCATCCGGACTAAGTGAATCCGATAAAAATAATGATGCCGGAAGGATGGAACCGTGGGATCTTAACCGGTGTCGTTATAATCAACTTTAAGATTTGTTTTAATTAAAACGTAAAAAACACTTGGAAATTAAGATTTTCTCTAAACCAAAACACTTTTCTCATCTCCCGATTTATGATTTCTAAAACTAAACCTCTCGCAACAACAAGGAACTTGGAGCATGGTGGGCAAGCACGGCCATCGTCGTCGGCAAAACTTGAACCTACTTCAACAAAACTTTCCTAGAATTAAATAACCAAGCCATAGGACTTCGAGGTAGCTTGCCTAGTGCAACATAAATCCTCAACTCTTCGTTAGGCATTTGTATTGCAAATTAAGCCCTAACCTAGGTCTTAGGATTCCGAGGTAGTCGTCCGATACGACAATAAACCCTCACATCTTCTAGGCTATTTGTTTGATTTTATCATACAAATATAAGCCCTAATTAATTAAAATTGGCAAGATCAAAACATTTAAATAAGTATTAGGACTTTCCTAAACTCGAAGCCAAACGATAGGATAGTCGGGAAATTACCGAAGTTCACTTCGAATCAGTGGTTTCTCCTACCTTTCTTCCTTTGGATTCACAAAACAAAATGTTCCAAAATTTGATCCATTCCTTATTGAAATTCCAAAATTCAATCTTTGAAAACCTTAAACTTTGAAATTCTTGAAAGCAGAAGTTATTGATTATTATCGAGAGTTTTCTTAGGTGATTCCCGTCACTTAAGATGTAATTAACTATAGGGGCTTGCCCTTATAGGGAATTTTAAAGAACCCGAGTAATATAAACCCTGTTTGATACTTTCATATTAAGCGAGGGAATTTGTCGGCTTATAAAATTGGTTCGCGGACCAAACGGATGTCACAAAACTTCTAGTTTATTTGATCGAGCCCCACCATCAAGCGTTGTGTCTATCCTTAGGGATAGATACACGGTTTATGGTGCGGTGCTCGTTTATATAAACTATTTGGGATGTGAGATCGGTTTAATCTCATATCTTAAAACTTTCAAATTTAAAAATTATTTTCAAAGCCAAATACTACTTTCTAAATTATATATATATTTAAATCAAATTTAAAATTTAAATTCGCCGACAACTTCTGTTAGGCGACCCCCTTTTAAAATACAATACAACCTAAAAATATGCCGACACAACTTTCATGAAATTCTCGAAACACCAAAATTTCACACTTTTCAAATCAACATTACAAATCTTTGCAAAGTCAATGACTACATAAATTCAAACTTTTGAAGTTGAGGATTTTACATCCGAGACTGCATTGCTTTAGGATTCTTTCCCTATCACAATGAAATACATCAAAATTCAAATTTTTTGGAGTCGAGGATTTTACATCCGAGACTGCATTGCTTTAGAATTCTTTCTCTATCGCAATGAAATACATCAAAATCAAACTTTTGAAGTTGAGGATTTTACATCCGAGACTGCATTGCTTTAGGATTCTTTCCCTATTACGATGAAATACATCAAATTCAAACTCTTGGGGTTGAGGATTTTACATCCGAGACTGCATTGCTTTAGGATTCTTTCCCCATCGCAATGAAATACATCAAAATCAAACTTTTGAAGTTGAGGATTTTACATCCGAGACTGCATTGCTTTAGGATTCTTTCCCTATTGCGATGAAATACATCAAATTCAAACTCTTGGGGTTGAGGATTTTACATCCGATACTGCATTGCTTTAGGATTCTTTCCCTATCGCAATGAAATGCATCAAAATCAAACTTTTGAAGTTGAGGATTTTACATCCGAGACTGCATTGCTTTAGGATTCTTTCCCTATTGTGATTAAATACATCAAATTCAAACTCTTGGGGTTGAGGATTTTACATCCGAGACTGCATTGCTTTAGGATTCTTTCCCTATCGCAATGAAATACATCAAAATCAAACTTTTGAAGTTGAGGATTTTACATCCGAGACTGCATTGCTTTAGGATTCTTTCCCTATTGCGATGAAATACATCAAATTTAAACTCTTGGGGTTAAGGATTTTACATCCGATACTGCATTGCTTTAGGATCCTTTCCCTATCGCAATGAAATACATCAAAGTCAAATTCTTGGGGTTGAGGATTTTACATCCAAGACTGCATTGCTTTAGGATTCTTTCCCTATCGCAATGAAATACATCAAAGTCAAATTCTTGGGGTCGAGAATTTTACATCCAAGACTGCATTGCTTTAGGATTCTTTCCCTATCGCAATGAAATACATCAAAAATTCAAAACTTTTGAAGTTGAGGATTTTACATCCTATACCGCATTGCTTTAGGTTCTCTCCCTATTGCAATGAAAAACATCAAAATCAAACTCTTGGGGTTAAGGATTTTACATCCAATACCGCATTGCTCTGAGATCTCTCCTCATTGTAATGATTCAATCCAATCAATTCAATTTTCTTTTGAGGTTGGAGATGTTACATCTAAAACCACAAAATTCCAAATCTCATTTTCAAATTCAAATCCCTTTAATTAATTTTAACAAACTTCAATCTAAATTGAAACTCCAAACTAAAATCTAAGCTCACACATCAAAACTTAAATTGAAAAAAAATGAAATCTAAATTGAATTTCCCTCAGGTCATGTGATTTGGGATTCACCTCCTTTCCCTTTCTCCAGCGAGAGTTCAGGAATCTCCAGTCTCAGAGATGTACTTGACACTCCCCAGCGGAAACTCTTCTACTTTGTCCTAAGTTTGTCACTTGGACATTTGTGTTGGTTTTGTTGATCTCTTCGGTCAACGCCGATACGCGCGGTGTGCTCCGTCGGCTCACCACACCTATTGGGAGTCCATTTGTTGACCTCATTTTCGATGAGGTCTTCTCTTCTTCCCTTTAGTACTTAGGATCTAGCCTTAGGCTTTTCCTTTGACTATCCTAGAGGATTAGAATTGGGACCCACCACTTATAAATTCAAACCACTTCTTAACTCCCCGCAAACTCCACAAACTTGATCGTAGACCCCTAATCACCTAGAGGGTTGAAATCGAATGTGGAAGTTTAAAGGGTGAGTTCCTATAGGACTCTTTGGCCTTAGGACCGCCACAGGTGGCTCGGTTTGGTGAAGAGGGCTGACTTACACACACACTACACCTATACACTACACTTTCACACACCTATACCCAACTTGACCTCCCGACTCATGTAGGTGATTCACATGGATGGTCCTTAACCCCTAAGCCCTTGGCTAAGAGGGTTAGGAACAACATAGTGGATGCCTCAAATGAGTCCCTTCATGGCTCATGTGGGCTTGATATGGCTTCATGGATCAACTAAAATGATTTCATTCCACTTAAATTCACCTAATCTTCAATTTTTCAAATTTTCAATTTTTGACCCCCGGGACCCTACACCCGCCTAACCTACCCAAAACCCTTGAAATCCTCCAAAATTCCCAAATCACCCAAACTTCCTCAAAACCAATTCCAAACATTTCCACATTACTCAAATTGACCATCCATACCCAAAAATATCAAAAATTCCAAGAATACCTCCCAATACCCTCCAAATACCCAAAATACCCCTCTTGACCCAAAAATCCAAAAATTCAGAAAATTCCCAGAAAATGTCAGAAAATCCCAAATATTCTCAATTTCATTTTTTTCAACTACACCATGGGCCAATTTTGTCAATTTACCCTACTTTTGTCAAAACCCCCAATTTGACCCATTTTAAACCCAAAGTGAACCCAATGTCAAACCAAACCTATCCAATTGACCCAAATTCTGGTCCAATTCAATTCTAAACTTCAATTCAACATTCCCAACACCAATCTAGACAAAATCCAAGTTCAATTTGATTGAGATTTGGATCCAATTCCACTTTTGGCCTTAAGGCCCAATTTGGACCCATGACCCAAACCTAACCCAAACTCACCTAATTCAACTCCAATTGACCCCAAATCTTTTCTAAACCTTCCTTAACATTCCCACAAACAAAACACTAACATGATTTGCCCAACATTTAGACCCAAACCCCACTCAAACTCAACCCAAAGCTAAAAGGCCCAATTTTGACCTAAACCCAAACTTAACCCAAATAAGCCCAAACCCCAAAATCAAAACCCAACCAAGGCCAAAACCTCTTTGAAACACTCCCATAAACATTTCCCAACATTAATTTCACATCAATTTCAACCCTAGCCCAACATTGGCCCAAGTTAGCCCAATTTGACCTATATTGGCCCATTCACCAAAGGAGCCCAAATTCAACCCAATTCAAACCCAAATCACTCCCAATTTGCTCCAAGTCACTCATGACACATCTATGAGCTAAACCCAACAATTATTTGGCCCAAGCCTTTGCCAAAATTTCATCCTAAAATCCATTTTAAAATCCAAAAGCCCACTTCCCTAAACCATTTTAAAAGCCCATTTCCACCAAATACAAAAGCCCAAAATTGGCCCTAAAGCCCACATGGCAATTTCTTTTCATCATACCTTTAATTGATATCACCCCTAAGTTTCAAAATCATCATTAAACCATTCCAAATCAAGCTTCATACAAATTTGCATCAAATTACCAAAAATTTCTAAAATCCATTTTCATGAAATTGACCAAGCTTTTCCCCAAGCCAAAGACAAGTCATGCAAGCCATGGACAAGCCACATGAAGCCATGGAAGGTTTGACATGTGATCAAGCCAATAATTGAAAAAGGAGGAGCCTCTTTTAAGCCCCCTTAAAAAGGTTTTAACCCTTTTTATGCTTCACCTTAATCCATGATTAATCAAAATATTCATGGATGGTGACTTCTCTACCCTTTCCTAGCTGATTCATCTGATCCTCCTCGGCCCAAATCAGCCATGGGGAGGTGAACCAAGCCCAAAAGGTGGACTTGACCAAATCAAGCCAAAATTAGCTCCTCCCCCATTCCATTTCAATTCAACTCCTTTACACATGTCCATGGCCGATTGACTGCACTAAGCCCCGACCCCGACCTCCACGACCTTCGGGGTGACTCGACTCCGGCCGGCCCGGCCACCACGGCCGCCGGAAACCACCGGGCCGAGAGCTCGCATGTGAGCCCAAACTTGGAATTCTCACTGCTGAGCTGCCCCATCCCCAGTGGCCATTGCGAGTGTTCTTCTCTTGCCAAGAGCAGGCTGATCCCAAGCCCTAACTCTCCCCGGGAGGCCCTCCACCCTCTCCTATTTAAACACCACCCCCTCTCGACCATGAGAGGTGCTCGAACCGGATCTTACCGAAACCACCGCCAAAATTGTTCCGAACACTCTCCATACTTAGAGCGAGTTGATCCCAGGTGTCGATTTGCCCTAATCCCCACCAACGGAACCCAATTTCTCGCCAAAATTCCACCCAAAACCGGGACACTTCTCCACGGTGGATCAATCCTCAAATTGATTGGTCCTACACCTTCACCGGACCAAGGGAAGGAGTCCACCAGCAAAGCCCCCTCTCCGGGCCACCCATCCGTTCCGGACTCCAAGCTTTGTGATCGGGCTTGGTCGAAATCATACTAGGCGATTCACTGGACCGGAAGACTTCATCCGGAGCTTCGCGGGATCCAATCGAAGGTGACACAACCCTCAGATTGAAGCCACACTTCTCTGAGCAAAGGTATGAGCTAATTCTTCATCCCGAGCTTCTAGAGATTCTCCATTTCAAATGCTCTAATTTCAATGCATGATCACCATATAGATGTATTCGTCTCTTCAAGACGAATCCATAGAGCATAAGAACACGAAAATCCATTGAGTATTGAGTGAGATATTAGGGATTTAGTGTGGACGGCTCTCGGGTGAGGACGCTTGGGGACGATGAACGGATGCCGTTCATTTAATACACGCGCGGACGGAAGGCCAGGATCGCGCCGGATGAGGAAACGGAACGACACAGCGGGGCCCCGGAGCGCTGAGTCAGATGGCGGCGTCGAATCGGAGAGTGCCACGTGGCATTTCGGAGCTGCCGAGGTTGACGCGGCGCCGCGTGGATAAATAGAAAATTAGGGTATTTTCTGATTTATTTAATTCCCTAAACTTCAAAAATCCATAACTTTGTGTAGGAAAATCAGAAAAATAAAACAAAAATACCCCTTGCTCAGGTGAACGAGGAGAATAATGTGGAAAAGAAATTATTTAATTTCATCAAGTATTTTATTTTTAATGATTTATTTCCCTTCGCATTGTTTTAATTCTCCATGCATATAGGAAATTCACCATGGCATGAGAACATAGGGCTTTTGAAGCCTCCGAATTTGGGAACATTCCCTGAATTTTCCAAAGTCGAGGCCATCCCTATGAGAAGTTATTGATTTTTCAAATTCATGTTACTTGTTTTGAGTATTTTAAATCCAACAATTAGCACGTTGTGAAATAAATTCTAGGAAAATTTGGTGATGTCCCTTATGACCAGAGAACCCTAGGAAAAATAGGTTTTGAGTTAATTCATTTAAAATAGCCCTAATTGGCTTAAACACCCTAAATAGGCCCCTAATTAATTAGATCTAGTCATACATCAAATTGACTTGAAATCAATTCCCCACTGACCTTTAGGATCAGAGGAACCCACCATAAAAATTTGAAGTCAATTGGACTTGGTTAGCCCTACTAAATGGGTTGATTAAGCCATTTAGCCAATTTAAACTTCAAAAATTCATAACTTTCAAAATTCTCTTCAAAAATTCACCAAATTGGTTTTGGAGCCTCTCTGATATCAGGGGAATTTAAGAAAATTAAAATTTTAATTTTCTAAAAAAGTTGATGTTTTGGTATTATTTTAATATTTTAATAATTAAAAAATAATAAAAATCACAAAAATAATAAAATTCACCAAAATGTCACATTTTGAATTTTAATCACTTAGGAACAAATCCCATATTTTTCTTAGGTCTATTTAATGAGATATTAAATTTTAAAGCCCTAGGGTAATTTTAAAATTAAAAAAATGTATTTTCTAGCATTTTCACTAAAATAATTATGATAAATCAAAGAAAAATCAGAAAATTGCAAAAATTGATTCTCTGATTTCCTTGATATCAGAGAGATTTTTGAAAAATATAAATTCCATTTTTCAACCTTTATTTTATTTTTAAATTAATTAATACTCCAAAACTTAAAATAATTATAATAAAAATAATATAATTTAAAAAAATCACCAAAATTGGTCAAAGTAGTCCTTTGGTCATTAGGAATGTCCCATAATTTTCTTAAGGATAGAAACTTTCCCTTGGTCATATTATTAAATTTTTCTTGGAAATTCCTATTTTCCACCAAAAATAATTACATAAATAAATTAAATACACAAAAATCACATTTTCTCCTCTCATGTCTTTATTGGCATATGAGTGAAGTCACATAGAAATTTCAAGTTCATTTAAGCTCAATTTAGTGAGTTATGAAATTATTAAGCTTGAAGGGCAAAATGGTAATTAAAAAATTTCAACCCTTAATTAAAACTTTAGGTTTAATAAAATTAACAAATAAAATATTTGATCTTAATCTGATTTGGATGATTGAAATTCAAATAATTAAACGGTAGAAACCTACTAAACAATTTGAAGATAATTAAAATAAACCTTAATTAAATAATTGATTACATTTGGAAGAATAATAAAGTTGGAATTATTAAATAGGGATATTATTAGGAGGAGATTTATTCTTTAATTTAAAAATCCCTAAATTAATCATCTCAATAATATTTAATTCTTAATTAAAATGATAATTCAAATTTAAGTTTTTAAAATGTTAAAGGACTTAATCATTAAATAAAATTAAAAGGTTAAATTATTAAACTCTTTTTAAATTTTCAATTAAATTAAAATTAAAAATAAAATTAAATTAAATTAAATCAAACAAATTAAATAAATTAAATTAAATTAAATAAATAAATTAAATTAAATTAAATTAAATTAATAAATTAAATTAAGTTAAATTAAATTAAATTAAATTAAATTAAATTAAATTAAATTAAAACATATTAAATTAAATTAAATTAAATTAAATTAAATTAAATTAAAATTAAATCAAATTAAATTAAATTAAAGGAAATTAAATCAAATTAAACTAAATTAATTTAACATCAAATCAAACTAATTTGAATTAAATCAAAATTAAAATTAAAACTAAACCAAATTAAATTAAATTAAAGTTAAATTAAATTGAATTAAATAACATCACCTAAAACATAAAGAAATTAAATATAAAGCAACTTGAGCACTATTCCAAATTTAAACCCGTTAATTGAAGTTAAACTAAATCATAAACCATTTGAACACCAATTTGCCCTCAAGAGCTTTGGTTATCATAACTCCTAAACAGAACGTTAAATGAAATGCTACCTCACTTATAGGATATTCAAATGTCCTAGTTCACTGAGCAGGATAACAAAACTTGAACTCCCGGACGATTAATTCATTTGTATAATTAAATTCTCTTGGACTTAAAATAATCCTAGAAATATTGAAAAGATGTTTAAGATTCGTCATAAGCACTTCCTAGATATGATAGGATATTTATAAGAACAATTGAAATTAATTATTCTTTGATGAAGAAAATCGTCCTCAAACCAAAACACAAAGTCCTAGACGTCATAGGAAATGACTAGCTATAGGATTAGGAATTTGGTAGAGAACCATAACCCTTCCCTTAGCTTTACCTAGGAACTTGCTTAAATATTCTAATTGCGTTTTAAGTACGACTTGGGATGACGGGAAGACCCTCCGGGTACGCTTTTATTTTATTGCAATTTACCTTATCGCAATTTATTTAATCGCATCGCACTTACTTTTCTTGCATGATAAACAATCGTTGCATGAAAACCCACACCTTTAGGATAGTCCCTGAAACTGAAACCACAACTAAGTTAAAAGTCATTGCAAGATAAAATTCACCGCCACAACATCTCAAAATATAAAACAACTCAAAATTTAATCACAAACAGAATACAAAACTACAATTACATAACGGGATTTCCCACAGTCTAAATGAAAGTGTGGAACTCATTAGTTGGGTTTAGCAAATTCATCTGGACTAAGTGAATCCGATAAAAATAACGATGCCGGAAGGATGGAACCGTGGGATCTTAACCGGTGTCGTTATAATCAACTTTAAGATTTGTTTTAATTAAAACACAAAAACACTTGGAAATTAAGATTTTCTCTAAACCAAAACACTTTTCTCATCTCCTGATTTATGACTTCTATAACTAAACCTCTACAACAACAAGGAACTCGGAGCATGGTGGGCAAGACGACCATCGTCATTAGTAAAACTTGAATCTACATCGCCTAAACATTCCTAGAATTAAACAATAAAGCCATAGGGTTTCGAGGTAGTTTGCCAAAGTGCAACATAAATCCTCAACCTTTGTTAGGCTTTTGCATAGCTCTGTTGTGCAATATAAGCCCTAACATTTTAGGATTCCGAGGTCGTCGTCCGATACGACATAAACCCTCACATCTTCGAGGCTATTTGCATGACTGAATCATGCAAATATAAGTCCTAATTAATTAAAATTGGTAAGATCAAAACATTAAATAAATACTAGGACTTTCCTAAGTCCAAGCCAAACAATAGGATTGACGGGGAATTACCGAAGTTCGCTTCGAATCTGTGATTTCTCTTACCTTTCTTCCTTTGAACTCCCAAAACAAAATGTTCCAAATTTGATCCATTCCCTATTGAAATTCCAAAATTCAATCCTTTGAAAACTTAAACTTTGAAATTCTTGAGAGCAGAATTATTGATTATTATCGAGAGTTTTCTTAGGTGATTCCCGTCACTTAAGATGTAATTAACTATAGGGGCTTGCCCTTATAGGGAATTTTAAAGAACCTGAGTAATATAAACCTCGTTTAATGCTTTCATATTAAGCGAGGAATTTGTCGGCTTATAAAATTGGTTCGCAGACCAAACGGATGTCACAAATCTTCTAGTTTATTTAATCGAGCTCCATAGTCAAGCAGTGTGCCTATTCTTCAGGATAGATACACGGTTTGTGGTACGGTGCTCGTTTATATGAACTATTTGGGATGTGAGATCGGTTTGATTTCACATCTTAAAATCTTCGAATTTAAAAAAAAATTATTTTTAAAATCAAATACTACTTTTCAAATTATTTATTTAAATTAAATTAAAAATTCGCCGCACAATTTCTGTAGGCGACCCCTTTTCAAAAGTAAAACACACAACCTAAAAATAATGCCAACAAGTAGTAGTATAATTAATTTGAGCTTCATTAAGAGTCTTACTAGCACAATATATAACATTAAAATTTTTATTGTATCTTTGTCCTAAAACAGCTGTAAATGCATAATCACTGACATCACACATTAGTTCAAATGATTTATGTCAATCAGGTGAAACTATTATAGGAGCAGTGATTAATTATTCATTCAATAATTCAAAAGCATTTAAAAATTCTTCATTAAAATCAAATTTCTTATCTTTTCTGAAAATTAGCATAGAGGCTTAGTAAATTTTAAAAAATCTTTAATATATCGCATGTAGTAACCATCATGTCCTAAAAAATATCTAACACCTCTCACAGTAGTAGGAGGTGGTAGTTTCTTGATGATTTAAATTTTTTTTTGGGTCTACTTCCATGCCATGTTCAAAAATTTTATGCCAAAGTACAATTCCTCCTGCAACCATAAATTGACATTTATTGTCCCAATTTAAAACTAAATTTATCTTTTCACATAACTCCAAAACTTTTCTAAATTATTTAAACAAGCATCAAATGAAGTTCCAAATATAGAAAAATTGTCCATAAGAACTTCTATTCCATTATCAATCACATTACTAAAAATTGACATCATACATCTTTGAAATGTTATACGTGTGTTACATAATCCAAAGGACATTCTTCAAAAAGCAAATGTTTCATAAGGACTAGTAAATGTGATCTTTTTTGATCCTCATGAGCAAGTAGTATTTAATGATAACCAATATATCCATCTATAAAGCAAAAATATTTGTGCCCACCAAGCTTATCCAACATTTGGTCAAGATAAGGTAAAAGAAAGTGATATATCCTAGTGGCAGCATTTAATTTTCTATAATCGATACAGATTCACCAAACAATGACTTGTCTCATGCTTTTTAATTCATTTTTGTCATTCGTATCAACTGTCACTCTTCCTTTCTTAGTAACACAATAAATTGGACTTACTGAAGCACTGTGTGAAATAGGATATATAATTCCAGCATCCAACCATTTTATAATTTCTTTCTTTACTACTTAATTCATCATTGGATTTCATCTCCTTTACGGATTGGCTTTAGGTTTATTTTGCTCATCTAATAAAATTCTTTGCATACAAATCGAATGTCTGATTCCTTTAATATCAGCTAAAGTCCAACTAAAAGTTTTTTTGGTTCTTTTTAATTTATCTAATAAGTTTTGTTCATGTAAATCATTTAGAACTGAGGATACAATAACTGGTAATGTAGACAATTTTCCTAGGAACACATACTTTAAATGGTCAAGAAGTATTTTCATCTCAAGTTTAGGAGGTTTTATGATAGATGGAATTAAACTTTATTATCATTCTCTGTAATATCTGAAATCTCAAATCTTTCCTGAACATAATCTAGTTCTTCATTATCTATTTCATCATATTTATCTTCCATTTCATTTTCATCCTTGCATTTTAAATCTTCTTGCTCTTTTCTCTCTTCAAACATTTCCCTAAAATGATCATCTTTTAAATAATCACAATTTTCCATTCAAAAGCATTCATCATCTTTTTCTATTGTGGGGTATTTCATTAATTTTAAAATGTTAAATGTTACCTCTTAATCATTTAATCTCATAATTAATTCTCTTTTTTGAACATCTAGCATAGCTCTTCCAGTTGCAAGGAATGGTCATCCTAAAATGATAGGCATTTCTTTATTTTCCATATCTAAGACAATAAAATTCATAGGAAATATAAATTTATCAACATTTACTAATACATCTTCTACAACTCATTTAGGATAAGTAATAGAACGATATGCTAACTAAAGAGTTACAGAAGTAGGGAAAATTTTTCCTATTCCCAATCTTTTAAAAGTTGATAGAGGCATGAGATTAATGCTCTTCCAAAAAAATTTTCACCAATAACACAAGGTACAGTGAAGCTACCAGGATCTTTGAGATTTTCAAGAGCTTTTATGAATTATTGCGCTACAGTCTTTACTGAGTGCAACAGTCTCATTATCTATAAACTTTCTTTTCTTATATAGTATATCCTTCATAAACTTCACATAGTAATGCATTTGTCCTAGCGCTTCAATGAAGGGAATGTTTATTGTTAATTTATTAAGTATTTCTAAAAATTTTTAAAATGTTTAATCTCCCTTTTGTTGTTTTAATGTTTGAGGAAATAGAGGTGGTGGTATTTCTACAGTAATTTTCATCAGTATAAGAAGATATTCTAAATCTGGATATATGCCATCGTTACCTTTTTCAGTTTCCACCTTTACATTTTCAACTCAACTTCTTTTTGCAATCTTGTTTCCAATTCTTTTCTACTTCTTAATTTTATAGCCTTAATTTGTTCTTTACTTTGATCCTTTGAGTTAACTTCAACATTACTAGGGAGAGTTCCTGAAGGTTTATTACTAAGTGCAGTAGCAATATGTCTTAATTGGTTTTCAATATTTTTAATAGCGCCTCCCTGACTTTGTAATTGATTATCTTGACTTTGTAATTGATTACCTATGTTTAATTTTAATTCTTCCATAGACAATTTCTTTTCTTTAAATTACAGGTTACTATTTAAACCTCGAGGATAAGAAGATTTATAGTTAGTGTTTCCCTAGTTGTTCAAATTTCCCAATTAGTTTACAGAATTTTTCCCCCACTACAGATTAACAGTAACAGTGTTATTATTCCAGTTTATGTTTGGGTGGTTTTTCCAACCAGGATTATAATTATTTGAATAAGGATTGTTGGGTTTATTATATATAGCATTCAATCTCTCATAAGATGATTGAGAATCTAGTATTTGTCCCAATGAATTTTCCTCTTAACACCTGAAGCATTTGAGAATAGTTCAATCTAAATTGATCTTTTTTTTTTAAATGACAGCAATTTGAGAAGCCAATATAGATATTGCATCATAATCATGAATATGTGCTACTTTTTTTAGATTTACCCGTTCAGAGGGCCATTGAAGATTATTAGTAGCCATCTCGTCTATTATAGAATTTGTCTCATTAAATAATTCTGACATTAACGATCAACCAGCAGCAGTATCAATAATCGATCTAAGAGATCCCACTAATCCATTATAAAATATTTAAATTATTAACTAATCTGATAAAACATGATGTGGACACTTCCTAAGGAGAGCTTTAAATTTTCTTCAATCTTCATATATTGATTTCCCTTCATACTGACAGAAAGGTGTAATATTTTTTCTATGCTTAGCAGTTTTTTACGGAGGTAAATATTTTGACTAAAATTTTTGTGATAGTTGGCACGCCTAGAAAATGCTTAATTTTTCATATACATTTTATGCTTAATTTTAATGATATTTCACTTTAAAGGAAGGTATTTTGTCAGTTTTTTGGGTTTTAGGTACAACTAATGGGCTCTTGGAGAAAAATAAGCAAAAACGGTGCAATTTGGAGCAAAAACGAGCAAGAAAGCAAATTCTGACCTAGCACATTTCGAGAAGTCTTTCTTTTTGTAATCTCTTTTACACTATTTGCATATTTTTGAATGAGATTAAACTTTAAAGAAAGGTTATTTTTATGCTTATTTTGTAGGAATATCTTTTTGGAATACAACGCAACTGAAACGGAGCGAGAATAAGCTAAAACAGACCCAAACATAGCAAAATAGTGGAGTTGTACAGAATGGGCGCTAACAAAACCATAAACCCGAGAGTGATGAAAATAGGGCGCCGACGGTGCCAAAGGCGGTTATTGTCCATATACATTAAATCTGGACGCTTTTTGGAAGGTTTTTTAAAGCACCTCTTGGAAAATGTGGAATGTTAGGAAAAGTGATTTTATGTCAGAAAAAGTGATAGGAATGTTAGGAAAATGTGGAGAATGTTTAGAGATCTTAAAATAGAAGTAGAAATGTAGATTTCTACCTTTTTAGAGAGATTGGTGAAGGGATTTTGAGAGAATCTGTAAGGGTTTGTACTAGCATTGCATGGATCAGCGGGACACTTTGTGGGAGAGCTTTTCAACTTTCATTCAAGGCAAAAAGTTAAATATTATGTTTTTAATTATCTTATGATTTTTTAAACACTTATCTAGTGGATTTTCATTGATGTAATGAAGTTTCCGTTGTGTTTTCTTCCTCATTCTTCTTGTTTCGAAATAGTGGCATAAGAAGATTATTCATTTATTTTCATTCTACTTTTTCTGTTAAATGAGTAGGATTCATGTATAGAATATTGGGATGCATGCTAAAATAGGCTTTAATTATAAATGTGATGGTTTTTACTTGTACTTCATTTACAATATAAAAAGAGCTCGTTGTAGTGTTAAAATTCATTTTAATTGCATTAAGACCCGAGAGGGTGGTGTAATTCTCAACAAAGTGGAACCACATTCAAACTCCATGGATGGTGAAGTTCATGGGGGTTGAGTGCAAATAAATAGGGAAATATACTTTGATGAGCATAGAATTAGAGATATTAGAATGACAGACTAAAGTCCCTAATTCTGTCTTAGTGTTAGAAACTAAAGTGAGAGTTAGCCTTCAGATGAAAGGAAGTGGGAGCTCTGGAGTGAGAGCCAATATCCTCCTAGCCTAATCATTGATTTAGGGACTAAACCTAGGACTAGCCAATGTTCTCTATGCACTATGAAGAGGGTAAAGAATATGAATGCTCCTATTTGGCACATACAATATTTAATGCATCTCATTCCTTTACGTTATCTAATTCACTACATAAGAATAGTAGATTTTATTATCTCAAAATTCTCTAAACCAATTTATCCATAAAGGATTATCTCTATAAGTAATATCTTCATTTAGGAATAGTTATTATCCTTACATATAATCATCTGCATTTAGGAGTAGTTGCAAGATAAAACACAATTTAAATCGACATTCCAATCTAAGGCCTGATAATAGTAGACTAGAATTTAACTAAGGGCTGCTTACCTCACTTCCCTGTGGGATCGATAAACTGGACTCCACTAGAACCCTGTATTACTTGAACGATACATATACTTGCGTTGAACCTCTAGTGTGTGCACATACATAAAAACATAAAAACAAGCAGAAAAATAACACACGCTAGAGGCGCATCTATAGCTCTCCCCAAGTTTTAATAAATCAAGATGCTAACAAAATTAGCCATGCCTTAGCTTTATACCTTAATGAAAATAGAAAATGTCTAAGTTTAACAGCATTGTTCGACACTCCATCATATTTAAAAGTAGCACTCAATTCTAGAAAACTAGCAAGATATAAGTTTGGATCTTCATTCGGTGTTACACCAAATTGATTATTTTGTAATATTTAGATAATATCAGGTTTAAGTTCAAATGAATTAGTATACATCAAAATTTTGAATAGTTAAGTGAATTGCATCTGTTGTATGGTTAGCATAATCTCTTAAAGGTCGAGGTTGATGTTCATTTTTATTTATTTGATTATCTAAATTATTCACCATTTTGTTCAAATTTTTAGATTCTTTTTATAGTTTTTCAAAATTTTCTAATATTACGTTCTAGCTCTGAATCGTAAGGTACTAAATCTTTAGATTCAATATTATGCATACACTATTACAGTAAGCACACTTAAAAGCAAGTAAACACACATAGTTGCAAATTATGAAATAAAGGTTTTCAATTACTACTAAATTTATTGTTACCTCCTCGGCAACGATGCTGAAAATTTGGTCGCAGCTGTCTTAAATAAGTATTTAAAAAGTATTTTTAGTTTGGAAACACAGTATAATCAAATTAATAAGAAAGCAGCCAATCTATATGCAAGTATACATATCAATCACATAATACAGGGCTCTGGTGGAACCTGATTATCAATCCTAGAGGAAGGAATCAAATATTTAAAGCGTAGCATATAAATCCAATATTCAAATTACAATGCACATAAAGTAAATACTAAAGTTGCTAAAGTTTAATGATGCTAAGATTCTAAGATCACTAAAGTACTTTCTAAACTGCTAAATAAAGTTAACTACCACTACACTAAGTTTTATATTGAAAGGTTCAAATTTAGAAAAAGTGTCCTCCCCCTTACAATGATGTTATGATTAGTGAATGATAAGGATTAGTGAAAATATTATATTGTGTTAAATTGGAGTATACCTATTCTTTATCCTTTTTCGAGTGTTATAAAGAACATTGGCTAATCCTACGTTTAGTCATAAATTAGTGGTTAGGCTAGGAGGACACTAGCTCTCACTCTAGAGCTCCCACTTCCCTTCACCTGAATACTAACTCTTGCTTTAGTTTCCAAACACTAGGACCAAATTAGGGATTTTAGTTTGTCAGCATAAAATCTCCAATTCTACGCCCAATAAAACATATTTCCTTATTTATTTGCACCCAACCCACATGAACAACATCACGCATTCATGGAATTGAATGTAATCTTCACTTTTGTTGTAGAATGCATAGTCTTTTCAGATCGTATGTTTCACAACATATTTTAATAATTCAATTGGCCAGATCAAAAAGTAAATGAAGTACAAAGTGAAAAATCATCACAATTTATTAACATTCAAATGTCACAGCCATTCAAAATCATCACTTCACCATTTCTCATTGTAAGGAGAAAGACAAAAAATCTACTCAGAATTCAGGAGGAAAATACGACAAAATAAATATTTAATATACAAAAGCAAAGTCATAAAAACAATAAGAAGTAAATACAAATTATCTCAATTTCTTCGCCAAGCCAATCCTTGAAGTTTCGTGGAATCTCTTTCCATCTTCACAACGGCACACAATTCCTTTTTAGAACAGTAAGGAAGAAGCAATCTCTCACTTTCCCTCTCCTCCTACAACTCTTAGAGAAGATCCCACTCAAAACAACACTTTCACACCAAACCCTAGACTATAAACTCTCAACTCACTTCCTCTCTACTTAACTCAACTCACACAGCACTCAAAAAACACTCACACACCATTCACTCTACTTTTTCTCGTACAAAATTTGCTTTGAAATAACCTAGGGATGAATTCCCCAAGAGATGCCTCAAGAATCCTTCCAAAAGTCATCCAAATACAATGAATATGGTCTCCACCGACATTAGGCACTATCGGCGCTGTTTCTGCGCCCCGTCGGCTCCTAGAGCATTTTTTAATTTGATGTTCTCTGAATTTAGGGGCCATCAGTGCCATAATACAACTTTTTAGATTTTGCCTTTTTCACTCTATATTTATTCCTTTTCGATTCCTTTTGCTCTAAATGCCTACAATCATCATACCTGCAACAAAACATAAAAAATATCTTTCTTTAAAGTGCAATATCACCAAAAATGAGTACAAAATATATATGAAAAATCCAACATATTTTTGGTGCATCATCTCCCTTTGGAGGAAGCCTCCAGAGAAAATAAGTTCACCATCTCATTCATACAATGAGCAAAGGTCTCACAGAAACCCCACTAACCATTGGCCCCTCTCTCTCCAATCTTTGAGGCTAGTAGATGGCTTAGTGCACCTCCACCCATTGTAAGAATAGATCTCCCAGCCACCTCCAAAATTGGGGATTTGTCGATTTCAATGGTTTGGGAATCATGACATGCACGGTTTCCTCTACAGAGATAATCAAATGTCAAGAATGGAATAAAAATGAACAAGCCATTTAAAAAGAATTTTCTTTAACTATTAGTCTCTCCATCTTTGATGTGTAGAACTCTCACCAATAGGTAGTCAGATAGTTGATTCGCTAATCTTGCAACCTAAATGAGGGATAGCGACACCATCTCAAATTTGAATTTGGGTCACTATGATCTTTTGCTCTTATTGAGGAGCTAATGGATGACCCGACCTCTGGCGGATTGGATATGGGACAAGGATTGGTGCAGTAGTGGTGTGCACCTCAGTCCTACTCCCTACCTCACACAGTGGCAACTAGAGGTGTCTATTCGAGTCAGTGGGTTGGATTCGAGTCCCAACCAAAAATAACTTGTCCAAAATTGGATTAACCTAAACCCGATTTGAATAATAAACAAGTCTAAAATAATGACTCGAACCCAACTCAAACCTAAGCATGACCCCCTAACCCAAAATGACCTGAACTTTCGTGCCTATTTAGGTCAGTTTGAGTTTTCAGATTCAACCCAAACCCAACTTGAATAATAAACGGGTCAAATTATCTTATCCGAACCTGACTCAAAAAAATATTTGAGTCAAACCTAACCTAGTTTTTTTAGTCGAGTTCTGTTTCTTCTTTTACACCAATTACTTAACCAGCTTGGTCCCTCTAGATGGATTTCTTTTTTGACCTCTTTGAACTGGCAAACCATCCTTCAACTTTCGATCACATCACTGCCACTCGACTCTCATCCATAGGCATCTTCTTGGGAGTCGGTCAAGTACTTTCAGGCTTCTTCATTTTCTCTCACAGGGGAAGGTGGAGTTGATCAATCAAAAGCCCAAAATACCACGACATAGCCTCTTCATTTATAGGTTTTTTGCTGCTTATCATTATTGCTCTCTTTTTAAAACCGATTGAAGGGAGAGAAAAGACGAAAATGCAGATGCAAAAGAATTGATCACGCCCTATTTATAAGGAAAGTGAGCATGAAAATACCTAGAGTTCAATTATTAGAAGTACCTATTATAAAATAAAAAAGTTAATATATGCATTTAATCTCTTATTTTTATTAGAGTTGTCATTCTCAAGAAGAGAATCGGGAAAATAAATATGTATATAGAAGTATGACTGCACGAATTGATGGCGCTCGGAGTTCGAAACTGTCGTTGCGATCAATTCTTTGTTTGTTGGTTTTTAGTGTCATTTTTGTCGAGGAGTCGCTACTCTGTTTATCTATTATATTGTCCTAATCTCCAAGAAACTTAATCTTTTGGATCATGTAATGAATCCTTAGATATTTAGAAATTTAGAGAGGGAAGGAAAAGGATTATTAGATAACAGTAGGAAAAAAATGTTGGGATAGTTTCACTATGGTAAACATTATGGAGAAAACTAGAATATCTTATTTTTTAGGTTCCCGTATAAATAAAACCACATGAAAACCTAATAACCAAAGATTTAGGTATATTACCTATTCTGATTTTTTTATTCTACTATAGGAGCAAGCCCCCATAGTTAATTACATATTAGACAGTTAGAGCTATCTAAGAAAACTCCTAATTACCATTAACATTCGTTCTCTAAGAAATTTTTAAGTGTCAAGATCAAGGAATGAAACGTCAATCTTTAATCCTAAGGTTAATATGTTTCTATCTGTCACATTTTGGTTTTGTTTTGCTTTATTTGTGTTTAGTTTAGTTGCTTTCATTTTTTTTGTTATTTTTGTTTTGTTTTGTTTTTTTATTGTTTTGAAATTCACCATTCAAGCTTTAGAATCTCGTCTCTGTAAAACAGAGTTAGCACTTCCTAATAACAAGTAAAGTATATCTAAAACAAAACTTGTCTTATGTTTTTTTGCAAACTTGTAAGAAGAACAGTGTCAGAATTATTCCTATAATAGAAATAATTTTAAAGTTATTTCTTAAATTATAAATACAATTGGTTGAATTTTAATTTTTAAACATCCCGGTCAAGATGTCCATGGCTCCGTCATCCCAGAGTCGTCAAAGCCTTATTCTACTTAGTTCGAAACGTGTTTAAACCAGGACTAGAAGACCCTTATCGACAACCATAAATTGCATCATCCAAGTAATCTTCGTAGATCAAAACATACTATGTTTGAGTTGCATTTGGTGATATGTGTTCATTAAGGTTTCAGTTAAGTTTTAATGCCTTTTCTAGATTTTAGGGGTTATAAAATTTTAGGTTGTTTATGATTTATTAACTAATTAAATTTTATTATTTTTCCATATACTTTGAATGACTCAATCAGGATTCCATATTCCTTTTTCTTGAATCAATAAGTTCGTGGTTTGATGAATTACTAGAATGCTTTTTTTTTGTTAATAACCATGGGTTACGTCCTTCAAAATATCTATCAAACCAAGTGATATTTTAAGGTTCATCTTTAAGTTTTAATTTCTTTTAAATTAAATTTTATATCATTTGTATTTTTGTCATGAATTTAATTTTTTTTATATCGGTAGATTGGTAGGTCAAATTTAGATGTGAATTTGAATCACTAATTTTAAATTCATTTTAAGATTTAACATTAAAAGGAATTATATTATTTACTTAGGTCTAATGTTGATTATACCTAAAGAAATTTAATTAAGCCTAATATAAATTAGACTAAGGTATTAAATATTTTAGTTTCAATTTAGGTGGAAAATGTATAAGGTGGCTTAGGTTCAATTTAGGTTGAATCTAATGTATAAGGTAGCTTAGGTTCAATTTGAGATTGAACCTAAGGTTTAGGTTGACTTAGATTTAATTTGGGTTGAACTTAAGGTTTATGTTAATTTATGTTCAATTTGGGTTGAACATAAGTTTTTGGTGACTCATGCTCAATTTGGGTTGAACCTAATATTCTAGGTTACTTCGGTTCAATTTGGGTTGAACGTAAAGTTTTAGGTGACTTAGTTTCAATTTGGGTTGAACCTATGGTTTAAGTTGATTGAGTTTTAATTTGGGTTGAACCTAAGGTTTTAGCTAACTTAGGTTCAATTTAGGTTGAACCTAAGGATTTAGGTGAGTTAGGTTCAATTTGAGTTGAACCTAACGTGTTAGGTGATTTAGGTCCAATTTTGGTTGAACCTAATGTTTAGGTTGATTTAGGTTCAATTTGTGTTTAACCTAAGGTTTTAGGTGACTTAAGTTCAGTTTGGGAAGGTTGACTTAGGTTCAATTTGGGTTGAACCTAAGGTTTAGGTTGACTAAGGTTCAATTTGGGTTGAACCTAAGGTTTAGGTTGATTAGGTTCAAATTTAGTTGAACTTAAGGTTTTAGGAAACTTAGGTTCAATTTGGGTTGAACCTAAGGTAAAAGGTTAACTTAGTTTCAATTTGGGTCGAACCTAAGGTTTAGGTAACTTAGGTTCAATTTGTGTTGAATCTAAGGTATAAGATGACTTAGGTTCAATTTGAGGTTAAACCTAAGGTTTAGGTGACTTAAGTTTAATTTGGGTTAAACCTAAGGTATAAGGTTGACTTAAGTTCAATTTAGGTTGAACCTACGGTTCATTTCAAGATTGAACTTAAAAGGAATTCTATTATTTCTTTAGGTCTAATGTTGATTAGACCTAAAGAAATATAATTATGCCTAATATAGATTAGACTAAGGTATGGATAATTTTAGGTTCAATTTAGGTAAAACCTAAGATGTAAGGTGGCTTAGGTTCAATTTGGGTTGAATCTAAAGTATAAGGTAACTTAGGTCCAATTTTGGGTTGAACCTAAGGTATAGGTTGACATATGTTTAATTTGGGTTGAACCTAAGTTTTATGTTGATTTGGATTCAATTTGAGTTGAACTTAAGGTTTTAAGTGACTTGTGTTTAATTTGGTTGAACTTAAGATTTTAGGTGATTTAGTTCAATTTGGGTTAAACCCAAGGTTTTAAGTGATTTAGGTTCAAATTGGGTTAAACCTAAGGTTTAGGTTGATTTAGGTTCAATTTGGGTTGAACCTATGGTTTTGGCTGACTTAGGTTCAATTTGGGTTGAACCTAAGGATTTAAGTGACTTAGGCTCAATATTGTTTGAACTTAAGGTTTAAGGCGACTTAGGTTCAATTTGGGTTGAATCTAAGGTTTAGGTTTATTTAGGCTCAATTTAAGTTGAACACATGGTTTTAGGTGACTTACGTTCACTTTGGGTTGAACTTAAGATATATGGTTGACTTAAGGTTCAATTTAGGTTTAACCTAAGGTTTAGGTTGACTAAGGTTTAATTTGGGTTGAACTTAAGGTTTAGGTTGATTTAGGTTCAACTATGGTTGAACGTAAGGTTTTAGATGAGTCAGGTTCAATTTAAGTTGATCCTAAGGTATAAGGTTTAGTTAAGTTCATATTGGGTTGAACCTATGGTTTAGGTGGCTTAGGTTCAATTTGGGTTGAATCTAAGGTATAAGCTGACTTAGGTTCAATTTGGGGTTGAACCTAACATTTAGGTTACTTAGGTTCAATTTGGGTTGAACCTAAGGTATAAGGTTGACTTAAGTTCAATTTGGTTGATCCTAAGGTTCAAGGTTGTAGATTAAGACTATGTTAAGAAAAGCTTAATGGGTGTTTAAGTTTATTTTACGCTAAACATAAATAGGGTTTAAGGTTACTTAAGCCTAATGTAAGTAAGGCTTAATTAAATTAATGACGACTAAATAGAGTTAGCCTAATTATGGTTTAGGATTGATTAAGCCTAATGTATGTAAAGCTTAATTAAATTAATTAGGTCTAATTAGGGTTAAACCTAATTATGGTTTAGGATTAATTAAGCATAATGTAAGTAAAGATTAATTAGATTAATTAGGTCTAATTAGGGTTTGACCAAATTATTGTATAAGATAGGTTAAGCCTAATGTAAGTAAGGCTTGGTTAGATTAATTAGGTCTAATTAGGGTTAGACCTAATTATGGTTTAGTTTGACTTAAACCTAATATAATTAAGGTTTAAGGAGGTTAATTAGGTCTAATAGGGTTTATACCTAATTAGGGTTTAGTTTGACTTAAACCTAATATAATTAAGGTTTAAGGAGGTTAGTTGGGTCTAATAGGGGTTAGACCTAATTAGAGTTTAGTTTGACCTAAACCTAATGTAATTAAGGTGTAAGGAGGTTAATTATGCCTAATAGGGGTTAGACCTAATTAGAGTTTAGTTTAACTTAAACTTAATGTAATTAAGATTTAAAGAGGATAATTAAGTCTAATAGGGGGTTAGACCTAATTAGGGCTTTAATTTGAATTAAACCTAATGTAATTATAGTTTAAGGAGGTTAATTAGTTCTAATAAGGATTGGACCTAATTAGGGTTTATTTTGACTCAAACCTAATATAATTAAGGTTTAAGGAGATTAATTAGGTCTAATAGGGGTAAAACATAACTAGGGTTTAGTTTGGCTTAATATTAATGTAATGAAGGTTTAAGTAGGTTAATTAGGTCTAATAGGGTTTAGACTTAATTAGGGTTTATTTTGACTTAAACCTAATTTAATTAATGTTTAAGGAGGATACTAGGTCTAATAGGGGTTAGACCTAATTAAGCATATTTTGACTTAAATATAATGTAATTAAGGTTTAAGGCTTTTAATTAGGTATAATAGGGGTTAGACCTAATTAGGGTTTAGTTTAACTTAAAACTAGAGTAATTAAGGTTTAAGGAGATTAATTATATTTTTAAGCTTAATTAAGATTTTAAAGGTTTATATTGTGTTTAAACCTAACTTAATTATTATTAGGGATTTATCTTTGGTCTAAAATGAATTAAGCCTAGGTATTAGGATTTGATTAAGCCTAAAAATCCTTTTAAAGTGATGAGAATTTTAGGGTTTACAATTTTTTCCTTAAAGGTCTAAGTTATCATTTCAAATATTCTAAAGGTTAGGAATTGTCATTTTGGGGTTTAATTTCATCACCATAGAGTTTACCATCATTTTCCAATTTAATTCCCCAATTTTCTAATTATTTTTATAATTACTTTTGAAAATAATTACAAAGTTTGATGAAAATTGGTGAATTTAACATTATAAATTTTTCGCAGCCTTGGAAAAATTACAAAGTTTGACCAAGGGTAAAAAAATCAATCTCTGAAAATTTCATTTTTTTAGGTTTATAATTAATTTTTAATAATTAAATTACTCTAGAGAGCAATTAATTAATTAAAAATTAAGTATAATTTATTAATTTTGGTTTTCATATTTTTAATTTTCTCCTTATTTTTCTGAATCCAGAGGTATTTTTGGTCTATTTTTATGATTTTTCTATACAAAGATATGTATTTTTGAAATTTTTAAGTATTTTTTGTATTTATTTAAATCCTATTTAAAGGATTATCCACGCGGCACTGATTAGATCCTAAGATTCATCGAAGCAACACGCAACATTGTTTGGTTGGTGAGGCTTTACATGCATAGCTATGTGGCCCACGGTTTTATCTGTTTCATATGGAAAAATCTGTGGTCCGGCATGATCACAACCGTTCATTTCCAATACATGGAAATGAACGACATCTAGCTATCGTCCCTAAAGCCTGTAACCCATAAACTGTTCATTTATTAACCTTAAGATCTCTCTCAAATCTCAATGAATTTTAATAAAATTCATTCCTAAAGCTTCATCTCAACGAGACGAACCCATCTATACGGATATGTGGGTACTGTGTAATAGTTTCCTTCACGAAGGCTCAAACCCAAGCATGATTTTAAAATTTAGGGAACATACCTTGTTTAAAGAGGTGAAGCCTCAATTGAATTTGATGGAAACAATCGCTTGGTCCTTGCAAATTTCCTCTTCGCTTAATTTGAAATTAAATTGGATCAGTGTATGTTCTCACTAAAATGGGGTCACAATTTGAACTTGGAATAGGTTAAAGCTTGCGTAAAGTGCCAATTTCAATTAGGAACTTCCTTATAAGGCTTAGTAAGGGTGTTGGGATGGTTTAATTGAGGTTTTGAGAAGTTTTGTGCTAACCCAAACAGATGTCCTATTTTTGGGCTGGGAAATCGGAACGACATAGTGAGTTTCAAAGGTTCAAACTACGGAGGATTAGCTCTTTAAGGTGTGGGGAACACTTTTTGTCTTAAATTTTTAAGGTTTGGAAGAGTGTAGGCTGTCATCTCTCCTCAAGGGGAGCACTCGGGTTAGCCTATTTATAGCCATGGAGAAGCCATGGCTGAGCTTGAATTAAATTGGAGGAGGAAGGAGGTAGCTCAGGGAAGACCAGAGAGGATAAGGGAGATGAATTTTAGCTATGGATATACATCTTCTCCCATATCCATGGTCCTTCATCATGAGCTTAAAAATGGTTAAGTTTAGTTTCCATGGTTTATTCTCTTCCCATTGGATGGATCATGGGGTGGATTGTGACTTCAAGATGAGCTCGTTAACTCCCTCCACCTAAGTTTACAAGTCGCACAAAAGATTTAGGATGGAATGACACATAATCCTCCCCTCGTGATGACATTTGAGTTAGGTCAAAAATGGTGGCTTGTAGGTTTTAAGTAGGTTATCCATTTCATGGTGGGCATTAATGGATCATGGGTGACCCAATACCAAAAAGCCATAGGTTGGATTTAGGGTTTAAGTGTAAAACATAGATTTAGGGTTGACATGGGCTTAGGTTGCCATGAATTTAGACCATGATTTGGACTTATATCCTAGGTTTAATAAACCTTAATTTCAACCTCTTTAATTAATTAAATAAATAATTAATTAAGATAATAAAACAATTTGATTAAAAGACCATACTTTGATAAAAAATGGAGTTGACCAAGTTTGACCAGTTGACCAAGTGGACCAATTAGGTCCCAAGGTTGACCATGTGATGGTCGAGTTAGTCATGTGGTCATTGGATTTGATAATATAGTTTGCTTTGATTACGTTGACCAAAAGGTTGTCCATGGTGATTAAATTGACCATATGGTGATGTCTTGACCATATAGTGGTTGGGTTAATTCTAAGGTCAATATGGTGATCATTTGGTTCCAAGGTTAACCAAATAGTCCATTTAATAGTTTGTTGGGTTGAATAAATTGTCAAGTTTGACCAGTTTGGTGATTTAGTTGACCAAATGGTCAATTTTGGTGATTATTGGGTCCAGGGTTGACCAAATGGTCTGTGTGGTGATCTTTGGTTCTATGTTTGACCATTTTGACCAAGCCTGATCAAATGGGTCTTTGGGTTGACCAAATGGTTAAGTTTGATCAACTTTGTGTTTGAGTTAATCAAATGGTCCAGTTTGACCAATTCGGTGTTTGAGTTGACCAAATGGTCAAGTGTGATCATAGGATCACTATAATCTTAAATCAGTGTTTATTGTCATTTATTTGACCAATCTGAGATGCCCCTATAATATGTGCTCAAAAGGGTATATTAGAGTTTTATTCTAGATTTTAGTGTTTAAGGGACCCTAGATATATTCAAGAAGCTAATTTTGGTATACTTCCTTTCCAAGGTAGAGTTAATTATGATAGCCTTGGGACTTATAGAAGAATTCCTAATATCCTAGGCTAATTTAGGATGTCAGTATATGTTTAAGATATCTTCTCAAAGAAGTGAGACCAACACAAATCTTGAGGAAATCCAACGGATCTGACTAAGAGGATACCAAATGACCACATAAGGATAGTCGAATAACGGAGATGTCATGCGTCGTTTCGTTCGATCGGAATCATGTGCCAACTGAAAGAAAGTTTAGCCAACTGAAGTATTATTTTGCACATGTCTAAGGGACAACTGTGTGGAGTCAACAACCTCTCCCGATTCTAAGAATCTTCACAAAGATTGTCAGTAATCATCCCATAAAACAATTTTACAATTCTCGAGATAAGAAGAAAATAAGAATTTCTTTATATATATCCTAAATCGTAAACCTTTTTATATATATATATATATATATATATATATATATATATATATATATATATATATATTACCTGGTCTGATTTTCCTTTCTTTTTTTTTTTTGTTGTGAGGTAAAATTACGCATTAATAAATGAAAAAAAAAAAATAAAGCGCAGCCAATACAATAATGACAGGATGTTGTGTGATGGTGTTTGAATTAGTAAATTAATTGGGTTTATTTGGCGTCGTGGTGTCGCAATACGGAGGTTTTAATTTTTATAAGATTTGAAAGATTTAGGCGGTGGATTTCGAGATTCGCTATGGACCTTTTCATTATATCTCTTATTATTAGAGTGTACGACATGGATTGGATGGATATATATATGCTTTTTTAAGCGGTAATTTGAGAGGATTAAGAAACAAATAATCTCCTTCAATATAATTAAAACATCTGCCTTTTTAGTAAAAATTTATAAATAATATTAAGTTTAGCATTTCCGATTTAATGATGGAAAGAATCAAAAAAATATGAATTTAATATTTTGTTCGAGTGAAACAATTATAATTTTTTATCATCCAAATGAAAGAATAAACTTTAGTACAACCTTGTTAAATTCATTTTTTTTGAAGAAAAAAATAATATGATACATTTATTTTTTCAAAAATAATCGGTATTTAAGTCCAAGGGGCCCCAAATACTGATTCTCTTTTGCCCTCGGACACCTACAATGGGGTGTCTGCGTCATGTATCTAATATTCGAGAATCCCGCACCACGGGAGATCAAACCCCCCTTGACCTGAGGGGACTTACAGTGAACCCTGTCAACCAATAGGTCAAGACTTGCAACATAAAAAAATAATATGATACATGAAATATGATAATGCATGCAATACTCTAGAAGCTTTCTTGCTATTCTTTCATGGAAATGTTTATGTTCATTATTTAAACGAATTACATCTTATCAATATAAATCTAAAAAATCCTTCAACAAAGTGAACTTTCAAATTCAGAACATATCTTAAGTTGAACTCAAGTCATTTATAAACACAGTTATTAGTCTATAACCTCTATCAAAGCTAATCTCAAAACCTATGGCCTCTATAAATCCTTTTATGATTATTACTTGCTAGCTTGATGGCTCTAAGTAAAAATGGATCCTAAAAGTAACATGATTGGACTCTCCTTGTTCTAAGCAAGCACAGGACAAAAATTTTAATTGGCATTTTAGTGTAATATACATCTTCTAAATGATTGTTAAATCAAGAGCTATTGAGAGGGATACTCACGACAACTTTTGAATCAAAGAAAGCTTTATCGAGACCCTTTAAAATTATGTTGAATCCTACGTTATCATCTAGCTTATTTAATAAATCAGTCATGTAGATTCTTAATATTTTTCTTCACCCACTAGTAACATCTTCGATTGTATAAAATAAGGGTTGACAAATTTTCTTCTAATAAATTTTATTAATCCAAATGTTTTGACCCATCTTATAAACTTTATTTTTCTATATACTCCATGTCAAATTTTTATATGAAATATTTTTCTTAGTTTGCACTTCATATGAAAATTTCTAATATTAATATTAATATTAATAGTAATAATAAAATCCAATGAAAATCTTTTTTAAAGTTATATTTGACTTGAAGTTATTGTATAGTTTGTTATATTTTAGCTAGTGATCAAGGAAAGCATTTATAATAGTGTTGGTTCCTGTGTGTGTAACCAGTGTAACTTAGGCCTAATCAGATTTGACTCGTTTGTCATTAAAAAAATAAGTACATAATATGTCAAGTCAAGCAAGAACAATTTTTTCACAAGGTAATTGTCGACAAAGCCTGCAATAATCAAATTAGTAAGAAAACTTCCTATAGCTATTGATAAAGCTCCACCTCAGCACCAAGATTATTAAAGATGTCAAGGCTTCTAGCTCAATTTATCCAATCTATTCGTGCAAGTCTCAGGCCTACTTACTAGCTTATAATAAATTCACAATTTCAAAGTGACTTTGGCGGGAACTTTTATTGACCTTGATTTTCTTACTGAAAGCACTTATTCAGTTTTTTTTTATATAACTTTAGTTGTGCTACTCAATTGTCTCATTTTATTACATTGTTCTCAAACAAAATTCATAAATAGAGGTTCAGATGATAAGCCTAAAAAATTAGAGCCTATACAATATTTCATATACTTTTAGAAATTTTACTGAAATCTTAGAGCTTCTAGTTATGAGTTCTCATTCTTTTGTCTTTTCTCTAAAAGTTTGTTTCTATGCTAGTGTTAGTCTGTGAGATTGGCTAAGCTGTTACCAATATTTAGAGGCTTCAATTTGTAAAAATCGTAGAATTGGTATTACCAAGGATAAAACATGATGCCACTCTACATCATATAGGGCTTCCTTACACCCTGTAAACTATTTGCACCCTAATTTGACTCCAACCTATCCTAATGTGCTAGCATTTATGTTAGAAGGCTCTAGAACTATGTTTGACTCGCCCTTAATTTAAAAAGAACCAATCAACCATGTTTGACCAGGTTACCCTATAATGACACACAATTTTTGACTATGCAAAAAATCTGACATTCTTTTCATTTTTTTTTTATTTTAAATGAGTTCACTATGTATACATTAAGTTAAGAACCATACTTGATCAAAATTTGGATCCTTAAGTCCTTGGTAAATCTTGTCTAATCAAACCATTTATTCAACCAAATAAGTGCGTTAATGAATTAAACCTATTTAAGTTACCATGGTTTTCCCATTTAGTGATTTGGACCAATACAATATGATGATAGAAACCATTTAGTGAGTTATATAGGAACTAAACTTATATCAACCTTCAAGGAGTTGGTTCCAAATGACTACTTAAGTTGGTGAAATTTATAAGGATTTTCTCTTGCGCAACCAAGCCACAAACCAAATCATTCAAAGCCCAAGGCTCATTAAAGTCGCTTTCAGCCAAACCCATTCAAACATAATCAAATTACCACTAAATTTGGTTGAACCATTGCATAATTTATAAGCAAGCTAATCAAGCACATGAAACTATTTTTGTTTATGATTTTGCCTAAAGCTTCTGCGAGTTCATACTTATCCTAAAGCATAATTATATGCATAGAAACTAGAAATTTAAACAAAATCACATAAATTGCTAACATTGATAGTTTAGTTTGGCTAACAAACTTCACAACCTATCTTAACCACTATAAATGATCCTACTGTTATAATAATGCCTAATCAGGTTTCCAAATTGATTCATGAATTTGGATGAATTTTGAAGAGGTGCTTAAAGTGACTCTTGGTTATTTTCAAAGCTTTATCAAATTGGGCCATTGGCTGGTCGAAAAAGAGAGCTCTAAAGGGTGTGTGAGTCAGTAAGGATGAGATTGTGTGTAAGAGAAGAGATTCATTGATTGTGTAAGAAGAGTTTGGAGATATCTTGAAAGGAACTTTAGAAACTGCTTGTGGAGAAGTCTAAGATAAGTACTTGTGTTTGTATTTAAGTTTTTATTGACAAAACTTAGTTTTTAATATAAATCAACTTTTGTTGTGTTATCCCTATTAGTTCTAAGCAGTTTTCTTTTCTTTCTCCT
Organism: Papilionanthe hookeriana x Papilionanthe teres; assembly: GCA_022702705.1. Lineage (NCBI taxonomy): Eukaryota > Viridiplantae > Streptophyta > Magnoliopsida > Asparagales > Orchidaceae > Papilionanthe > Papilionanthe hookeriana x Papilionanthe teres. Next base: position 59,199,585 of record CM040432.1, on the reverse strand, counting down.
TGAAATAAGAAGTAATCAAGTGAAGCATTTAATTTATTTAGAACTTCTTTTATTCTATAAGTTGTGATGGTATTTTCATCAGTTTTTCACTTACCTTGCAAACTGGCCATTTGTGATGTTAAAATTCGTTGCAAAATATAATGACCCGGGAGGGCTATGATTTCACCCAACTAGTGAGTACCACACTAACCTTACGAGGAGGGGAACCACAATCTAAGGAGAGTGCAAATAGATAGGGAGATAAGTTTTGATGGATGTAGAATTGGTGTTTCTAGGGTGACAGGCTAGATCCTTTACCAATTTAGTCTAAGGTAGGAACTAAGGTCCCCGGTAGGTTTTATAGAGAGGGCCAAGTGGGTACTCTAGAAGTGGCAGGCTAGAATCTACCCAACACTACCACACAAACTGGAACTTACTTTTAAATTAGTCTATATTCTTTATGCACTTAGTAAAGGGTAAAGAAGCAGGTATTGCTCCTATTTATCATATTGCTCCTATTTATCATAACATAACATTTAAACTTTTATAATTTTTTATTCCAACATTGATTACAAATTAATTACAAGGGGAAACACTCTTTACATAATTCAAACTTTTCTACCTTTAATTAATTTGAAATTTCTGCATTTTAATTATGCTAAGAATTAAACCTTACATACATTTAGTTTTAATATTTTCAAAATACTTCGACATTCTTCTCCTATAAGTTGTGCTTGATATTTTAATAGATGTCCTTCTAAGTCATTATAGAAGTTACAGCTTTCCCCGTATGATCTTTAGTCATCTTCCCATCTATCACCATCCCCACAAAGAGTAACTGCTTTACTTGGGGATTTGGGACAGAATCTATCACATTAAGTAGTTGTATAGATCCTACTTGCACTGTCATATCACTTCTTTTTATTTTCTATTCTTTATGATGACTTGCAAGAAGAGGGTTCAAATCTTTTCTTGAGGACAATCCCTTGCCCAAGAGGCCAATCACAAACGAAACAGTTGTTATGTGGTTTAAATTTGTTAGCATTTCACTTTCCCTTATCATTTCCTTGGATAATAATGACTCATAGTTAGAGAGATCATCTTTATCTGACATGTAAGAGATTTTAAGGACTATATTAGTGAAGTCCTTCATGTACTCTTAAATTGATACTACTTGTTTGATCCTCTACAATTGGGCTCTAGCCTCATCCTCTGCATTCATAGGATTAAATTGCTTTTTTGAGCTATTTCTTGAAGTCATCAAAGGTAGATATAGTTCACATACCTTTTTCTATGTCTCCTCGCCATCTTCTCCACTATAACATAGTGGTGTCAGATTGATAAAGAGCTGAAAAATGGATATTTGTGTCTTCATCAGTAATTCTCATGACTCCAAACTATTGTTTATGTCCTCATATAAGTTTTCTACTTTTTTGGCATTGCAAACTCCTAGGCTTTGGCACTTTGATATGTTCTGTTTTGAATGTAAGGTGGTATACTTATGTCATCAGTGCTCTCTCGTAATGTAATATATCCTCATGTATCTCCTCCAAGCTAGCACGTTGATCACTAGAAAATATATTAAGAATTTCATACCAATTTTATATGAAATTGCACTTTAAAGAAAGGTATTTTCTTTGTTTTATTGCAGGAATGAAGATTTATAACTACTGAAAGTAAAAAGCACAAAAGAAGCAAATTTGGAGCAAAAAGGACTCAATTTGATAAAAATTGAATTGTCCCGCCGACGGCGAGATTTAGGCCGCCGACGGCGAGTTTTTCCAGAATGATTTTTAATATATTATAAGGAGCCCGCTGACGGCGAGATCGAGCCCGCCGACAGCGAGATCAAGCCGCCGACGACGAGACAGTTGAAAAGAGCCAAAATACATTAAACCTGGATGCTTTTTGAAGAGGTGCTTAAGTAACCTTTGGAGATTTGACCCCTTCTATAAATAGAGACGAATTTTAGTCATTTGTGTGTCAGTTTTGTGTCATTTGTGTGGATGTTAAGTGTAATTTATAAGTCTTTTGAGTGAGTTGATAAAGCATTTAACGTTTTGGTGTACTGTACTGGAAGGAAGAGTCAAAGGAACTTCAAAGAGTCTGCTTGGGGAGAAGAATTGAGATAAGTATATTTGTTATTTGTTTGTTAACTTTAATGAAATCCATGCTTTGTGTTATTTTTCCCATGCATTATGAGTAGTTTCCTTAGTCTTTCTCCTTGTTATCGAGATTTCATGAAATGATGAATTAAAGTAGTTGTGCCTAAAAATATGAAAATAAAAATTGTGCTAATATTTAACTTAAATCTTAATTTACTTTCAATCTGACCAATTGATTTGTTAACATATGTTGAATTATCAACTATAGTAAAGATTACATCCAAGATTCAGGGAAGTCAAAAGCCTTGGAAGGATGGTGCAAATAAATAGGGAAATATTAACTATCGGGCGTATAATTGGACATTTTAGTGTGATAGACTAAAATATTCAATTCAATCTTATTGTTTGGGAGCTGAAGTGTAGATGTTAGCCCTCAGGCGAGGGGAACGTGAGAGCTCTGAAGTGGCAGTCGGTATCCTCCCAGCCTAGCCGCAGATTCAGTAATCAAAAATAAGACTAGTCAATGTTCTTTGCACCTGGACCAAAGAGTAAAGAATAGGAATGCTTATATTTGGCACAATACAATTAAAAACTCATTTAATTCTTCATTCACTTAATTATCTAAAACAAGGAGAAAGATACTTTTCTAAAATCTTATATTCAACCTTTAAGCTTTAGTTTATTTTAGTCTAAGTGTTCTTAATTTCCGTATACTAGATTAGTAAGTAAGTTTACTTTAATTTGTCTTTGAAATTTTCTAACTTCCCTGTGGGATCGATATCTAGGACTCCATTAGAGCCCTATTTTACTTGATAACGATATGTATACTTGTGTAGTATCCACAATATAGATCATAAAATCTATAACAGAATCATCAGTATATATTCAGTGCGGATCAAGTTTTTGGTGTTGTTGCTAACTTTTTATATCATAATTGTAAGTATAAATATCGAGAAGTGGATCAAGTTTTTGGCACCATTGCCGGGGAAGTGAAGTAAAGTAATTATTAAGGTAATTAATAGAATTATTAAAATAATTACTAGAGTAACAGACTATTTTAAATATTACTTAAAAATTGTATGCGTAAATTTCGAAACTTAAATTTAATACCTTACGATTCAGAATTAGAGCGCACAATTAAAAGAATTAGAAAACAAAAGAGAGAAATTATAAATTTAACACAAATGGCAAATAATCCAGAAATTGAAAATATAAACCAACAAAGACCATTAAGAGATTATGCCAACCCTACATTAGATGAAATTCACTTAATTATTCAAAACCCAGATGTAGCTGCTAACTCATTTGAACTTAAACCTGCAATTATCCAAATGGTACAGAATAATCAATTTAGTGGTTCATCTAATGAAGATCCTAATTTACATCTTGCTAGTTTTTTGGAACTATGTGCTACTTTTAAATATGAAGGAGTATCTAATGATGTTATTAGACTTAGGCTTTTTCATTTTTCTTTAAGGGATAAGGCTAAGGTGTGGTTAAATTCATTAGCACCTGGATCTATTAAAACCTGGGGAGAATTATCACAAAAATTTCTATCCAAACATTTTCCTCCTTTGAAAACTGCAAAACTTAGAAATGATATAACATATTTTAGTCAGTTTGATGGAAAATCCATATATGAAGCTTGGGAGAGATTTAAAGAAATTCTTAGGAAATGCCCACATCATGCATTACCAGATTGGTTAATTATACAAACTTTTTACAATGGATTAGTAGGATCTCTTAGATCAATCATTGATGCTCGTCATCGGAGGTTCATTAATGTCAAAACCATTTGATGAAGCCTATGCGTTAATCGAAGAAATGACTACTAACAATTTTCAATGGCTCGTCGAAAGAATAAATCCTAAAAAGATAGCTAGTGTTCATGAAAATGATGCAATATCTATGTTAGCTTCTCAAATTGCTGCTATATCAAAGAAATTAGATCATTTTGAAATGAATTACTCTCCTACTATATTAGAAGAAAACTCATCTGGATAAATTATATATTCTCAATCTCCTTATGAAACTATAAATGCTATTAATAATAGACCCAATAATCCTTATGCGAATTATTATAATCCTGGTTGGAAGAATCATCCAAATTTTAATTGGAATAACAATACAACTAATCAACAATGGATGAACAACTCTATAGGAAATCCACCTAATCAAGGAAATACAAATTATAAACCATCTTATCCACCTGGATTTAATAAAACTCAATTTAAAGATAAGAAGTTATCTCTAGAAGAATTAATATCAAGTATGGGTCAGCACTTGCAAAATCAAGGAAATCAATAACAAATTCAAGGAAATCAATTACAAAATCAAGGAACAGTAATTAAAAATATTGAAACTCAACTCGGACATATCGCTACTGCGCTTAACAATAGAATTCCTGGAACTTTTCCTTGTAATGTGGAAATAAATCCTAAAGACCAAGGAAAAGAACAAATTAAAGCGATACAATTAAGAAGTGGAAAGAGTTAGAAACTAAAATTCAAAAAGAAACAGAAAGTAAAAATGAGGAAGTGGAAATTGAAAAAGAAAAGGATCAATGAAGATCAAAACTTAGAATATCCATTGATCCCTATGAAAATATCTATAGAAAACCCACAACCACCATTTCCTCAACGAATTAAACAACATAAAAAAGATAAGCAATTTGCTAAATTCTTTGAAATTTTTAAAAAATTAACGGTAAATATTCCTTTTGTAGAAACATTAGAACAAATGCCTAATTATGTAAAATTTATGAAAGATATTTTAAATAAAAAAGGAAAATTTACAGATAATGAAACTGTTGCACTTAGCGAAGAGTGTAGTGCAATTATTCAAAAAAAGCTTCCTGAAAAATTAAAAGATCCAGGTAGCTTCACTATACCTTGCGCTATTGGAGAAAAAATTTATGGAAAAGCTTTGTGTGACTTAGGAGCAAGCATAAATTTAATGCCTCTAACAATTTTTAAAAGATTAGAATTAGGAGAAATTTCACCTACTTCAAGTAACTCTTCGATTAATCGATCATTCCGTGACTTATCCTAAGGGAGTTATTGAAGATGTGTTAGTAAAAGTGGATAAATTTATCTTCTCAGTAGATTTTATTGTTTTATATATGGAAGAAGACAAAGAAATTCCCATAATACTAGGAAGACCCTCTTTAGCCACTAGAAAAGCTATGATTGATGTTCAGAAAGGAGAATTGACTATGAGAGTAAACGATCAAAAAGTAACTTTTAACATAGCAAAATCAATGAAATATCCTGCTTTAGAAAAAGATGATGAATGTTTTCGAATGGAAATACTTGAACATTTTAAAGAATATTATGAAGAAAAGTTAGAGAAATAAAATATAGAATTAATTGAAGAAGCAGATAATGAAAAACTGGATTATATACAGGAAAAATTTGAAATGTTGGATAATACTGAAAACGCTAAAAAGAATATAGTTCCGTCAATTATTAGACCTCCCGAACTCAAATTAAAAATTCTACCTAATCATTTAAAATATGCTTACTTAGGTAACCATTCAACCCTACCGAGTTATTATATCGACTGAATTGAATGAATCACAAGAACAAAAATCGTTAGACACATTAAAAAAATATAAGAAAACTTTTGGTTGGACTTTAGCAGATATTAAAGGAATTAGTCCTTCAATCTGTATGCATAGAATTATTTTAGATAATGAACATAAGCCAAGAGTAGATCCTCAAAGGAGGTTAAACCCAATAATGAAAGAAGTAGTCAAGAAAGTAATATTAAAACGGTTAGATGATGGTATTATATATCCTATTTCGGACAGTGCTTGGGTAAGCCCAATTCACTGTGTTCCTAAGAAAGAAGAGTGACTGTTAAAGCTAATGAAAATAATGATTTAATACCTATAAGACAAGTTACTGGATGGCGTATATGTATTAACTATAGAAAATTAAATGCAGCCACTAGGAAAGATCACTTTCCATTACCATTTCTAGACCAAATGTTGGATAGCTTAGCCGGATATAAATATTTTTATTTTTTAGATGGATATACCAGTTATCATCTGATACATATTGCTCCTGAGGATCAAGAGAAAACTACATTTACTAGTCCTTATGGAACATTTTCTTTTCGAAGAATGTATTTTGGATTATGTAATGCACCTGCAACATTCCAGAGATGTATGATGTCTATATTTAGTAAATTAATTGATGATGGAATAGAAGTATTTATGTATGATTTCTCTGTATTTGGAACGTCATTTGACGCATGCTTGAATCATCTTGAAAAAGTATTAGAAGTATGCGAGAAAACTAACTTAGTTCTATATTGGGAAAAATGTCAATTTATGGTTGCAGGAGGAATTGTATTAGGGCATAAAATTTCAGAAAATGGCATGGAATTAGACCCTGCAAAAATTCAAGTTATAGTTAAATTACCACCTCCAACAACAGTGAGAGGGGTAAGAAGTTTTCTTGGACATGCTGGATTCTACAGATGCTACATAAAAGATTTTTCAAAAATTACTAAACCTTTATGCCAACTTTTAGAAAAGGACAAGAAATTTGAATTCACAATTGAATGCCTAAATGCTTTTAAATTATTAAAAGATAAATTAATCACAACATTCTATAATAGTTTCACCCGATTAGGAGAAACCATTTGAACTTATGTGTGATGCTTAGTGATTATGCTATAGGAGCAATACTTGGGCAAAGATATGATAAAATTTTCAATGTTATATACTATGCTAGTAAAACTCTTAATAATGCTGAATTGAATTATACAGTTACTGAAAAAGAGCTATTAGCAATTGTTTATGTTTTTGATAAATTTAGGCCTTATCTAATTGGAAATAAATGTATTGTGCATACTGATCACTCTGCTATTAAATATCTAATGCAAAAGAAAGATTCCAAACCAAGATTAATTAGATGGATATTACTAATGCAAGAATTTGATTTTGAAATCATTAAAAAAAAAGGAACTGATAATCAAATTGCAGATCATTTATCAAGACCAGAATACAATGAATTATTTGACACTGATAATGAAATTACTGACAGTTTTCCTGACAAATAATTATATAATATAAATGAGTGGAAAATACCATGGTATGCTGATATAGTAATTTATATTGTAAGTGATATTTTACCACCTGTGTTAACTTTGCAACAACAGAAAAAATTCATCTATGATGCTAAAACATATTTTTGGGATGAACCATATTTATATAAGCAATGTAAGGATCTTATAATTAGAAGATGCGTGCCTTATGAAGAAAAAGAACAAATCATTCAGAAATGTCATGATTCTGATTTTGGAGGACATTTTGGAACAGATAAAACTGCTTATAAAACTTTACAATCTGGATTTTATTGGCCTACTCTTTTTAGAGATGTTTATAGATATATCAAAACTTGTGATAGATGCCAACGAGTAGGTAACATAGCTAGAAGAAATGAAATGCCACTAAATTTTATATTAGAAGTTGAGATTTTTGATGTTTGGAGATTAGATTTTATGGGACCAATTGTTCCTTCATTTGGAAAATCATATATATTAGTTGCTGTGGATTATGTTTCTAAATGGATAGAAGCACAAGCTTTACCTAGATGTGATGCTAAGAGTGTTTTAAAGTTTCTAATGAAAAATATTTTTACTAGATTTGGAATGCCGAGAGTGATTATCACTGACGGAGGTTCTCATTTTAGAAATAAATATATTCACAAACTAGTAGAAAAATTTAACATTATTCATAAGATATTAATCGCTTATCATCCACAAACTAGATGGATTAACTGAAGTTTCTAATCGAGAAATTAAATGTATTTTAGAAAAGACTCGTAAACCCTAATAGATTGGATTGGTCTATAAGACTGAACAATCGCATTATGGGCATACGAGCTCGCTTATAAAACTCCGAATGGAATGACTCCTTACAGGCTTATTAATGGAAAGACTTGCCACTTACCAGTTGAATTAGAATATAAAGCTTATTGGGCAATTAAAGAATTTAATTACAATATGAAAGAAGCTGGTGAAAAAAGATTGTTACAATTGAATGAATTAGATGAATTAAGAAATGAATCTTATCATAATGATAGAATTTATAAAGAAAAAATGAAATTATGGCATGATCGGAAGATTAACTTCGAAGAATTTTGAGCCGGGACAAGAAGTTTTGCTTTAAAATACAAGATTAAAATTATTTCTGGGAAATTGAAATCTCGATGGTTAGGGCCTTTCACTATAACTCAAATATTTTCATATGGAACTATAGAAATTGAAGATCCAAAAGCTAGGCATAGATTTAAAGTAAACGAACACGAGATTAAAGCCTTATTTTAAAGGGAGAAGACCAAATTTTAAAGAGGTTTTAATGCTCGATCAACTCCGATTACTAATTAAATTAGGTCGGGCTGACGACGTTAAACCAAGCACTTTATGGGAGGCAACCCATAGTAATTATTATTTATGATCTATTTATTAAAGTTATTAAAAAAATTAAAATATAGAATGAATTTTACTCATTTTATTTTTTAGAATCATCACAAATTTGAATCTATACGAAGAAATCAGAAAATATTCGGACCGGAGCAAAAATTTGGCAATTTACCTAATCTCGCCGACGGCGAGATCGATCCCGCCGACAGCGAGATCGGCGCGCCCAATTTAAGTTTAAATTTATATAAAGTGAGGAGAAGCTTGAGGAGATGTCTTATCAAAAATTGGCTTCATTTGAATCAACCTAAAGGATAAACTTCAATTACATTTCTGAACTTATATATATGGATTAGTCTTTTACTAAGTAGTATTTTCATGAAATCCCATTCATCTGAATATCTTAAGTAATTTAGTTTTGAAAAGTATAGTCATTCTTGAAATAAATAGAAGACTAGAAATCTTAAACATGAAAACTAAATAACTTTACATTTATAGAATTAGTTTAATTATGTTAAAAATATTTCTATTAAACTTTACTATAATACTTATTTAAATCAAATTCATAGTATTTCTGAATTAAAACTTTACTACAAATAATCATTTACTTTTATGTAGTATCTAAATTACTTGAGGACAAGTAATAGTTAAGTTTGGGAGAATTTGATCACTAAAAAATATATTAAGAATTTCATACCAATTTTATATGAAATTGCACTTTAAAGAAATGTATCTTCTTTGTTTTATTGCAGGAATGAAGATTTATAAGTACTGAAAGCAAAAAGCACAAAAGAAGCAAATTTGGAGCAAAAAGGACTCAATTTGATAAAAATTGAACTGTCCCACCGACGGCGAGATTTAGGCCGCCGACTCGCCGACAGCTAGATTGGCGTGGTTAGCCTATCTTCTAGAAGCCCGCCGATGGCGAGACAGTTGAAAAGAGCCAAAATACATTGAACCTGGACGCTTTTTGAAGAGGTGCTTAAGCAACCTTTGGAGATTTGACCCCTTCTATAAATAGAGACGAATTTTAGTCATTGGTATGTCAGTTTTGTGTCATTTGTGTGGAAGTTAAGTGTAATTTAAGAGTCTTTTGAGTGAGTCGATAAAATGTTTAGCGTTTTGGTGTGCTGTACTAGAAGGAAGAGTCAAAAGAACTTCAAAGAGTCTGCTTGGGGAGAAGAATTGAGATAAGTATATTTGTTATTTGTTTGTTAACTTTAATGAAATCCATGCTTTGTGTTATTTTTCCCATGCATTCTGAGTAGTTTCCTTAGTCTTTCTCCTTGTTATCGAGATTTCATGAAATGATGAATTAAAGTAGTAGTGCCTAAAAATATGAAAATAAAAATTGTGCTAATCTTTAACTTAAATCTTAATTTACTTTCAATCTGGCCAATTGATTTGTTAACATATATTGAATTATCAACTATAGTAAAGATTACATCCAAGATTCAGGGAAGTCAAAAGCCTTGGAATGAGGGTGCAAATAAATAGGGAAATATTAAGTATCGGGAGTAGAATTAGAGATTTTAGTGTGACAGACTAAAATATTCAATTCAGTCTTATTGTTTGGGAGCTGAAGTGTAGATGTTAGCCCTCAGGCGAGGGGAACGTGGAAGCTCTGAAGTGGCAGTCGGTATTCTCCCAGCCTAGCCACAGATTCAGTAATCAAACATAAGACTAGTCAATGTTTTTTGCACAAGGACCAAAGGGTAAAGAATAGGAATGCTCCTAATTGGCACAATACAATTAAAAACTCATTTAATTCTTCATTCACTTAATTCTCTAAAATAAGGAGAAAAATACTTTTCTAAAATCTTATATTCAACCTTTAAGCTTTCTTATTTTAGTCTAAGTGTTCTTAATTTCCGTATACTAGATTAGTAAGTAAGTTTACTTTAATTTGTCTTTGAAATTTTCTAACTTCCCCGTGGGATCGATATCTAGGACTTCATTAGAGCCCTATATTACTTGGTAACGATACGTATACTTGCGTAGTATCCACAATATAAATGATAAAATCCATAACAAAATCATCAGTATATATTCAATGCGGATCAAGTTTTTGGTGCCGTTGCTAACTTTTTATATCATAATTGTAAGTATAAATATCGAGAAGTGGATCACACGTAGGCTGCTCTTCTCTTCTTCATGAAATCGTTGTACATCATGGAGCTCCCCCCATTAGCTCATCTCACTTCTTTGTCATTTAGTCTCTTAAGAATTCCTCCAGTTGAAGCATCATACATTGGATCATGGAATTTATGGTGATGTCCTCTTCCTCGAGGCCATCCACCATTTGGCTAGATCCTTTATTTTTGCTTCCATGTCGTCCATAGATGCCTCCACTCAAGCAAGGTGAAAATCAAAGCCATAGATGATCTCTTTAGACCTTCCATGTGATTTAGATGCAACAGAATCCTCTTGCTCCTCATGAACTCATCCTTATTAAGGTGATTCCACATTTATGGCCTCAAAATCCATGATGTCCTCTTTGAGACACTTTATCATGCTTCTAACCTTGGTTCTAATGCCAACTATATTGGAATAACTTCTCTCAAGTTATCTGTGCAGCCTTAATGCTCTTCTTTGCATAAAATCATTCTAACCCTTGCAATGCTTGAACTTTGAAACACAAAAATGAACAAATTGACTAATGAACAATTGACTAAAGAATGATTGATTACACACTTGTTTACTTGGTAACACTTGGTGGCTTCAAGAGAGGGGGATGAACCTCTATTTATAGTCATCCCTCATGTCATAGAGAATCTTCTTCATTACATAGGAATATATTTATTTTCAAGATAGTTCAACATTATTCTATACATAAACATGATTCTAGAGTATTCCAGAATAGTCATGATTTCCCCTGAAGCTTGCCTCTTTCAACATATATTTTTAAATATTGTGGAATCTTCTATAATTTCTTAGATTATTCTCATTCTTTCTTGTTTTCCCTAGAATATTCTTTTCCATGACTAAATGGTATGGTTAACATTTTTTTCAGATGGCGGAGTGTGACATGCAGCTTGCAATCCATGCCCTTGGGCAAATGTGTTTTGTTTAGGAGGATAAGTTATAGAAATTACAAAGCAAGGAGAGGGTAATTCCTCCCTAGGTTTGCTCTTATATTTTCATATATAACAACTTAAATTCAATTTATAGATATGCAAAATATGTTTCCCCTTTTTAAATGTTAAAATAGTAATAATTTTGAAGTGATATGAAAGATTTGGGTGATATAAATAAATATAAAAAAATTTAGGAGTTATACATGCCAATGCATGAGAAATGGGCGGTCTTTATATAAATACCCCTACATTAAATTGTTTTTTTAGTTTTAATAAATTTATTTTATTATTATAATATAATATTTTTAATAATAGCCAATAAAATTTTTGGTGGGAAGATAAAAAATGTTACTTAATTTTTATACTAATAAATTGTATACAATAATAAATTGTTAAATATAATTATAACAGGATTTTAGAATACAAGATTTAGATCCTATACATTTAACTCTCCAAATTTAAAAAAAGAAGAAAAAGGTGAACCTTGATTTTTTTCTTGGGTCGATGCTCCATAAGTTTCGAATAAAATATCAATCATTGGATCGTTTCGCATAAATTTTCCATGCGGGGATGACTGAGAATCACATGCGAATGCCCCCACTTATCGCGATCGAAATTGCATAACCAACACACAATCAGGTTATTATGACGTCAGCGAATCTCCATAGCAGATCTTGCGGGCCACCCCATCCGCTCCCATTCACTCGGCGGGCCCACGGTTGTCGGGAATTCCATGCATTGCCGGCGTAGCGTAGCGACTTGCTTTTACCAGCTGGGCTTTTATTCTATATTTTAAGAAGATATACCTACCCACCACTCAATTCTTATGTATTTATATGCCTATGACCTAAATTCAATTTTTAAATACATGTTACTTTATCAACGCACAAAAAAATATAATTCACTTTTTAAGAATTAAAATAATGAATATAAAAAGTAAAGTTATGTGTTAGATATGTAAATACATAGAAATTGGATGGTATTTATGTAAATGCTTCAATATTTTATGCCTAAATTGTCAAAAAGAGAAAAAATGAAGATTTACCTACATGTCATTCATTTCTTATATTTTTATATATTTTACAAAAAAAATTAATTTCTATAGATTTGTCGCATTATGCAGGAAAATATGTATTCACTTTTTAAAAGTTAAAATACTGATATTTTTGTTATAATATGAAATATTTATTTTGTATAAATATAAAACATAAAGGTCAAATATTAGATATATAAATACATAGAATTAGGTGGTATGCATGTAAATGCCCCCAAAAAAGAATAAAATTATATATGTTTAAGGGTATCATGCTTGGTATATTGCATAGGTTAGTAAAGTGGAAGGACGGTAAGATTCATGTTCAAGATTTTTTAAACAAATATCATAACATGTGATCATGAAATCTCGCTTAAAAAGTTTGCACTTTGAATGTTCCCTTTTTGTGTAAAGGGATTTCTATCCCCCTTGATTATTATGATATTTACGTTGGATATGAATTTATCTATAACTGTTATTAATTATTGGAAAAAATTTAAAAAAAAAAATTAGAAGATGGTTTGAGGATTTAAGTATTCCTCCAAAATTTTAAGCTGGTTTCACATATTTTTTTTTGTTTGCATAAATATCATTTTCATAAAAAAAAATTATTTTCTTCGTATCTAAAATTATAGGATTTTTTATAATATTTATCTATTGAAAGTATTGACCCTATTTTCAAATAGCCAACTTATTCTTCAGCCATAAAAATTCTCATATTCTCCGTTCCTTAGAATCACATGGTTTATGTGATATGGCCTATTAAAAATTTGATCATTTCAATTTTTAAACTTCTAGGCTTAAGTAGAGATTCAAGATTATAAGAATGTCTCTAATCAAGTACAAGTAAATTTACATAAAAAAACTCAAAAAATTTAGGTAGATGTTAGTTGTCCAAATTTATTTAGGTTTATTAGAAGATTTCAAAGCAATTTATGTGGGGGAAAATAATTTCCTTTTGGATTAAAATATTCCTTAGCATTGCTTTATCATATAATGATGATTCTAATGAGATAGACATAAAGAAAAATGTTTATCCTTGTCACATGAATGATTTCTATCATTCTATGTGTATGACAAAAATCTCAAATTTATTACCAAAAGAGTAAATATGAAACACTTATTTACCCTGAAGTCACATGAAGTTCAACATCATGATATAAGTAAAGAAAGAGAAATATGAAGGCTTATAATCAATTACTACATCTTAACAAAGTATTGTAATGGATTAGATATCCTATCCTAAATAATGGGGATTTGCTTAATTGGCTTTATAAAAGTCTATATCTTCGTTAAATTTAAATTATTACTATTAGCATAATCAAATATAAAAAAAAGATAGATATAAATTACATTCATAATTCACTCTAGACATTTCAAATGAAATGTCATGTTTTTGGGCTTAAATATGCTCCTTATGAATTTTATCATATTATGAATGATATATTAAAAGTTCAATTTAAATACATCATTATTTATATTAATGATGTACTGGTATTTTTCAAGACACTTGAAGAACACTTCAAGAATTTTAAAAAATTTAAATGCATAATCCAACATCCTAGATTTGGTAGTTTTATGACATAAATCTGCTTATTTTAGAACAAAATAAGGTTTCAGGGTTAAACTATCTCTAATGCAGTTTTTAATCAAACTAATAGTAGTAATAAATTTATAAATAATTATTTTATAAGAATCAACTATATATGTTCCTCATAGTCTTAAATTATGTGACAACTTTTTCTAAAAATTTTGTTATTGATGTTGCTCTATTGCTTGGGAGCCTAAATAAAATTCTACCACTATGGGATGAAACTCATACTATGGCATTAAGAAAAGTTAGTTCATTTATCAAATAAGAATTAGTTCATTTTATATCTGGAAAGGGAATTATAACAAAATCATAATATTCCACTATCAAAATAAAAGAAATATTATCTATTATTAAATGTATTTTTAAAATTTAAGATGATTGTTTGAAAAAAAAATTGACTTCAGATTAATTGTTCTTCTGTAAAATTCATTTTTCGGAGATATGTTAAAAAATTAGATTCAGAGCAAATCTTTGCTAATTGACATGTTCATTTATCATGTTTTAACTATGGGATTAAATGGGCCACCCTCCACCAAATTTTCTAACACATGAATTTTTATTGGGACAACTAGGGGTAGACGTCCCCTCACAATGGTGAAATTTCTCACTTTAAGTATAGTAGAGGTGACAATTCATATTTTCGAGCAAAGCGGTTGATGTCTGCCAAAGATTAGCTCAAATTTTCAAAAGCATTAAAAGTCAATCGATTTATGATATATGTTGATTTCTCTAACACCCATTAGAGACTATACCTAGTTGAGGTATCTTCTATCTTCAAAATAAACTAGGAGAGATGCATTCAAATCTTTCAGGGTGAGAAATTTTGTTTAAACAAGTATATGACCTATATAAATGTAATTAAATTTTCGAATATACTTATGTAGGCCTTCTTCAATCCATACACGGATTGCATTGTCAAAATAAAATATTGTGATTGACTACTTAAAAGTATTGACAAAAGTATTTTCTTTGAAATTAAGGGTTCTTATTTAGTAGATGAGAGATTTATCAATCTTAGGAATGAACCAACTATTCAAATCCTATTCATTGAGAAGGTATTTTACAAATTCAACCTTTTTAATGAGCTACTAAGGTCTCATAAAGGAGGCTCTAGATAAATTATAAGAATATTATTATTTTTTCTAGAGGCCATGAATAGATAAAATATAGGGCACCAAAGGTAGGTGGTTTTATAAGTATATTTTACAAAGCAATGAAGTAATGCTATAATAGATACAATGAGGTTCAAATTTCTCTATAATAAAGAGTACATCTCATTAGTGTACTAATGAAGTTAGATGACATCTCATTTAGAAAAGTAGCCCAACATTCTTAAGTTTCCAAACTATATACTTCTTTAATAGAAGATTAATTTAAATGGGTATTTTCTATAAAGAAATTGAGCTTATTTAATATAAATTGGTATTACAACCCTTAGACACTGATGTGATATCCTGTTATGTGATGTCAACTCAAAAGATTTGAAAGAAGAGAAGTGCATATGGTAAAACAAGCTTTTAAAAACTATCTTATGTAATAACATAATCATTTATTAAGGATTTACATGAATAATAAAGCTCTAACTCGACTACTAGTATTACACTACCACTTTAAAATATAAGCAGAATATCATTATAAAGGTTTATTAATGATAGCTCATTGAGACATTTCAGCCTGACACGTTGTAAAATACAAAGCTTTATTAAAACCTAAAACAAACACTATAGAAAATTGTACTCAAGCATTGAAAAAGAAAACTTGGCACACTGAAAAAGATAAAAAAGGTTCCAATAAAATTATAATAGAATTAATTGGATTACATTTTGAGTAAGAAATAATATAGTAATATATAATAAATTTAATAAAGCTATTATATAAAAAGTTACTTTTAACAAAGTAATAATTAATAGAGGACAATTGTCTTTCACTTATTTGAAGATAGTCCATCTAAAGGTTGGCAAGTCACATCGTATCTTCTATCTTTACTCAATAAATATTTGTAATAATGTTTTCATCGAGTGAAATTTATTTATCATTATTTTGAAGAATATAATAACTTTGAATATGTCCTAAAACTATTTTGAAAAAATATTAATTAATATATTTTTCTACCATTTTTTATCTTTATGAGATATTTATGTCTGATTCCTCATAAATTTCCTTATGTGAAAGTCCATAATCTATTGTTTGATTATTAACTTGTTTATCTTAAAAATTTTTTTTGATTGAATTAATTTATTTAACCTTTTAATCCATATTAATTAAACCCATCATTTTAGCATAAATTGGCTCTGAAAGTTAAGATGGTTGAAGAAAATTTTGTAGAGGATTACATTTCATGCGAAAATCCATAAAATTAGATAATCTATAAAGAAAAAAAATAAGATTATGATCATTTATATTCTTCTTAGGGTTCAAACAACTCTTTTTCGAAGAAACTTTTACCCAAAAATTATGTAAATCATTAATAAAATCTAACAAAAATTTTAAATTTGCTCCAAAGAAACTATATCATCTGAAAAAGTAAGCAGACAGTTCCCATGCAATAGGTTTCTTAGAAAAAATAATAAATCTAAAGTGTCTTTGAAACTGATTTAAGAAGCCCAGCACCATCAGCATAGCTTTTGCACATCCAATAACTAACATAAATTTTATTCATAAATTTGTTATCCAGAAAGTTGTTCTTTTCTGCAATGGCATGATTAATCATTCCTTATGATGTATAACTTTCTTTACAATAAGTGTATTATATAAAAAATTGAATTATACATGTGTTCAAATGAAACACACTTAAGCTGAATTATTATTTTCTCCAATGATTCTGTTCTTAAAGAAGGCTAGTGAGGAAATAGGTTATTACCCAAATAATAATTAAAAATATTCCCAAGGTTATAGAAAAAAAATCTTAAGAATAATTTCAATAATATTTATTTATGCTTTGATTCACATAGACAAGATTAGTGGCAATGACTTACTTTAGAGAAAGTGTAGCCTTAAACATATATTCTTCAAGATTTTTCTTTGGTAGAAACTAGTAGAGTTTTCCCATAAAAATGTCCTTAAATGTATATTGGATCTCTTTACTACTAGAAATTTGGATGAATACCTCTTCTCTCCCCAATCCTCAAAGAGTGCTCCAATGAATGAATTATTATTATTATTTTTTGTAAATATATCTAAGTGGTAAGGTAATAAAAAAAAAATCAGGTTAGAGCTTTAGTGAGCTTTTAAGTTCTTGAATGGTGATTATCATAAAATATATCTTCTATAAATTTCTTATATCATATGGGACTTCTTTGCTTCTCTAAGGTCTTTCTTAATTCATGTTACATGCGGTCAAATATCTATTAAAGATGGTCTCTAGATTATTGATGAAATAATCATCAAGATTAATTCCATTAATATTCTTTTCATGTATTTACTCACATAAATAAGATTAGTGTCAATGACTTCCTTTACAGAATGTAAAGCCTTAAACATATATTAGTAGAAACTACTATAGTTTTTCCATATAAATATCCTTAGATGTCTATTGGACCTCTCTACCTTAGAATTTTGAATGATTACCTCTTATCTCCCCTCTCCCCCAAGAGTTCTCTAATGAATGGAATTTTATAATGACAATTTGTAAATATATTGAAGTATTAAGGTAATAAATACACACAAGTTAGAGTATTAATGCACTTATATGTCCTTAACTGGTGATTAATATAGAATATATCTTCTAAAAATTGTGTAATATTGTATTGTCCTTCATCTCTATCTCTGGTCTTTCTTAGTTCAAGTTACATATGGTAATAAGTCTCATAAATGAGTATGATAATGGATATAAGAATAATTAATGTTAAGTAAACCTACTTTTTTCAAAGCATGCACCTATTAAATGAATCTTTTATTGAAGAAGTACATAGTATAGGAATCCTTGAACATATTGTTGTTAGTTTGAAAGAGGAGTTATCTCATTTCTCTGTTATAATAATGACATTTACACTTCAGTTTAGAGAAATTTGAGTCTTATTGCATAGTTATACTATTACTTAGCTATTTTTTAGAATATACTTTTAATAACTTATACATTAGAGCCCTTTATTTGATCCTTGTAGCCTCTAACCAAAATAATAATAATAATAATTCTTGAATTAGAAGAATATCATTTCAATGAAGATGATTTAAATGGAAGCTTAATGCTTATGGTAGATAAATCCTCATATACTTAATATAATCAATTAATTTTAAAGGAAACACTTTTATTACTACTATTAAGCAGTCGATCACATTTGATCTAATTGGCAAGATAATCTATCTATTAAAAGTAGAAGGCATGCATAACACATTCAAGTATTCAAATATATTCACATTTTTAATCCAAATTTCTATTAAACCTCGGACATAACGAAATTTGAATGTATCCCTTCTTACATGGTTATGAAACAGAAGATTCTTTAACTGAACATAATCTCTAATGGTGTAAATCAACCTCTACCATAGACCAATTTACTTCAACGCCTTTTCAATTTTGAGTTTATCTTTCACAGATGACTACCTCTTTGAAGTTTTCAAACTTCAATTATAGTTACATAATAATGTTTTTTCTTCTAGGAACTAAAACAATAACTCTAGTATTTAGGATCCACTTTAGAATTCAAAAATGTTTAATCTCACTGTCAAGAATACAGTTGAACCATAAAAAAATACTAACTTAATTAAAACAAACTTTTTGAATTCCTATACTTTCTCTAATTGGTTTACAAGTGAAACAAAGTCACCTTTCCTGAGTCATGAAATATTCAGTCAGCCCTGGCACTAAAACCTATTATAAAATCAAATATTAATTAGATAATATAAATGTATGATGGAGATGTTGATATTAGGTTTAACATTAGGAGATTGATAACTATCTTTAGGATTTTGATCAAATCTAAAAAATTATTGGTTCATCTTCACCCTTTAATGAAGCTCTAATAGAGACTATTTATAAGAACATAAATAAAAAATTTCCTACTATGAGATGAAATAGTTCTCTCATGCCCTCGAAATCAAGTTTTAAATCTTAAATTCATTACAACATAGGAAATAGAGCAAGAGCCATTATTGTTCAAGAGGAACACCAAGCATCTTATGAAAACTTCTAATAATGGTATAAGAATGTTATCATTAAGAAGCAATGACTAGAAATATATGAAATATTTTTAGCTATTAGCATTAAGAGAAACAATACTGATGCTCAAATTATAATAGAATTTACTAAATAGTAAAAAACTTATAATCTATTAAAAGTGCATTCAATCATTTGTTGATCATTTGTTCAAATTGAAAAACAAATAAAACATCTTTTGAAAATCTAAAGAACAAAACGAAAGATTATTCCTGAGAAAGGGAAACAAAAACTTACATATTATTAAGCACCCAATAATTTAACTTTCACCTAAGTTTTAATTTAAAATCAAGTTATGAATTCTTAATGTCTTGCTTTAAAATTGAAAGAATCATATATAACTAATATAGATGTGATCTCAAAAAAATAATTCATCGAAGATGAACTCTCTGATGACTAGTTTGACGACATACATGAAGTATTCTAAAATATTGAAGCTATTATTCCTTTTAAAATTAATAAATTTAATTATAAGAAAAATAGAACGACTTTTATTGTTGACCTCCTCAAGAAAGTGCCAATATTGATGAAAGCTCAGATAGGTGTCAAAGGACTGCTGGTACCACTTATTTATGTGAATGGAACAGAAATAGTTATAACAACCATCAAATTCATGAAAAATTATATTGAAAGATGATTTATATTACCATGGAATAAGTTGGAAGAATCACATCTCCTATATAGGTTGACTAGAATGATTGTGAATGGATTCACAAGAATCTTCAAAGGATGGTGGGATTATTTATTTGGCAGATTTATAAAAGATCTATTCAGTAAAAAAAGTCTAGCCACAAAGCTTATTGATGATGTATTTTATTCACCCTTGTTATTGTAATCTCTGAGCATTCACATGAATTAACACTAACAAATGAGAAAGAATAAGCTCAAATACTAAGTAAGGGGAATAAAACAAAATACTATAAAATTTTAAAATTTATTTTGGTATTAAAGACTTACGTTGCGGAAACTTGTACATAAGACTCTGAAGAAGAAAATTAAGAACACTAGCAAAGAGGAATAAAAATTAGCAAAGAGGAATAAAAATCAATATAAATAAGTCTTGTATATAGATAATAAGCATGGAATCCAGATAAAATTATGATATATTTAATTAAATTCGGTTCTGAATAAGAAATAATCTAATAATAGACAAAAAAAAATTGTAAAGCTAATTTATAAAAAATTTCTTTACAAAAGTAAAGAAATAATATAATAAAACTGTCTTCTACTTTATTAAAGGTAGCTATGTAGAGGCTGGCAGTTCACTTCGTGTCTTCTGACTTTATTTCATTAGTTTCACCAACAGATATGTCATCAATTTAGATGTCCTCATCAATATCCAGAAAATAACAAGCAGGCAATTCATATGCAATAGTTTCCTCTGTTACAATAATACACTAAGAGTGTCTTCTCAAATGATTTGAGAAGGACACCTTAATCATAGCTTCTACACATGTCCAATAATTAACAACAATTTTTTTTTTATAAATTTCATGTCAATAAATTTGTTCTTTTCTGGGGAGATATGACTAACCTCTATATGATAAGATTATTATACGTCATTATTGTATTAACTTCATCCATCTCTTATTCAAATAAAACAAACTTAAGTTGAATTAGTATTTTCTCTTGTGTTTCTCTTATTAAAGACGACTTATGAAGAAATGGGTTATTTTCTATATATTTCTGATATTTCTTACATTTTAGTAAAATAATCTTCAGGAATAATTTTAATAATATTTTGTTTGAGCCATATAATCACTTAAGCAAGATCAGTGGCAACGACTTCTTTTAGGGATGGTGAAGCTATTGAAGTTGATGCTGTAAGTTGTTCATTGGTAGGAATTGTGGGAACTTTTTCATATTAATATTCACTGAGAACGATTAAATGTCATTGCTCTTAAAAATTTGGATGAATACCTCCTTTCTCCCTACTCCCACCTCTCAAGAGAAGTTGCCATTTATAAAATTCTAGGAGGGAGGGTTATCCACCTGTCGGCTGCCAAATCGGAAATTATTGGTCGCCGCAATAGGAATCATGTCGCCCGCTTTAAAATAGATTTAATTTAATATATATATATATATATATATATATATATATATATATAACTTTGAAAAATGATATTTTAATTTTGAAAAATACGAGACCGAACCGATCATATATATTCGATAGTTTAAATAAAGTAACACTACATTGTAAGCCATGCATCTACCCTGAAGAATAGACACATTGCTTGATAATGAGGCTCGATTAAATAAACAATAGAAATTATGACATCTGTTTTGATCTGCGAAAATATTTATATTGATTGACAAGCTTTCCTATCTAATATGAAAGATTACATAAGATTTATATTAAGTTGAGTCCTTTCCTCTCCCTTATTTATACTAAGGAAAAGATTTTTGCAGTAGACTGTTTGCTCTCTCGAAAATATCCTTCTGCAGGTTCTCATTGTGATGTCCATAAATTATGCTACAGGCTCTTTGTTGCAGCAGTAGTCCCAAAGTCTAAGGTTCAAAGGGTCTTACCAAGTGTTCTTTAATATTTTGGTCTTGTTTTGTTGTTATGGTTTTGGTTTTAGTTTTTTTTTTTGGCGAAATTTCAATTTAATTAAAGTGACACTAGTTAGGATCTCACGGTTCCCTCATTTCGGTACCATTATTTTTATTCGGATTGACCTAGTCTAAACAAGTTGTTACACTCATTTAAATTAGGGAAATCTCGTTAGCAACTGCAGGTTATCTCAATCGAGGGATTCCCGTAATCCAAAAGGAGTGATTTAAGGGCGTTCGTTAGGTTTTAAAAGTGTATTTATTTTTTTTTTATTTTGAAAACATATTTTTGTTCCATTTTTTTTGTCTTACAGGTATGCATGCTAAAGTAAATTGCAGACAAAATAAATGAAGTTGGAAAGTAAAATACAATAAAGTGCTACAAATAGATTATAAAAGCGTGCCTATGCTTCTGTTATCGCTGCATGGTTAGTCAATAAAAAATAATATGATTTGCAGGAAATTTAAATAAATTGTCAGAAAGTAAACAGACGCAGCAAGAAAAATCCAGAATGAGAAAACATAAGTATGTCATAAAAGACACATACAAGTAAAAGAAACTCGTAGTCACACATGAGAAACCAAGACTAGGTATAAGACCTTAGTAAAGGTGGGGGCTAAGAGCTGGATTGTGTGCTTCCCACCCTTGGGTAAAAGCTACCAACCCAACAACCTATAGAAGGCAGTCCTAACCTCGATCAAAGTAACTAACTATGGATCTTTATAAATTTTCATTTGAAATTTTCCATGCAAAGTTTGTTTTAATGGGCAAAAGAAATTTTTTTTAATTTTGTAAAGTAATTGATCCCAGATATTTATGCTTACGTTTTTTTATACTTTATATTTCCTTTCAATTATATCTCTTTCTATACGATGACGCCCGAAAACTTGGTCCCGCCGCTGAATGTATGTGCTTACGATTTAGATATGAAAATTATGATTTTATAATATGAGAGACTACGCAAGTATACGTATCATTTGTCAAGTAATATAGAACTTTCTGATTAAGCCTCGAGATATCGAACCCATAGGGAAATGTAAAAACTTTTTAAAGAAATAAGAAAATTATATTTTTACTTTTTAAATGACTTTTGAAAGTATTCTTTGATTTGTAAAGTTTGAAAGTTATTTTTTGTATTTTTGATAAAAAGATAAGCAGGAAATGAAAATTATCAGAACTTTAAAAACACGATATAAAACACTAGGAAATAAAATATCTTTTTCTTTCTCTTATAAAGCAGTAATAATTATGAAAGTATTGTTGTGAAAGTATGTAAATGTGTTGTGACAAATAGGAGCAAATTTAATCTTTACCCTTACTTGGTTCTATAAAGAACATTGGTTAATTTGAAATTTTAAAATTTTGAACATGGTTAGGCAGGGAAGATACCAGCTCTCACTCTAGAGTTCCCTCGATTCCCTTCACCTGGGGGCTAACTTCTCATAACAAAATTTAAAATATCAAACCAAATTAGGGGGCTTTAGTCTGTCACTTTAAAGACATCTAATTTTACTCCCCATTAAAGATATATCTCTTAATATATTTGCATTCAATTATATAGACTACAATTCTCATATAATTGCATGTAATTTTTACCAATTGTTGTTTGAGACAATACCGCATTGGATCTTACATAATCTCACAATAAATTTTAACATCTTAACTGGCCAAATTATGAAGTAAATTAAGTTCATGGAATTAAATCTTCACAACTTGTTCCAACTTTAAACACTTATACATTCCACAACAATCCTACATAATTTAATTACTTCTTCATTTAAGAAAGAAAAAGATAAAGAAAACTACTCAGATCTCATGGAGAAAACACAAGAACACATTGATTTGAAAATAGAAATCATAATGAAAACACAACAAGTTTTAAGTAAAAACTAAATATAAAAACAGAATTAAACACTTATCTGAAAATCCTCTCCATTAGACTCTAGAAGTTCCTTTGAAACTTGACTTTCTACAAGACTACACTGCAGAGGTTGGTGCCTAACTTTGTTGACTCAGAAATAGACTTTAAACTTCAATAAAAACTAAATAAAAGGACAAGAGAATTGTTGAGAGGAAGGCTTCACTCCAATCCCTTTCTCCTTTCTTACTCTCTACTCTTACTCCTGATTTCTCTCCCTCACACACTCTCTCAACTCTGTAATAATTCTAAAAAGACTTTCCTAAAGACTCTCCTTCTTCCATGAATCTTAGACTCAGACTCAAATTTCATGACATAATTTTAATAATAATCCAAAAGGTGCCTTGGTGTCTCTTCAAATCATGTCCAGATTCAATGTATCCACCAAACCTTGCATCCCTTCATTCAAATTTGTCGTCCATGGGAAGTTAAGGAAGTCACCACCCAAATTTGCTTCAAACACCCCTTGAAATTGGCGTCAAAAATGAAGAAAATTTAATTTTTAACTGTGGCGCAAAAGAGCCGACCCGGCGGCGCTTAGCCGCCAATGTCCAATTTTTCATTTTTTTTATTTTTTGCTCCAAATTTGATCAAATTTTGTTCCTTTTACCACAATCACTCATTTTCATCATACCTGCAAGAAAAACATAAAATACCTTCCACTAAAGTGCAATATCATCAAAAATAGGTATAAAAATGTGCATAAAAACACTATATATTTTAGGTGTATCAAAATCCCCAAAACTTAAAATGTTACTTGTCCTCAAGTGACTCTTAATCACATAGAAAATTTTAGAATGAAAATTATGTAACGAGTTTCTTAGGAAGGTAACAAAATTTTTTTCTAGAAATGGAATTGTCTAATTAGAAAAAATTTCAGTAATTAAGACCAACTTAAAGTTTAGAAAGTTCTTGGGTAAAGGATAATGTAAAATATAAGTTTCTATCTAATTCAGAAATACTTGTAGATTTTTCAAAAGATAGGATTCAAAAACTTATTTTTCTCACTTAAAAATCTTTATTTGAAAATAATTTTACTTACTATATTATAACCTTAAGTTTTAGATTTTCTCAAAACTTATATTTTAAACTTTAGGTATGGAACCAATTTTTGATTAGACCCTTAAATTCTCAAGCTTCTCCTTCCTTTCACATGCTTTTTTTACTTACTTTTTTTTCTCTTCTTCTTTTTTTTTAAATTTTTTTATAAGACAATGATTACTATATCTGGATAGACCTTCAATGATTTTGAATTGCACCCTTTCATTTAAAATAAAGATTTGATATACATCTTTCACTTAAAAATCATAATAATAGTATTTGAAAATTACTCCTCAATAAAAGAAATTTAACCTTTGAAGAATAAAAGTCAAATCTTCTATTTATCCGAAAATACAACATTTCTTACTAAAGATAGTTAAACTATATTTAACACTTCTTTACTAAAAAAATTTTAACTTTAAAATTTTCATTATTACTATAAATTTTAACTAAATTCTCTTATTCATTTCTATATTCAAAATTTTGTTCCCCTAATATAACTTTATATACACAATTGTTTTCAATCAAAAATCAAATTAATTTTAAGTATTCTTGAGAACAAATAAAATTTTAGGTTTTTGAAAAACTTTCTATTTCTAAAAATCCCCCCCCAAACTTTAATTTTTAGTTAAGATAAAACATTTAAGCATAAGAAATGATACATGGGTGAGAATTAAAAACTAACATAACATGCTTGCAGAAATCTTAATATCCTAAATATGCAAGTATTACAATTTTAAAACAAGAGTAAAAAAAAATCAAATTCAATTTTTCAGTTTTTCATTAAATAGAAATTTCAAAATTTTAAAGGACTTCTACAATAGTGGAGGTTTTCAAAGCCAATACACACTAACTGAACATAACTGAAATCACACCAATAATAGATAACAAATGGTAGTAGTAGATTTTGAAAAATTTTAAACATGCAGTTTTTAAATAATAGTTTTTAATAGTGTTACCTATTCTTCTAAAAGTTTTGGAATTAAAGTACACACTATAAAAACTCTGATACAACATACACATTAAAACATTTACTACTACACATATATCACATAAAGCAACATATAAAATATAAATCCATTAAAGATACATCTGAATATGCATAAAAAAAATAGTCCAACTATAATCAACATACAACCAGAGTTCATACCATAAACACAATATCAAAATAAAACACAAGACACAACATACATTAGTACATCAACATAAACTCAGTAACATATAAGAAAAACAAATCTATTAATCATCCTCATCATCATCATCATCATCTTGCTTGTTCCAATCTTTAGATGGCACATAAGGTATATAGAATGGATGAGGGGGCATCTCAACACTCAGATCACCTCTAATCAATCTATCCAAATAATGCTGATAATTCTCCTCATATTCATCATGTTTTACAATATATCTTTCCATATTATCCATCTTACCATCCATGTCTCTAAGATGCTCACGAGTAAGAATCACCTTCTTCAAAATCTTTCTCAACAAACCAGTTTGTCAATCACTAGATGATGAAGCTCGCGAAGTAGTAGTACGTGAAGTACAAGAAGCAGAAGCAGAAGCAATAGAAGCCATACCAAATCCTCCTCTCCAGCCAAACTCTAAATGTACAGTGTAAGCTCCAACGTTTACACTGGTAATTGGTTTCAAAGTTTGAAGAACCTCTTCCTAAGTTTCAAATTTCACACAAGACCGCTCACATAATGAATGAATCAAGGAAGGAAATCCCATTCCTGCAGTAGTGGTAGATCTGACACAATTCAAAATAGAATCATAAATGATTTCTCCAATATCTATAAGCTTCTCTTGCTGAATGCAATAGTTCAACACAATTCTCTCCCTTGTAACTTCATTAGTACGACTTGAAGGCAACTCCCTAGATGAGATAAAATAATTTTATGCTTTAGAAGTGGCATTTAACTTAGAGGCCTGAAAATTGACTCTTCTATCATTAGTTATCTTCCATAATCCTCTTCCATCAGTCAGAAATGCCATTATCTCATCTAACTCCCCCTCAGTAGGATGATAGTTCGAATAAAAACAAAACATATCAGGAGGCAGTCGATAAAAAGTATTGATTACTGCAGATGTAAAATGTACTTCTTGCCTTCTAACCATCACCAAGTTCTCTTCTGCTACAGGTAAGTTCGCATAAAACTCTCTAACCACAGAAAAAACAACAACAGCAGATAAGCAACAGTAATTCTCCCAATTCCTTTGAGAAATCAACTCTTCAATAACTTCTCCTGGCTTACTGAACACACGCTCAGGAATCAATTTATGTGACTATAGTGTATCGACGTATCATTCCTCAGCCCTTGCACCAACAAAGTTATTAGAATCAAATCTTATCTTTTCTCTTGCGTGCTTTGACTTTCAATCCATCTCTAAAAATATACGAAAAAAAATTCACCATAAATTCCAAAATCAAACTAAACTTGCTAAATTAACTTCCAAAAATAATTTCCATTAAATCAAAGAAATTTCTCATCCTTTTCCTCAAATTTTCACCATGAATAGTGATTTTAGGATTTTCCAAAATGGACTCAAAATACATGGTGAAAAATAAAAAATTGTTACTTAGGAGTAGTGCTCTTACCTTAAGGAATCCAATTCTAACAATTTTTTGTTGAGATCGGCTTTCAAATGGTCAAATATATTGATGTCATAGGCTCCTTCGCAAAAATTAGAGGTTGAAGACGATAGGGGTAGTTAAAAATGGCAATCTTCAGGTTTTTAACTGTTGAAAATTAATTTTCACGAACCGGCACCTAAGCGCGAGGCCTTCAGCGCTTAGCCGCGAAATCTGATGCTTAAGCGCCGACACTCTGATGCTTAGCCACCAATGCCCATATTTTTACAATTAAGAAAATGCACTAAACCACTTAGTTATCACCCTTAATATTCTCAAAATAATTGTCTCTTCCCCATAAATCTCCCAATACTCTAATTTCAATTATAATATCCATCAATTCCAATCATGTTTCACACAAACACAAACTTATATTCATTAAAAACAAACCACACTTAATACAAACTAAAAATTTCTATTCAAACACTTTGGATGAAATTCCCTAGATACAAAAGGACTCAATAATAAAAAAGATGTAACAATCACACATTAAAGTGCAACAGAATACAAACATAAAACATTAAACACTTAAAACATCAAACAAATAAAACATAAGATACTCAAAACAAACCACAAGATCAAACTAACATTTAATTCCACTCTCCAGTAGGCGGAATATATCCAGAACCACTATTATTTCCATTTGACTCTTCTAGAATATAAAACTGATAGAACGGGCGATGATTGAACACTCTTACATCTTCTTCTTCTTCTAACCACTTATTCTTCAGGAATATCGCCTTATCCGCTTCTTCCACGTGACTTGTATGAGTGAATTGCATATTGAGTTTCCATCCCATATGCTCCAAATGTGCGTCAGTTTCCTTAATCTTTGCTTCGATTGAAGTCACTCAGGTTTCGATCTTTGCAACCTTTTCTGCAATTTCTTGAATACTAACGGTGAGAAATTCATTGAATAACTCTTTAGCACTGTCACTAATAAACTTACTCTTGTAAGAATCCTCTTTCTTCTTGATCTCATTCACCCAGGAAGACATGATGCACTCAAAACACTCTTCTTAAGACTCGGGAATGAAAATAGAACTTGAGGCAAATGTTTCTCTTAATCCAGGGCCTTTTCATAGACTTTAGAAGTGCATAAACCGCCCTTAAACGTCTTAAAACTCCAAAATAACTTCAGAAACCACTTCCCCATGATCTAAGCTTCTAGAACCTCATTTATCACATGCTTTATAACTCCGACACCTAAGCGCCAACTGTCTGCCAAATGTCTCAATTTAGCACAGGTCTGCCAAATGTCCAAAATTTCATTCTGACTCCGCTAAGTCATAAAATAAGGTCAAATAAACACTACTATAACATAAAAACTCCAAAATACTACTACCAAAACATAAAGACAAACCAAACAAAGTACACAAAGCAAATATAAAGCAAAGCACACCGATAACTATGGGTTGCCTCCCATAAAGTGCTTGGTTTAATGTCTTCAGCCTGACATACCCAGAACTCATTCTGAGTGACCCAACATCAGCTTCTCATCAGATTTAAATTGATCGACTGAAAAATAAGGTTTAAGTCTATGACCGTTAACTTTAAATATTTTTTCAGTCTTAGGATCTTGAATATCCACAGCTCCATATAAATAAAATTTTATCACAATAAATTGACCCATCCACCTGGACTTAAGTTTTTAAAAAAAAATTCTCAATCTGGCATTATACAGCAAAACTTTATGTTATGACACAAGATTCTTAGTAAGAATCTTCCGATTATGCCATAATTTCATCTTTTCCTTATAAATCTTAGCATTTTCATAAAATTCATTCCTTATCTCTTCAAGCTCATTTAATTGTAATACTCTCTTCTCAGCAACATCTTTCAAATTATAATTGAACTCTTTAATAGCCCAATATGCTTTATGCTCAAGTTCAATAGGCAAATGACATCCTTTTCCAAAAATCAGCCTATATCGGGACATTCTTATAGGAGTTATGTAGGCAGTCTTATAGGCCCACAGAGCATAATCCAGTTTGATTGACCAATCTATTCTGTTTAGATTAACAGTCTTTTCCAATATTCTTTTAATTTCCTGATTAGATAATTCAACCAAACCACTTGTCTGAGGATGATAAGCAGTAGCAATGCGATGATTTATATGATATTTCTTTGCTAAATTCTCAATAATCGCATTTTTAAAATGACGTCCCCCATCAGTTATGATTACTCTTGGTATTCCAAATTTGCAAAATATATATTTCATAAAAACTTTGCAACACTTTGAGCATCACATTGAGGTAAAGTAATAGCTTCAATCCATTTGGAAACATAGTCTACTGCTATCAAAATATAAACATTTCCAAAAGATGGTGTAAATGGATCCATGAAATATAATCCCTAAACATCAAATATTTCAACTTCCAACATATAATTGAGGGGCATCTCATTTCTTCAAGAAATATTGCCTACACGCTGACATC
Organism: Papilionanthe hookeriana x Papilionanthe teres; assembly: GCA_022702705.1. NCBI lineage: Eukaryota > Viridiplantae > Streptophyta > Magnoliopsida > Asparagales > Orchidaceae > Papilionanthe > Papilionanthe hookeriana x Papilionanthe teres. Next base: position 59,169,624 of record CM040432.1, on the reverse strand, counting down.
TATCACAATTTTTAATATAAGCATTCACATCCTTAAAAATTGAGGCCAATAAAATCCAGATTGTAAGATTTTATATGCAGTTCTTTCAATTCCAAAATGTCCCCCATAATCAGAATCATGACATTTTTGAATAATTTCATAAGTCTCTTCCAAAGGTACACATCTTCGAATTATAAGATCCTTTCCTTGTTTATATAAAAATGGATAATTCCAAAAATAAGTCTTAGCATCAGACAGAAATTTCTTCTTTTCCTGGTATGTCAAACCATAGGGTATAATATTACTGACAATAAAGTTTACTATAACGGCATACCACAGAACATGCCACTTATTAACGGTAAATAATTTTTCATCAGGAAAATATTCATTAATTTGTTCAGTATCACAGAGAGATTTTTCATTTTCAAGCCTGGACAAATGATCAGCAATTTGATTATCAGAACTCTTCTTATCTACTATCTCAAAATCAAATTCTTACAAAAAAAGAATGCATCTATTCAATCTCGGCTTCACATCCTTCTTCTTCATTAAATATTTGATAGCAGAATGATCAGTATGCACAACACATTTAGTTCCAATTAAATATGATCAAAATTTATCAAAGGTCTAATAACTTTTTCTCAATAGTGGTATAATTAATTTGAGCATCATTAAGAGTTTTACTAGCATAATAAATAACTTTGAAAAATTTATCATATTTCTGACAAAAAGAGCACCAATAGCATAATCACTAGCATCACACATTAATTCAAAAGGATTTTCCCAATTTGTTGAAATTATAACAGCTGCAGTGATTAATTTTTCTTTTAATGTTTCAAAAGCTTTTAGGAAATCATCATCAAAATCAAAAGTTGCATCCTTTTCCAATAAACGACATAAAGGTTTAGTATTTGTAATCTTTGAAAAGTCTTTGATGTAACACCTGTAGAATCCAGCATGTCCCAGAAAACTTCTAATTCCCTTTGCATTGGTTGGGTAAGGTAAATTAGAGATAACTTGAATTTTTGCAGGATCTACCTACAAACTTCTTTCTGAAATCTGATGTCCCAATACAATTCCTCCTGCTACCATAAATTGACATTTTCCCAGTTAAGGACTAAATTAGTTTCTTGATAGCGTTTTAGAACTTTAGAAAAATATTCTAAACAAAATTCAAATGAAATTCCAAACACTAAAAAGTCATCCATAAAAACTTTAATCCCTTTTTCAATTAAATCACATAAAATAGCCATCATACATCTCTGGAATGTAGCAGGGCCGTTACATAAACCAAAGGGCATTCTTCTAAAAGCAAACATATCATAAGGACTGGTAAACGTAGTTTTCTCTTGATCTTAAGGAGCAATTTAAATTTGGTGGTAACCAGTATAACCATCCATAAAACAAAAGTATTTATGCCCAGTCAGTCTATCTAGCATCTGATCCGGAAATGAGAGTGAAAAATGATCTTTCCTTGTGGTAAGATTTAATTTTCTATAATCAATGCATATTCGCCACCCTGTAACTTATCTTGTTAGAATCATTTCATTCTTTTCATTAACTGTCACAGTTACTCCTCCTTTCTTAGGAACACAGTCGATAGGACTAACCCATGCACTATCTGAAATAGGGTAGATAATTCCAACATCCAACCACTTCAAAAAATTTTAGTGTCTTTTTTGTGTCCTTGGTGTGTCATTTTCAGTGTCTTATTAGTGTATTTAGTATGTAAGTGTGTTCTAGAGAGTATATTAGTGAGTTTAATTGAGTGTGTTGTACAAGAAGGAAGAGTCAGAGGAACTTCAAGGAGTCTGCTTGGGGAGAAGATTCAAGATAAGTTTTGTCTATTGTTTTATAACTTTAATTTTATATGAAATCCAAGTTTTGTGTTATTCTTTCTATGCATTCTGAGTAGTTTCCTCTGTCTTTTTCCTTGTTTTTGAGATTTTGTGAAATGGAAAATTGAATTAGTTGTGCCTAAAATATTAAATAAAAATTGTGATAATATTTTACTTAAATCTTAATTTACTTTCAATTTGGCCAATTGAACTGTTAAAATATGTTGATTTCACAACTAAAGTAAAGATTACATCCAAGATTCAGGGAAAGCAAAGGCCTTGAAAGGAGGGTGCAAATAAATAAGAAAATATTATTTATCGGGCGTAGAATTGGATATTTTAGAGTGACAGACTAAAATCTTCAATTCAGTCTTATCGTTTGGGTGCTGAAGTGTAGATGTTAGCCCTCAGGCGAGGGGAATGTGAGAGCTCCGAAGAGAGAGCCGGTATCCTCCCAGTCTAGCCGCAGATTCAGTAACCAAGCATAGGATTAGTCAATATTCTTTATGCCTGGACCAAAGGGTAAAGAATATGAATGCTCCTATTTGGCACAATATAATTCTAACTAGTTTAATTATCCATTCACTTAATTCTCTTAACAAGGAGAGAGATACTTTTCTAAATTGCAATCTTCCATTCAAAATTAGTATTAGAGTTTAGTATAAGTGTTCTTTATTTCTGTATACTAGATAGTAATTGTAACTGCTATTATTAGTTCATAATCTCTAACTTCTCTGTGGGATCGATATCTAGGACTCCATTAGAGCCCTGTATTACTTGAACGATACGTATACTTGCGTTGATAAAAGGGGTAACTTTGCTATTATTGAAAATTATTTTTACACTGGTTAAACACTTATATAGTTACATAGCCCCGCCTGTCATCATGGCTGATGGACTTGGTTTTAAAGGCCTTTAACATCTCATGCAGGTGAATTTGTGTAAGCTGTGGATTAATTTTAGAGCCCAGACCTCCCTTTGGGCCAAGTTCATGAAAGGGAAGTATTGCAGGCACCATCACCTTTCCCTCTCTATTAGAAAACTGGGGGATTCAAAAATCTGGGTAAAGATGCTTAAGATCAAACAGATTGCTGAGGACCTTTATGTTTGGGAATTGGGTAATGGGGAGATCAATTTCTGACTGGACAATTAGTGCCCAAAGGATTGGCTCATTCCTAGAGGGGAACCTGCAGATCTTAATCTTAAAGTGGCTGATCTCTGGGAGGGCCATAACTGGTCTCTTCCACATCTCACAGCTATTTTACAGGACCATTCTGTCAATAAGATATCCACTGTTATATTCAACAGGAGCAGATCTGATAAAATTAATTGGCAAAACTATCACCTCAAGAGTGTTACCAAAGCTATCTATTGCAAATCTTTTTCTTGGTCTCCTGTACCTTGGGGGGAGCTTATCTAAAGTAAATTTTTGTCCCCCTCCATGTATTTTTTTCGCTGGAGGATTTTCCATAGTCTCATTCCTATAGATGACATTTTAAAGATGAAGGGGTTGAGGGGACCTTCTAGGTGTATGCTATGCTTAAACCTGGAGGAATCCATCCCTCACTTATTTTTCAGATGTTCTTTCTCCCAAGCTGTATGGAAGGATCTGCTCACTCACCTGCATTTGGGAAGAAACACTATACGCTGGGACCTTGTCTATACTGGATGGCAAAACTGGAGAGAACAAAGATTCCACACTGTTCATTTTATTGTGATTTAGTTCCTTTGGATGGCCAGAAACCAGTCCAAATTTGAGGGTATATCTGCTACCATCCCCCTGGTGGTGAGAAATTGTAGAATTTACTTGAACAAAATCATTACTTATAAAAGGTTCCCTAATATACTTAAAATTGTGCTTCCAATTGCTGAAGTCTATCCCCTTGTCAAACCTATCTATTGGAAGCTCCCAACTTCCCCTATCATCAAGATCAATACTGATGGCAGCTACTCCAAAGAATATGCTGGGGTGGGTGGTGTTTTCAGAAACAAGATTGGTAATTGCTTATTGTTTTTTCAAGCACTTGTTGTTACCCAAGCTGCCCTTGAAGCTGAACTTATAACAGTGTTTTGGGCACTGCAGCTTGGAAGGCCTCCTGGACTAAAATCTGGATTGAAGTGGATTCTTTAGTACTGTTAAACGTCCTTGACAAAGCTACCCACTCCAATTGGAATCATAATTACTGGATTAAGCAACCAAACTCAATTTCATTCATTTACAAAGAGGGTAGTAAGCCAGCTAATTGGCTTGCCAGATCTGGTGCTGCCAATTTTGGAGGTTCTTGTTGCTAACTCCTCCCATGCACTCCAATTTCTTCTTGATGGAGACAAGCTATGTGTACCCCACCTTAGACTGGAAACTTCACCACACCCCTCCTGTATTTGAAGCTGGTCTCTCCTAAGATTGCTGCAACCTTGTATTTGAGGTTAATGGGATTTTTGCTGAATATTGGTATACATTTTTGGTATACTAGACGTTGAAAGTGGTTTTTTGAGGGTTACTTAGTGTTTTTTGTTCTTTACTTTTGTTGTGGTGTGGAGTTGTATTTTTGGGAGCTTCCCCAAAGGACTCAGTGTATTTCTTTCTTTTAGATGGGGATCTTTTTCTCAAATTTTCTGTACCACCTTTTGTTATTAGCATGTAGGGAGCCATGAGTTGCTCCTTTTTCCAATATATATATATATATATATATATATATATATATATATATATATATATATTTATTTATTTATTTATATTGAAGTCCGTGTCAGATGTGTTTAGACATAAAAATTAAGTGGTACGTATGTAAATGATCCATATGAATAATATTTTTTTTCACAAAATTGAAATCATTAAAATAAGAAAATTTTCAGATATTTATGGAGTTCAGAATTCATATTAATAATTAAGTACATTCAATTGAATAGCAAACTTCAAAAGCGTAATTATTTCTTTAAAATACAATATCCGTTATCACGGAGAAAGTATTTGGCAAATGTTTTGTCAAATTTGCATTAAGCAAAATAAATATAATTAACAGACTATAAGTTCTCTATTGTTTATATATATTGTACATAAAAGATATGACCGCTTGGACCTCGACGAAATTCAATAGATCTCGCTAAGAAAATATCAAAGAACCGTATCAGAATAGTCGAAAGACAGGTATGTCCAATGTCGTTTCTTTTAGACGGAATCATAAGCCGGCCAAAGGAAAGTACAACATAATAAAGAAAATTATGCACCTCATATGATGGACAAACATGTCTATTCAACTACCTCAGCTAATTCTTAGATTCTTCACTTACACTCGACCGAAAGATTATGATAACGCTGAATGCTAATATTAAGAATAATTAATGTCCCGAATCAAATAGTTAGGCATGCAATATGGTGTCAACGATATTTACGAATATAAAAGATTTCTGATCAGTTACAAATATGAAATTGTGTCACGATATATTAATTATTTATAACTTTCTTATTAAAGTATTCATTAGAAAGCTCTTATAAACTATAAATAGGAGAGTAGAAGATGATTATTGAATCCATACTCATGAAAATTATATTGTTGTGTACTCTAATTTTCTCTCTCTTTCTTCTCCTACATCCTTTCCATAGGCGTGATCCGCAAAATATTTTTAAATCCGACATATATTAAACAAATTCACACATTCGTACCCACTTAAAATTTCCTTTTCTTTTTTTGTTTTTCTGCGTAATGTTGAGCACTTGATCCAATATTTTAAAAACATTCAGTTTATTTTTAATTAATATACTGCACATTCAAAATACGGACGCACTAAAATTAAATATTATATGGAAATAATTAAAACTGGCGGTCAATGTAAACATCTTCTGCAGAAGATTTGTTCGTCCTCTCAAAATCGAAGGAGATCTGAAAGCTCAGTCAGATCATTCCAAGTCTGCATTAGTCAACCACATGTTATGCAATTTCATTAATTATGGGGAGCGGAAGCAGATGTTCCCCCGAGAAAACTGCCACAATCGTTTACTCACCTGCTTGCTTTGGATGCTTTCACGCCTGTCGAAATAGAATCAAACAGCTAGCTCGTATTTGAATAAATTACAGATGCTCCTGCTTTATTAAATTCAATTTCCACAAAAGAAAAATCAGCACAATTTTATACAATTTAAGGAAAAAAATCTCTCAAATTAATTATTTTAATACATAAATATGAAATAAATATCTTTTCAATAAATTATAATTATATTTACTCAGTAAATAAATAATTAATTAATAAACATACTTTATATACATTCAAAATAATTCTTATATATATATATATGTATGTATATATATATATATATATATATATATATATATATATATATATTCTAGAAATATTGACGGACAGGTGGAATTGCAGATCAATCTTAATGCACAAACTCTCTGATGCTGTGTGCAAATAAATTCGAGTACTACCTACCTTAAGATACACTGCACCAGTAGGGGATTTGAATTCGGGATCTGAGAGGACTTACGACCTTCAAAGAGGCTGCTCTAACAATTATATAATGGCATGAGGGTGCCCAAAATTTAACATTTAAAAATTATTTATCTATTTAAAATTTATTTGAATTATAGCTAAATATGAATATAACAAATTTTAAAAAAAATAAGAAATAAAAATATTAACTCAAAATACAACTCGTTTGCACTCACTTGCAATTGAGATATTATGCTAAGATCACATCATTAGCCCCGCTTAAGCTGGGCCCGCGGGTGGGCATACCACCGTCGGCCATCTGATAAAAAGACAAAAGCCTTTGGGCTGCCCAGCAACCGAGAGGGGAAAGTTGGACAGCTCACTTGCTTGCTCTGCACAACAAATCAGAGCAAATTGTTGAGAAAGAGCTGAAGATTTGGTTAAAATCCGATCGGATCTTGATTTCGATGCGTTTGGATTTTGGTGGGATCTGTGTTGCTTTCTTCTTGCCACGAAGATTCCAATATACCAATATAAAGGGGTGAAAGGAACAGGTCGACTGAGGAAACGAAGAGGATAAATCAAGTAAGCCCCCAAATCTTCACCAGCTTGTTTAGTTACTTCTCGATCTCAATTCAAATTCATTTCTCCGGCTATTTGATTTGAGGAGGATATTATGGCCGTAGCTACGGAGACGCAGTTTCATGTCTTAGCAGTGGATGACAGCATCATTGATCGAAAACTCATTGAGAGATTGCTCAGGACTTCCTCCTTTCAGGGTATTCTAGCTCGAAATTATAGTAAATTTATTGACGAGTAATTTGTTTCTAGATTTGTTCTCTTTTGTTTTCTAAATTTTTGATCTGCTTTGTTTACTGTAATTCTCTTAAGTAGTGACCGCAGTAGAGTCTGGAAGCAAGGCACTGGAGTTCCTTGGCCTACTGGAGGGCTTGAAGAACCCACCATCTGCACCTGCTTATCAGAATGTGTGCATTATTCTCTCTTTTAAATTCATCTATTATGGATTTTGGAGGATCAGTGTTCTATGGATTTATTTATTCTTCTGGATTTGAGCAGATTGATGTGAATATGGTTATTACCGACTACTGCATGCCAGGAATGACTGGGTATGATCTATTGAGAAAAATTAAGGCAAGTTTCCTATTTGTTTAATATGTTTGATTTATTAGTTTAGGAGAATTGTGAGAGTTTACTATTGTTGTTCAGGAGTCATCCGCTTTAAAGGATATTCCTGTTGTGATCATGTCATCTGAAAATGTGCCTTCCAGGATCAACAGGTGAGGGGCAGATCTTTTTTTTAATATATATATGTTGAATTCAAAATCAAGTTGTTTCAAGGAATTTAGATGATTTTTTTCGTTATTTTAGTCTTCCTGTGGTTGATCTTCTAATTATAGATAATAATTATTTGTAAATATTTCGTTAATATTATTAAAGATTCTATTATTAGCCGATGTTATATGCTTGAATCAACTATTTATTTCGGTTATTGTTTCATAATAATTTATAAATGCCTTCTAAATTGTTTATTGGATTTTTTAAAAAGTCAATGAAAAAGAAAACCATATTCCTCAATGATTATTTAGATTAATATTTTTTAAATCAGAATATTAGATTTTAGAAATAACATTATTATTGAGTAGTTTTGTACATTGCAAGGGCAGTGAAATTGGCATTTAACCAGGTATATTCTAAATTGAACAAGCAAGCACCAGACCTATGATGAAACTTTTTGTCAAATGAAAAACCTTTTTACCCTGTCTCAAATAATAAGTTCTCATAATTTGAAGATCATAATTTGAGGACTATAGGATTATGCTTGTTTAATTTATTTGTTGTCTGTATTCCTCCCAAATTCTCCTATCACAAATAGGCACAAATAAACGAAGGGGTTTTTAAATACTAGCTACCAAAAATATTGGGTAAAACATTTTAATCATTTTTATTTTTGTTTTATTTTATTTTCATTAAAACCAATCTCCTAAACTCACTCAAAGATTTTGAGTGACGATTTTGTTTGGTTAAAAAAATTTTCTTTTTAAATTTGGATGGTTATAATGTTATATTTAATGTTTTTGGTGATTGGTGTGTAAAAATGTAACAAAGAATAGTGAATCAAGTTTGATTGTAAACAAAAGGATGGTTTGATATCCATGACAATGTTTGATAACATGTGATTAACATATATTTTTTAAAATTTGTCCCCTGTTTTGAATATCATAGTATGAAAATAATGGACAGGGGAGTGTGTTCTTCAGCGTAGAAAAACGTTCTGTCCTTATTGTATATAAATGCTTAAGTTCAACTTGAATTTATTCGTAAGCTCACACCCAGATGATCAGGATCCTAAAATCTCTCAAGCTAGCCTTTTGAATCTGATTGAGTTTCTTACGTGGTATTTGTGGAGCTGAACATGAAAAATAAGGGAGCTAAATCCGGCGCTCAGCTAAATCTCATTTTCCTCTCCATTTATTTGGTAATCCGGATTTAGTGAAATCCAATTTAGGCAAATTTAACGTGTTTATCAAGAACAGAAGATGCATATCTCGTCGCTCTCTTCTTCGTTATCTTTGCTTTAATCTTAACTATGAAGCAAAATTCTTGATTTAAAACTCTGGGTATGATAAATTCGGATTCATCAATTTACTAAATCCTATTTAATGTGAATTCTGTTCAACCCCTTAGCTCTGTATTCGCCCTAATCGCTGAATGGGGCCTGGGCTCAATCTTGAGGTCTATGCAGCAATAGGAATTGTATGACTACATGTTCCCATTCTTTTGATTTTACTTTTATATATATCTTATCTATACCCAACATAATTTGGGCAACCAGTTGGATGATAGCCTCGGCGTAAGTCCTCTTAAATTATCACATATGAGGATCAGTATTTAGGAGATAGGATAATCCTTAAATATCAATTCTTATATATATCTCTCTCTCTCTCTATATATATATATTTAGAGATAAGTTTAAACATTTTTCCAATTAACATGCTACAGTGGGTTGCATGCTTTTGGATCTTAAATGATGCTGTCTCTCCTCCATACGAGATGCTAGTAAAAGCTAGATATAAATACGTGTGTTACTTTCCACTCTTTTCTTTCCCAAGGAAAGTAGCCTCGTCGCCGTGCAGAAAGTCCACAAATTTCCTTGTATAATTAAAGATGGCTGTCCTTTTCCTGCCTAAAAATCATCTCCTCCCCTCATAGTGAAGTTCGATGCGCTGCATACCCAGAAGAAATAAAAGGTTCTCAGTTCTGCTCAGCGGAATCTGCGAATACGAATAAAGGAAAAGTCTTGTCCTCTTTTACCGGTCCTCTCATCTTTTCTGTCAAATTCCTTCAGTTTCTTTTCCCGTCCTTGCAAGATTTTATTTGGTTGGCTCAACCATCCTCAAAAAAGAATAAAAGGAGAAATGATAAAAGAACACTCACGCATCACTTCAACTGGATTGAAATCGCATCAATATACATTTTATTATGAACTGCGAGATGGATATTTTTTGCTGATGTGCAATGATCACAGATGCTTGGAAGAAGGTGCTGAAGAGTTCTTACTAAAACCAGTAAAACTATCTGATATGAACAAGCTAATGCCTCGTATGCTGAAAGGGAAATCGAAAGAGAATCTGCTGGAAAGAAATATTGATGATGGCTTCAGCTTGGGCTGCAGCACTGTCACTGGTGAGATCAATAGCACAATTAGTACTAATCTAAGTGGCAACAAAAGGAAAGTTGTGGATGATGAGCTTTCGCCGGAGAGAAAAATGCCCAGATTATGTTGTGATATATAGAATAGGTTCAAGATAGGTCTTTTTTCCTTCTTTTTTTTTTTTGGTTTATTTTTCGTCATACGAGAGCTTTACTTCTATTAGTTTCTTTTGGTTCTTTTGGGTGCGAGAGGAATCTATAAACATGCACTTAATTCGATTTTGCTGTCCTTACGAGCTCTGTAATTTTTTGAAATGAATGTGTATGTATAGATATATATATATATATAGAAGTGTGTCCTAGTTTTAATTTCAGAAATAGCTATGTTTTTTGAGGTTTAATTAGATTATTACTTAAGCTCAGAACAAAGTTTGTTGTATTAATCGATTTTTTTAAAATAAATATTAAATTTATTTCAACATAATTTTAAAAAGGAAGATTTAAATGGATACTATTTAATTTTCCTGTGTGTTTGTGTGTGTGAACAAATATAAAAAAGTTATAAATCGATTGATATTATAAGTGGCTCATACACTATTGATTTAATCAATTTTCACCGGTTTAATGTGAAATAGATTTTGGAGCTAAATTCAACTGACGTGAGTAAAGTATTATTTGAAATCAGGCCATGGTTGAACCGGTCGCTTCAATTCAATCTTTAAAATCATGGAAATACTCGGGGTTTGATTTAGGAGAGAGCCCATTTTGACGAAATAGGTTGATTGTTTGATGAAAGGATTTTTCCGTAGTTGGGAACTTTTTTTGGAAGATTTACATACATTACCGCTCAAATTATATGTATTTACAAATCGAATATTTCTGGTTGGAAACTTCAAATTTGAAGAAGAGATGGAAAAAAAGCCCAAGAAGCATGAGTTCAGCCTCATTTATAACTTCGCAGTGGTACAATGACAGTTAAAAAGGGAACTTGTGAATACAAAAAGGAAGCAGCGTTAAAACATGAAACATAACAGAGCTTCTGTTTCAAGAGTTAACAGTTAAGTGTTACGAACTAATTTCTCTCAAGTTACCTGTGCGGTTTTAGTGCTCTCCCCTGAAACTAAATCAGTCTAACTCTCAAAACATTTGGACTTGTAAACATAAAATACTCTAAGAAGAAGAGTTGAGAGAAATGAACACTCAACACTTGAATGCTTGGAAGCTTTGATTGAATGCTTAGGTGATTTCAAATGAGGGGAGGGCTCTTATTTATAGCTCACTCCAAGCACATAGGAACATTCTACACTACATTAGATTATCTTAGTTTCTAGAGCTTCTGCACTCTTCTCTTATATATATACATAACCCTAGAATTTTCTTGGTTACTCTTGAGTTTTCCTTTGAGCTTTTCCATTTACCATTCTCCGGAATGTGATGAATCTTCTATAATCTCTTAGATGCCTCTTTATATTCTGACCTTCTCTAAAACATGCCATCCCATAAGGGTCTTGAAATTTCTAGAATATGGCGAAGCCTGACACTCTCCCCCACTTATGCTTGCAATGACCTCATTGTGGCTTCCTCTTGGCACTTGGACCCACTTCCTTTGTTTGCTCTTGACAAACTTTGGTTCTTCCTTCGTGGCTGGTAACTCCATCCTTAGCTCCATCTTAATTAGATGAATCTCTCCTTCCTTCTTTAAGAACCTCCACTTCACCAAACAAGCCTTTTTATGCCTCAATTACTTCCCTTGCTGATTCCCGGATATTTATGCTTACGTATTATATATGAATTGATAGTTCTCTTTAATGATCTCTTTCTTTACAACGACGCCAAAAATTTAATGCCAATGTAAATGAGAGATTTAAATGATACTTTAAAATGGGAGATTACACAAGTATACGTATCGTTTATCAAGTAGTATAGGACTTTCTGATTAAGCCCCAAGATATCGAATCCATAGGGAACATATTTTCTAATTTAGAACAAAAAAAAAATTAACTTTTTTACTTTTAGAAAAGATCTTAATCAAATTAAAGATAATAATTTAGGAAACATAATTCGATTCTTTTGTTAATTTTATAATTTGAATTGAAAGTAAGAAAATACTTTCACTAAACTATTATAAGATGAAAATTTATGCAAATGAAATATCTTTTTTCTTTATATAAATCAGTAACAAGTTTTGAAAAATATTTGTTGTGGAAGTATCTAAAATGTGTTGTGACAAGTATGAGCAATAATATTATTTACCCTTACTAGAGATGCTATAAAGAACATAGGTTAGTTCACTGTTCTAAAAATCTTGAAGACAGGTTTGACAGGTAAGATACTAGATCTCACTCTAGAGTTTCCTCGATTCCCTCCACCTAGAGGCTAACATCACGTATCAAATCATAAAACAATAAACCAAATTGGGAGATTTAGTCTATTACTCTAAATTCCTCTAATTCTACACCCGTCAAAGTATATCTCCCTATTTATTTGCACTCAACTATATGGATTACATTCTCACGCATACAATCTTAGGTGATTCTTTCCAATTGTTGACTGAGACATTACCGTACTGGATCTTACATTTTCTCACAATATATTTTAACATTTTAATTGGTAAAATCATGAAGTAAATGAAGTGCAAGGTTTTGAATCGTGACAACTTATTCTAACATTGAATTCCTATACTTCACACAACATATTTCCATAATTTAATTACTTCATCACATTAAGGAAAAAGATAAAGAAAACTACTCAAAATTCTTGGAGAAAGCACAATCACAACTTGGTTTAAAAGTAGAAATCATAGTGTGAACACAAGTCTTAACTAAAAATCAAATGTAATATAAAGATAAAGACTTATCTGTAAATCATCTCCACAAAACTCTTAAATTTCCTTTGAAAACTTTGCTTTCCCTTACAATACTCTATAAAGGTTGACGCCCAACTCAGTAGACTCCAAATCTCAATTCTACTCCTAATACCAAATATATAAAATGAAGTAAAGATGGTGAAGTGGAGAGGTGTGTTCTAAAAAAACTATATAACATAAACTTCACTCTTAAACACTAACCACACCATCCAACAACAACACTTTTTCTGATCTTCAAGTCCTCTTTTTATATTTTTCCAGAATTTGTCTTCATATCTCTATAAATTGTGTCCCGATTCAATGTATCTTCCAAGCGATGCATCCATTCAAGAGTAATTTGAATGAAAATTGGTGCCAATAGGTAGTTACCCACGTTCTCACCAAGAAGTGCTTCGAAAACCTCTTCAAAATGGTGCCTAAATTAAAATAACTCAATGTCGCGCATAAGTGCGGGGTACCGACGCTTAGCCGCAAGCTTTCTGGCGCATAGCTGCGGGGCCTTGGCTCATAAGCGCGAGTTCTAGCGCTTAGCCACCACTCATAACTTTTTCTATTTTCTTCATTGTTGCTCAAAATTTGATCATTTTTCATTCTTTTCATCACAATCATCCATTTAATCATACATGTAAGAAAAACACACAAAATATATTCCATTAAAGTGCAATATCATCAAAAATAGGTATAAAATTGTGTATAAAAATACTATATATTTAGGTGTATCAAAATCCTCCAAACTTGAAATGTTACTTGTCCTCAAGTTATACTTTAATCATATAAAAATCATACAACTAAATTATGTGATGAAATCTTTTAGGAGTTTTTAAAATTATTTTCTATAAATGTAGTAGTCTAATTTAGAAAAAAAATTAGTAAATGAGACCAATTTAAAGTTTATAAATCTCTTAAGTAGAGGTTTATGAAAAATACTAGTTTATATCTTATTTAGAAATACTTATAGATTCTTCAAAATATAGGACTTAGGTATTTTATTTTCTTTACTTAAAAATCTTTTCTAAAAATAATTACACTCACTATATAACCTTCAAGATGTTCATCAATTCTTATACTCTAAAAAGATCAGTTGTGGAACCAATTTTTGATTAGGCCCTTAAATCCTCAAGCTTCTCCTTCCTTTTTTCATATACTCAATTTTCACTTTTTATTTTCTTATTTTATTAGTTTTTTTATAAGGCAATGATTACTTTATCTTGGTAGGTCTTTAACGATTTTGAATTCCACCATTCTTTTCTAGAAGTATAAGGTAGATATATATCTTTAACTTAGAAATATAATAAATGTTTTAAAAATTATTTTCAATAAAAGATACTTAAGCATTAAGATTAAAAGTGTAATCCCTCTATTTTTCTAAAAATATAACTTTTCCTACTAAAGATAATTACCAAGTATTCATCATTTCTTCGCTAAGAAAATTTTAACATAAAATTTTTCATCATTACTATAGATTTTAACTAAATTCTCTTACTCATTTTTATATTCAAAATTTTACTTCCCTAATATAACTTCTTACACATAATTATTTTTCATTCAAAATTAAATTTTTAGTTCATTTGAGAATAAATACAATTTTAAGTTTTTGAAAATTGTGTCTTATTCCCCCTAAAATTTAAAATTTTCATTATAATGAAACATTTAAGCATGGTAACAACATACATGAGTAGGAACATAAAACTATAAATATAAAATTTGTAGGAATTTTTAATATCCTAAATATGCAAGTATTAAAAACATGAATGAAAATTTCCAGATCAATTTTTTTTTTAATTTTTATTTAATAAAAAGATATTCAAAAGACTTCTAAAGTAGTGGAGGATATACAAGCAAATTCACACACTTAAACATAAATTCAAATTAAGACATATATATGGCAGTAAATTGAAAAGTTAAGCATGAAATTTAATTAGTGGATTTTAATAGCATTTAAAAACCTTCCTAAATAGTTTCTGGAAAAAGGTTCTAAACTATCAAACAAAGCACACTAACAAATTACTAACACATTTACTACCACAAACAATCACATCACATATCACTCACATACAACATTCATAACTAAAATAAACACAATCTAAATTGTTTCAGCAACTACTACCACAACATTAAATACATAAAGTAGTTCTCCATAATATCCACAAATAACAATAACAACACAACATCAAATATAGAAATAGTCCACAAACACATCACATAACAAAGATAAAGCAAATAAAATGACAATCCTAATCATCTTCCTCTTCTTCACCATCCTTATCTCCTTCACTCCAAGTATGGGTAGGCACATATGGGTTATATTGTGGATGAGTAGGTAGCACAACACTAAAATCTCCTCTCATCAATCTTTACATATGGCTGTGATAATTCTCCTCATACTCACTGTGTTTTTGAAGATAGTCCCCCATACGGTCTACTTTCCCAACTAAATCATGCACTCGATCCACAGTTAAATTAACATTATCTTTTATTCTATTACAAAGCTAAGTCTGCGAATCAGTGAACTGACCTGAAGATGCCTAAGATGTAGAAGCACGAGATGTAGAAGCAACAGAACCTGATGCACTAGAACCTCTAGAAAATACTCCTCTCTAGCCAAAATATTGAATGCTCAGCATAATTCTTCAAATTTAAAATATTAATGGGTATAAGAGGTTGAAGAACCTCTTCACAATTCTCAAATCTAGCACCACCCTGCTCACACAATGAATGTATCAAAGAAGCAAATCTCATACCTGCAATGTTGGCAGCTCTAGCAGAAGTCCAGATATAATCATAAATAAATTTTCCAAAGTGTATCGCCTTCCTTTATTGAATACAATAGTTCAAAGTGGTTCTCTCTCTAGTCACTTCACTAAGATGATTTGTAGGAAGCAGCATGGAAGATATAAAGTAATACCATGCTTTAGAATTGTCATTTAACTTCGATGCAGGGAAGTTAACTCTTCATTCATTACTTATTTTCCACAACCCTCTTCATCAGTCAAAGTGGTAATAATCTCATCCAACTCTTCCTCAGTAAGATTTTAATTTGAATAAAAACAAAACATATTAGGTGGCAGTAGGTAAAATCCATTAATTACCTCAAGAGAAAAGTGTTTTAGCTGCCCTCGAACAAAGACAAAGTTATCCTCCGACTCTGGGAGGTTTGCATAAAACTCCCGCACAACAGAAGAAACAACTATAGCAGTAAAACAACACAACTTATCCCAGAGGTGATTCACAATGATATTTTTAATTTCTCCGCCTGGCTTATTGAAACCTCGCTCCTAGATCAATTTACATGATTGCAACGCTTGCTCATATTGATCTTGAGCTTTCGAACTGAAGACTTGTATGAATCAAACGTAAATTTGATTTGCTCCTCTTTAGTGCCATTTTTAAAATTTGCATAAAAATCACTATAAATTTCACATTCAACTTAAAATCACTAAACTCAACACCTATAGGTATAAACTACTAAATCTAAGTAATTTCTCAAGCTATTTCTCAAATTTTCACCATGAATAGTGATTTTTAGATTTCTCCAAATTATACTCAAAATATATGGTGAAAATAAAAAAATTTTACTTAGGAGAAGTGCTCTTACCTCAAGAAGATCAAATCTAACAAATTTCGCTTGAAATGGCTTAAAATTAACTAATGTAGGGATGCCCTAGCCTACAAAATCACGAAATGCCGAAGGAAGAAGATGACGGTGGTAAGCATTTTGTGATTTTTCAGGTTTTTAAACCTGAAAATCGATTTTCACGAACCGGCGCCTAACCGGGAAAGTATGACGCTTAGCCGCGGAGCTCTGGCACGTAAGCGCGGGGTTTCGACGCATAGTTGCCAACTCACAGATTTCAATTTTTTCGTTAAATAAATATTCTCGCTCCTCTAATTAACCCAAAATTGATTTAGTAAGTATCTCAACACCTTAATCTCTTCTTATCTCCAAACATTCACTTCTTTTAGATTAAGATCGATTCAAAACAAGTTTTATACAAACACAAACTTTACTTAAATTACTCATAGAAATTACAAGTACAGAACATAAGTCTTTCATCCAAGATACTTGAATAAGATCTCATCTTTGTACTCACAATAAAAACTCAAACAAAACACTAAACACTCACATAAAACAGAAAACAAATAACACACATAAAAATTAAACATCAAACACTTAATACAATTAATTAAACATAAAGCACAAATAACTAGCATTTAACACACCATAGAACTTAATTCCAGTCTCCATTAGGTGGAACATATCTAGTACCGTCATTAGTTCCATCAGAACCATTTGGTATATAGATTTGATAGAACGGACGATGATGAAGATATCTGATAAAAATATCTTCAATCCACTTATTTTTCAGATACATCGCCTTGTACTGTACTTCAACATAACTTGTATGACTAAATTGCATTTTCAATTGTCATCCAATATGTGCTAAATGTGCATTTATATCATTTACCTTTCCTTTCATTGATGCAACATTAGCCTCGATCTTTCCAATCTTTGTTGCTATTCCTTAAATATTAAAGGCCAGAAATATGTTATATAACTCGTGTGCTCTCTCACTAACAAACTTCATCTTGTTGGCATCCTCCTTCTTCTTAACTTCATTCTCCCAAGAAAACATTTTTCTCACTTAAACTCTTTCTTAAAGCTATTGGGAGAGAAATTTGGAATGAGATGAATTTTCTTTAATCCTTTCTTTATTTATGGACTTTAGATGGCTTAAAACCGTCCTCCCACGTTCATAAACCGTCCCTTAACATTCCATGCAACTTTCCCATGATAATGGCTTCTATAAACACATTTTCACATTTTTGATAACTCCGGTGCCTAAGTACCAACTACTGGTGCTTAGCTGTCAGTGCTCATTTTATCATATGTTTGCTAAACGTCCTAAAACGCGTTTTAACTTCTCCGAATGGTCAATTTAGGTCACATTAAACTCCACTAACATAATAAAGGCAAAATACTACCATATAAAACTCACATCAAACCAAATAAAACACACAAAATAAACTTAAAGCAAAGCACACCGATAACTATGGGTTGCCTCCCATACGTCAACTCGACATACCCAATACTTAATTTGGGTCCCAACATCAAATTTTCATTAGGTTTAAGTTGATCAACTAAAAAATAAAGTTTTAGTCTATGACCATCTACTTTAAATATTTTCTCAGTTTTAGGATCTTTAATGTAGACAACTCCATAAGGATAAACTTTCAATACAATAAATGGGCCCATCCACCTGGACTTAAGTATTCCAGCAAATAATCTCAATTTGGCATTATATAGCAAAACTTGTTGTCCTTGCTCAATATTTTTATACAGTCTTAGGATCGTGCCATATCTTAATCTTTTCTTTATATATCTTAGCACTTTCATATGATTCACTCATTATCTCTGCAAGCTCATTTAAATGCAATAATGTTTTCTCACCAGCATCCTTCAAATTATAATTGAACTCTTTAATAGCCCAATATGCTTTATATTCAAGCTCAACTGGTAAATGACAAGCTTTCTAAAAAATTAGTCTATATGGGGACATTCCTATAGGAGTCCTGTAAGCAGTCCTATAAGCCTAAAAACCAAAATCCAGTTTGATTGACAAATGCTTTCTATTTGAATTAACAGATTTTTCTAATTTTTTTTTTAATTTCACAATTGAATAATTCACCTAAACCACTTGTCTGAGGATGATAAGCAGTAGCAATTTTATGGATGATAGGATATTTCCTTACTAACGTTTCCATAATTGTATTTTCAAAATGACTTCTCCCATCAGTTATGATTACTCTTGACATTCCAAATCTGCAAATATGTTCTTTCTTAAAAACTTTGCAACACTTCGAGCAACACATCGAGGTAAAGCAACAACTTCTATCCATTTAGATACATAGTCTACTATTATCAAAATATATAAATTTTCGAAAGATGGTATAAATAGTCCCATGAAATCTAATCCCCAAACGTCAAATATTTCAACTTCCAACGTATAATTAAGGGGCATTTCATTCCTTCTAGAAATATTGCCTACATGTTGAAATCGATCACAATTTTTAATATAAACATTAACATCCTTAAAAATTGTAGGCCAATAAAATCCAGATTGTAGACTTTTATATGCAGTTTTTTCAACACCAAAATGTCCCCTAAAATCAAAATCATTAATTTTTAAATAATTTCATAAGTTTCTTCAAAAGGCACACATCTTTGAATAATAAGATCCATTCCATGTTTATATAAAAAGGGGTCGTCCGAAAAATAAGTCTTAGCTTCAGATAAAAAAATATTTCCTCTGTTGGTATGTCAATCCATAGGGTAATATGTCACTAACAATAAAGTTCACAATGTTTGCAAACCATGTAACTCGCCATTCACTAATAGTGAATAGTTTTTCATCAGAAAATGTTCATTAATTTCTTCATCATAAAAGAGAGATTTTTCATTATCAAGCCTGGATAGATGATCAGCTTTTTGATTATCAACACCCTTCTTATCTACAATTTCAAAGTTAAACTGCGTAAAAGAAGAATCCATCTTATCAGTCTTGATTTAACATCATTCTTTTTCATTAAATATTTAATTGCAGAATGGTCAGTATGTACCACGCATTTAGTCCCAATCAAATAAGATCTAAATTTATCAAAAACATATATTATAGCTATGTCGGCCGTTAAAAATGTGATGCGTAATCTGCTTTGCTTTCAGTATAAAATGTAGTTTTATAAATTAGGAGTTTTGATTTAATTTAATATACATATATATTTTTTGAAAATAATATTTTAAATTTGAAAAATGAGAATGGACGAATCGCATTCATTAATAGTTTAAACAAAAGAGCACAATATCACAAGCACTGTATTTATCCCGAGGAATAAACACACTACTTGTTGACAAGGCTCGATCCAATAAACTAAAGAATTCATGACACCCGTTTGGTTTGTGAACCATTGTTGACCGAAAATCTTCCCTATCTAGTACGGAGCAACTAGATAAGGATTAAATTAATTTGCGGTCTTTAAGTTTCCTATAAGGGCAAGCCACTATAGTTAATTACACCTTATATGACCGAATTCAACTAAGAAAACTCTTGATAAAGATCAGAAAATATTGTATCTATGAATTCAAAATGGTAGGTTTCTTCAAGAAAATGTGGTAATAGGAAATCCAATAGGTGAATGACTCAAATTTCAGAAGATTTATTGTAGGAGTCCAAGGGGAAGAAAGCTAGGGGAAAAGCAAGGATCTGAGAAAATCTCAATATCTTCCCAAACTATTCTATTGTTTAGTTCCAATTTGAGGCATTTATTTGATGTTTCATCTTACCAATTTTATTATCTAGGACTTATATTCACCTGATACCGATCATGTGAATAGCTTGGAAGATAGGATGATTTATGTCATACTAGATGATAATCTCAAAATCCTAAGACGAGTTAGGGCTTATATTGCATAAAGTGCAAAGACCTAAAGAGATAAAATGAGGGTTTATGCTGCACTAAGCAAGCTACCTCTAAATCATATAGCTTGTTGTTTAATTCTAAGGAGTTTTGCTGTTGAAGATGGTCGTGCTGCCCACTATGCATGCTCCAAGCTCCACGTCATAATAGATTTAGTTTAAAAAAGTATCAATTGAAAAGAAAAGAAAAGTATCATGTTTTGAAAATATTTAAATTGAGGTGTTTTAATGTTTTATTAGGGGACAATGTTTAAGTTGATTAAGCGAAATCGGTTAATATCCCACAGTTCCATCATCCCAGCATTACTATTTTCTTCGGATTCACTTAATCCAGATGAATTTACTGAACTCAACTTAATGAGTTCCATACTTTTATTTAGACTGTAGGAAATCCCGTTAGCAGCCGTATGTTGCATCCTCCGAGGTATTCCCGATCATCCGATATAGACGTTTTAATTTAGTTGCAATTATGATTTTTGTTTTGTTTGTGATTAAATTTTGAGTTGTTTTATATTTTGACTGTTGCGGCAATGAATTTTATTTTGTTTTATTTTTAATTTTGATTTTGTATTTAGTTTTGTAAATATCCTAGAAGTTTTGATTTTCATGCAGGGTGACATTGTTGTTTAACATGTAAGCTCGTAAGCAAGAAAAGTAAAGAAAGTGCAAAAAAAGAAAGTGTTGTAAACTGTAAAAGTGTACCTGGCGAGTCTTCTCGTTCCTCCACCAGAGTTTAGTATCTTTGCAATAAACATTTATAATTTAAATGAGAGTAAAAGCCTATAGATAGGTTCGTCACAGGCCTACCAAACTCTATGTCATAACTTGGTGGGTCCTATTTATCTATTTAAAAAATCTCTTCATTTAATAGATATGATAGGTTCAGTTGTCCTCCAAGGTGTCCAGAAGATTTGTGAGAATGGCCTAAGAATTACTTAAACATTTGACAATCCTTTTGAGCTTTCTTGAATACATTTTTGGACTTATCATAATTATTAAATCGGTCATTTATTTCATACCCTTATGCTTAGTGAGCTAATGCTTTAATTACCCCGAAAGGTGAGGTAAATATCACTTGATATTTTATTTATGAATTATGAAGTAGGGCCTTTAGAGACAAACTTAATTTATGAAAGAATTTAATTAATTTTGACGGGCTTGTAGTGTTTCAAAAGTGGTTTAAAATTAGTAGTGTTTTCTTCTCTAAATCTCATTAGTAGAATTTGATTAAGCCTAATCTCACTAATAAGCCCTTAAACATCTCAGCGGGTAAATTTATGATTTTTAGAGAAATTGATTTAAGTGGCAGTGATTTTATCAAGATATTTCAATACTATTTAAGCACCAATTAGAGGTATTAGATCAGTGAATTATTATCTTCCAAGGTCATACCCCTAACCTTAAGGATCACTTAATTTAATTTTCTTATAAATTATAATGATTAATTAAATTATAAGCTTATTCTTTTAATGTGACTGACCACAAGAAAATATATTGAGAAATTCATAACAATTTCATATGAAATTACACTTTAAAGAAATGTATTTTCTATATTTTATTGCAGGAATGAAGATTTATAGGTGCTGAAAGCAAAAAGAACAAAAATGCGCGAATTTGGAGCAAAAAGGACTAAAAATGATGAAAATTGAACTGTCCCATCGACGGCGAGATTTAAGCCGCCGACGGAGAGATTTTCCGGAAAGTTTTTAATATATTATAATAGAGCCCACCGACGGCGAGATCGAGCCCGCCGACAGCGAGCATGAACGGTTAGCCTTGCTTCTAGAAGCCCGCCGACGGCGAGACAGTTGATTCAAGCCAAATATGATGAATCTGGACGCGTTTTGAAGAGGTGCTTACGACCTTCGGAAATTCGACTCCTATAATTATAGACGATTTTATGTATTAGTGTGTGTCAGTTAGTGTCAAATTAGTGTTTCCTTTTGTAGTAAGAGTTATTGTTTAGTGTCTTGGTGAGTTCTAAGTGTGTTGTACAAGAAGGAAGAGTCAAAGGAACCTTGAGGAATCCGTCGGGAGAAGAATCGAGATAAGTATATTTGTTTGTTGTTTTATAACTTTAAATGAAATCCAAAATCTGTGTTATTATTCCCATGCGTTCTCGAGTAGTTTTCATCTTTCTCCTTGTTGTTGAGATTTTGTGAAATGAAGAATTAAAATGAGTTGTGCCTAATAATATTAAATAGAGATTGTGACAATCTTTTACTTAAATCATAATTTATTTTCAATTTAGCCAATTGAGTTGTTAACATATGTTGAATTATCAACTATAGTAAAGATTACATCCAAGATTCAGGGAATTCAAAAGCCTTGGAAGGAGGGTGCAAATAAATAGGGAAATATGAATTATCGGGCGAAGAATTGAATATTTTAGTGTGACGGACTAAAATCTTCAATTCGGTCCTATTATTCGGAGTCGAAGTGTATATGTTAACTCTCAAGCCGAGGTGAACGTGGGAGTCTCGAAGTGGCAGCTAGTATCCTCCAAACTTAGCCACGCATTCAGTAACCAAACATAGGATTAGTCAATGTTCTTTGCACCTGGACCAAAGGGTAAAGAATAAGAATGCTCCTATTTGGCACAATATAATTCTAAACTAATTTAATTATTTATTCACCTAATGCTCTTAACAAGGAGAAATATACTTTTCTAAATTGACTTATTTCATCTGTCTTTTAAGTATTAGTTTTAAGTTTAAGCGTTCTTCAATTTTCGTATATTATACTAAAATAGATTAGTAATCTGCTGTTACTAAAAATTAGTCTTTAAATCTCTAACTTCTCTGTGGGATCGATATCTAGGACTTCAATAGAGCCCTTTATTACTTGAGCGATGTGTATACTTGCGTAGATTAAAGGGGAGGGAGTACAATTGCTATTTTACTTTGAAAAACATTTACAATTTATTTAGCTTAACAATTATATACATCCTTCCAATTATTACCCTACTCTCCCCCGAGGCTGAATTCTTATATTTGCAACCGGAGGTCAAGTTTTTGGCGCCATTGCCGGGGAAGTAAAGTAATTGTTCAATTAAAAATATATATAAATATATAATTACAATTACTAGAGTAATAGACTATTTTATTATTATTGTTAGTTGTGTATGCGTAAATTTGGGAACCGAAAGTTTAATACCTTATGATTCGTAATTAGAGCGCACTATTAAAAGAATTAGAAAACAGAAAAGAGAAATCATAAAATTAAATCAAATGGCAATTAATCCAGAAATTGAAAATATAAACCAACCAAGACCTTTGAAAGATTATGCTAACCATACATTAGATGAAATTTACTTAACTATTAAAAACCCAGATGTAGCGGTTAACTCATTTGAGCTTAAACCTGCAATTATCCAAATTGTACAGAATAATCAATTTAGTAGTGTCGACATATTTTTTTAGGTTTGTATTGTATTTTGAAAAGGGGGTCGCCTACAAAAATTGTCGGCGAATTTTAGATTTTAAATTTAATTTAAATATATATATAATTTGGAAAGTAGCATTTGATTTTGAAAATAATTTTAAGTTTGAAAATTTTAAGATATGAAATCAAACAGATCTCACATCCCAAATAGTTTATATAAACGAGCACCACATCACAAACCGTGTATCTATCTCGAAGGACAAACACACCGCTCGACGATGGGGCTCGATTAAATAAACTATAAGATTTGTGACATTCGTTTGGTCTCGCGAACCAACTTTATAAGCCGACAAGCTTCCTCGCTTAATATAAAAGAATTAAGCGAGGTTTATATTACCCAGGTTCTTAAAGTTCCTTATAAGAAGCAAACCTCATAAGTTAATTACATCTTAAATGATGGGAATCATTTAAGAAAACTCTCGATAATGATTAGTGGTTTTGCTCTCAAGAATTTCAAAGTTTAACGTTTTCAAAGGATTGAATTTTAGAATTTCAAGAGGGATTAGCTCAAATTTTGAACAATTAATTTTAGGAGTCCAAAGGAAGAGAAGTAGAGAAATTTAAGGATCCAAGAAAAATCTCGCAACTTCCCAAAACTATCCTATTGTTTGGCTTCAATTTGGGAGTTTATTTAATGTTATAATCCTGCCAGTTTTAATTAATTAGGACTTATATTTATATGACATGATTATACGAATAGCCTGGAAGATGTGAGGGTTTGTGCCGTATCAAACGACTACCTCGGAGTCCTAAGACCGGTTAGGGCTTAATTTGCATAATATGATTATGCAAATGCCTAACGAAAAGTTGAGGATTTATGTTGCACTAGGTAAACTACCTCGAAATCCTATAGCTTGGTTATTTAATGCTAAAGAAGGGTTTAGCTGAAGTAGACCCGAGTTTTGCTGACGAAGATGACCGTGCTGCCCACTATGCTCCAAGCTCGTTGTTGTTGCAGAAGATTAGTTTTAGAAAGTGAAAATCAGGAGATGAGAGAAGTGTTTTGGTTTAGAGAAATCTTAAAGCCCAAATGTCTTTAATGTTTTAATTAAAACAAATCTTAAAGTTGGTTAAACGAATCGATTAAGATCCCACTCGTTCCGTCATCCCGGCATCGTTATTTTCATCGGATTCACTTAGTCCAGCATGAATTTTCTAAACACAACTCGAATGAGTTCCATACTTTCATTTAGACCTTAGAAATCCGTTAACGAACACGCGGTTACATCATCCGAGGTATTCCCGATCATCCAATGAGAATTTTTAATTTAGTTGCAATTGTAGTTTTATTGTTCTGTTTGTGATTAAATTTTGAGTTGTTTTATATTTTGAATGTTGTGGTGGTAAATTTTATCTTTTTGTGACTTTTAATTTAGTTTTGGGTTTCAATTTTGTGGCTATCCTAAAGGTTTTAGTTTTCATGCAGGGTGTCAATCTTGTTTAACATGCAAGAAAAGTAAAGTGCAGTGCAGGTACGTAAATAAACTGCAATAAAATAAAAGCGTACCTAGAGGGTCTTCTCGTCATTTCCAAGCTCGCACTTAAAACACATGTTAAGGCATTTATATAATTTGCAAGAAAACACCAGTAAAGCTAAGGGAAGGTTTTGGTTGTATACCAAAGTCCTAATCCTATTGCTAGTCAATCCCTATGACGTCTAGGTTCTTTTGTTTTTGTGGATGATTTTCTTCATCAAAGAACAATTAAGTTCGATTGTTCTTCTAAAACACCCCATCATATTGAGGAAGTGTTTAGGACGAGTCCTAAACATCTTTTCAATATTTTTGGGATTATCGCGAGTCCAAATGAATTTTATCGTATCGGTGAATTAATCATCCAAAGTTTAGTCGAGTTCGTCTCTCGCTCAGTGAACTTGGACATTTGATTGTCTGATGAGTAAAGTGACTTTCATTTAATGCTTCATTTAAGAGTTATGATAATGAAAGCCTTTAGGGGGGCAAATCATTTTGTTAAAGAATTTAACCGCTCTGATTTAAAGTTGGATTGATGATTTAGGATGATTCAGTTTCAAAATTCAAGTTGATTTTCTCTTAAGTGTTTTAAATTGTTTGATTTGAAAGAGGTGTTTAGATTATTCAACTTAATTAAACTTTTAATGATTTAAATTTAATTTGACTTATTTGTAACACTTTAGGTCAATTTTAATTGATTTGATTTTTTATGTTTTTAATTATGAATTATCTTAAAGTTGATTTTCTTTAATGTTTCAAATTTGTTTTAGATTTGTTTTTTAAGCAATGTCAAATTAATCTTAATGTTTTAAACTTATTTTAATTTGATTGTTAAATTACTTAATGTTTTAAGTTTTAATCTAATTAAGGGTTAGTTTCTTTTAATTATTAATTTATTAAGTACCATCCTTAAGTTTGATTAAGAGGTAAATATTATTAAAGTGATTTATTTAGGGATCTTAAATTAAAGGGTTATAGTCTCCCTAAGCTATGCTCCCCATTTTAATAATTCAAATTTCAATTAATCTTCCAAAATTTAAGTTATTTAATTAATTAAGGTTCCATTTTGATACTTTCAAAGTGGTTAATGGGTTTCTACCCCTTTATTTTTCAAAGTTTCAATCATCCAATAGAAATTTAAGATCAGATATTTCACCCTCCCTTTGATTAAACCTAAATATTAATTAAGGTTAAAATCCTTTAATTACCTTTATGTCCTTTTAAGCATGTTCATTTCATAACTCATCAAATTAAGCTCAAATGAACTTAAAATTTTTGTCACTTCACTCACATGTCAATTAAGACTTTAGAGGAGAAAATATGATTTTTCTGAATTTAATTTAATTTATATATTTATTTTTGTGAAAAATATGGGTTTTCAATGAAAATTCAACAACATAACCAAAGTAAGGTTTCTGTTCATAGGAAAACTATGGGATGTTTCTACTGACTAGAGGACCATTTGGACCAATTTTGGTGATTTTTTGAATTATATTTTATTTATTATAATTATTTTAGGTTTTGAAGTGTTAATTAATTATAAAATAAAATTAAAGTTAAAAAATGGATTTTATATTTTTCATAAATCTCTCTGACCTCAAGGAGTTCAGAGGAACAAATTTTATATTTTTCTAATTTTTCTTTGATTTATTAGAATTAATTTGGTGAAAAGGTAGGGAAATTCATTTTTTAATATTAAAAATTGCTTTAAGCCTTTAAAATCCAATATCTTAACCTAGAGACTTAAGAAAAATATTTGGTTTTTTCCTAAGTGATTAGGAGGCAAAATATGACATCTTTATGATTTTTAATATTTTTGTGATTTTTATTATTTTTTAATTATTAAAATATTAAAAATATGGTTAAAAATGAAAATTTTTAGAAAATTTTTAGAAAATTTTAATTTTCTTAAACTCCCTAACATCGCAGAAGCCTCAAAACCATTATCGTGAATTTTTGAAATGTATTTTGTGTTTTATGAATTTTTAAAGTTTAAAAGTGACCATGCAAATTAAATGATCCATTTAGTGGGTCAAATCATTTCCAATTAACTTCAAATTTTTATGTGAGATTCTCTATACCCTAAGTAACACTGGAAAATTAATCTCAAGCAATTTTGATGTGTGGTTACTCTTAATTAATTAGGGTTCAGTTTTGAGTGTTTAGGCTAATTAGGGCTATTCTTAATGAGTTAACTCAAAATATATTTTTCCTAGGGTCCTCTGATCCTAAGATACTTCTCCTAATTTTCTTAGAATTTATTGAACAATATTCTAATTATTGGAATTAAAATGCCGAAACAGACACTTAAATTTGAAAAATCAATAACTTGCCATAGAGATGACCTCTGGCCTTGGAAAATTCAGGGAATGTTCCCAAGAACAGAGGCTATAGAAGCCCTATGGTCTCATGCCATGGTTAATTTTATGGATGTATCGAGAATTAAAATGCTGAAATCAGTAAATAATTAATTAAAAATAAAATACTCATCAAAATAACTTAATTCTTTTCCACATTGTTCTCATCTGTTCATGAGCAAGAGAGTATTTTTATTTTATTTTTATGATTTTTCTACACAAAGATATGGATTTTTGAAGTTCTGGGTATTTAAATAAATCAAAAATACCTCTAATTTTCTACTTATCCACGCGGCACTGACTCAACCTCGACAGCTCCAAAAAGCCACGCGTCGCCTCCCTATTCGACGCCGCCATCTAACTCAGTGCTCCGGGGGCCCTAGGTTCATGTCCCGTTCACTTCTCCGACGCGATCTGGATCATCCGTTCGATACACGCGCGATCCGACGGTTCCTGGTCATCATCTCCGTCTGGTTCAACCTGAGAGCCGTCCACCCTAAAACCTTAAGATCTCGCTCGGTACTTAACCAACCTTTACGTTCTTATGCTCTATGGACTCCTCTCGACAAGATGAAAATATCCATACGGATAACATGCTATGAAATTGACTCAAATGAAATGAAGAATCACTGGAAGCTCTCGGAAAGGAGGCGATCATACCTTTGCTCTGAGAAGTGAAGCTTCAATCAGAGAGTTGTGGCACCTTCGATCGAACTTAGTGGAAGCTCCGCATGAAGTCTCCGGCTCCTGGGAATTGTCTAGGTACAACTTCCACCAAACTCCGATTTCAAGCTTTGGTCTCTGGAAGAAATGGCCGGCCCGGTGAGGGGGCTTTTGCCGTAAAACTTCTCCTCTAGTGTCCGGTGAAGGTGTAGGGTCGCTCAATTTAAGGATTGACTCACTCGTGGTGAAGTGTCCCGGTTTTGGGCTTGAAATTCAACTCCGAAATCGAGCTCACAGAGGAGAAATTAGAGGTCGGATTTTAGTGGGGATCAAGTGCTTTATGCTAAGAGAAGAGTGTGGAGTGATTTTGGCGAGTTTTGGTAAGGTTTGGTTCAAGCACTCTTTTGGCCGAGAGGTGATGGTGTTTAAATAAAGGTGGCTAGAGGGCTTCCCGTGGGGTTCGATGGCTTGGATCAACCGCTTCGTCGAGGAGAAGAACAACCATGGTGTCCACTCGGCCATGAGACGCCTCACAGAGAAGAATTTGAAATTCGGCTCACATGGGTGCTTTCGGCCGATGTTTTACTGGCGGCTATGGTGGTCGGCCGGCCGTGGTCAGGTCACCATCCCGATCGAGAGGGTCAGGGCTTGAATTTGGTGTAGTCAATTGGAGTTGGCCAAGTGTAAAGGAGCTGAATTGAAATGGAATGGGGGGAGGCTTATTTTGGGCTTGGTTTGGTCAACTCATGGAAATGGGTTGGGTGCAAACTCCCATGACCTGGTTTTGGGCTTAGTGGAATCATTTGGGTCGACTGAACTGGAGTGGTGAAGTCTCCATCCAAGGTGAGGTGGCTAAGCTTAGTTTAGAGTGTAGCATGGATGAGGTTAAAAATGCTTAATGAAGGGTTAAGAAAGAGGCTCCCTCTTTTGCCACTAATGGCATGGTGAGGTGGAAAGGGTTCTTCATA
The DNA here is from genome assembly GCA_022702705.1 of Papilionanthe hookeriana x Papilionanthe teres. Lineage (NCBI taxonomy): Eukaryota > Viridiplantae > Streptophyta > Magnoliopsida > Asparagales > Orchidaceae > Papilionanthe > Papilionanthe hookeriana x Papilionanthe teres. The sequence goes on along the minus strand of CM040432.1, from coordinate 59,140,459 downwards.
ACTCTCATGTGGCTTGTGCATGGCTCAATGGCTCCATTTGGCTTAGGAGTGGCTTGGCTCACTTACATGGAAATGGATTTTGTTTAGGGGAAATTGGCATGATGCTTGATTTGGAATAATTTGATCACTGGTTTGGAACTTAGGGATTGATTTAGATCAAATGGATGAAGGGAAGTTTGTCATATGGGCTTTAGAATAAGTCTTGGGCTTTTTGAAATCATTTTGGATGGGCTTTCAAAATGGTTTAAGGAAGTGGGCTTTTAGGTTTTGAAATAAATTGATGGATGAAAATTGGTGAGGGGTTGTGTCAAATAAATGTTGGGATTGGTTTAGGAATGTGTCATGGGAATTTTAGAAGATATTTGATGCCATTTGGAGTTGAAATGGGTTCAATTTGGGCTTTTTAGTAATGGGGTCAAAATATGCCAAATTGGGCTAACTTGGCTAAGGTCGGGTTAATGTCGGGTTTGATGTAAAATTAATGTTGAGAAATGTTTATGGGGGTGTGACAAAGAGTTTTTTAACTTTGGTTGAGCTTTGATTTTAGTATTTGGGCTCATTTGAGTTCATGATGAGTTTAGGCCAAATCGGGGATTTTTTGTTCGATTAAGTTCGGAGTGGAGTTTGGTTTCAAATTTGGGGCAAATAATGTTAGTGTTTTGTTTCGTGGGGATGTTAAGAAGGTTTAGGAAAAATTTGGGGTTAATTGGAGTTAAGTTGGGTTGGTTTGGCTAAGTTTAGGTCATGGGCCAAAATCGGGCTTTAAGCTTCAAATTAAAATCGGATCCACATGTTGATAAAATTGTCTGGATTTGGTCTAAATTGATATCGTGGATATCGAATCGAAGCTTAAAGTTGAATCGGATCAAAATCGAGGTCAATCGGTCGGTTTGTGTGACATTGGGTCCATTTAGGTTAAAAATAGGTCAAAGTGGGGGTTTTGGTAAAAGTTGTCCAACTTGATAAAATTGGCTTATGGTGTAGTTGAACAAAATGAAATTGGGAATATTTGAGATTTTTTTGGAATTTTCTTGGAATTTTTTGAATTTTTGGAATTTTTGGGTTAAAAGGGTATTTTGGGTATCGAGGGTATTGAGGGGTATTTTTGGAAAAGTTTTGGTGTATTTGGCCATTGATACTCAATTTAAGTGGGGGGAAGTGTTTAGAATTGGTTTGGAGGAATTTTGGGTAGTTTAGACAAATTTGCAAATTTTGGGCAATTTCGAGGGTACTTGGTAGGCCTGGTAAGTTTAGGGTCCCGAGGGTCAAAAATTGAAATTTTGGAAAAGTGAAGATTGATCAAGTGTGAGTGAAATGAAATCATTTTTGTTGAGCCATGAAGCCATATTAAGCTCACAAAAGCCATGAGAGGACTCATTTTAGGAACTCAATATGTTGTTTCTAACCCTCTTAGCCAGGGGCTTAAGGGTCAAGGTCCATCCATATGAGTTACCTACATGAGTCAGGGAGTCAAATTGGTTAAAGGTGGTTTTAGGTTTTGGAATGTGTGTGTGCGAGTGTGGTGTGTGCAAGCTTACCCTCACCGCACCAGTGCCACCTGGGTAATCCTAGGCCAAAGAGTCCCATAGGAAACTCATCCTTTAAACCTCCACATTCGATTTTAACCCTCTAAGTGGCTTAGGGGTTTACAATCAAACTTGTGGGGTTTGAAGGGAACCAAGAAGTGTTTGAATTTCTAAGTGATGGTTCCCATTTCTAGTCCTCTAAGATAGTCAAGGAGAAGCCCTATGGCTAGATCCTAAGTACTAGGAGAAAGAAGAGAAAAGACTTCATAAAAAATGAGGTCAACAAGTACTTCACCAAATGAAGATCCTAATTTACATCTTGCAAGTTTTTTAGAGTTATGTGCTACTTTTAGATATGATGGAGTATCTAATGACACCGTTAGACTTAGGCTATTTATTTTTTCTTTAAGGGATAAGGCTAAGATGTGGTTAAATTCATTAGCACCTGGATCAATTAAAACTTGGGGAGAATTATCACAAAAATTTCTATCCAAATATTTTCCTCCCTCAAAAACTCGCAAAACATAAAAATGATATAACTTCTTTTAGTCAGCTTGATGGAGAATCAATATATGAAGCTTCGAGAGAGATTTAAAGATCTTCTTAGAAATGCCCATACCATGCATTACTGGATTGGTTAATTATACAAAATTTTTATAATGGTTTAGTAGGATCTCTTAGATCGATCATCGATGCTTGCACTGTGAGGTTCATTAATGTCAAAACCTTTTGATGAAGATTATTTATTAATCGAAGAAATAACTACTAATAATTTTCAATAGCCTTTCCAAGCGTTAAATCCTAAAAAATAGCCGATATACATGATTCCGATGCAATATCTATGTTAGCTTCTCAAATTGTCGCTATATCTAAGAAATTAGATCATTTTGGAATGAATTATTCTCCTAATATAACAGAAGAAAATTTAACTAGACAACTTATAGATGCTCAATCTTCATATGAAACTATAAATGTTGTTAACAATAGACCCAATAATCCTTATGAAAATTATTATAACCCTGGGCGGAAAAATTATCCAAATTTTAATTGGAATAACAACTCTGCTAATCAGCAATGGATGAACAATTCAGTAAACCCAGTAGGAAATCCTTCTAACCAAGAAAATTCTAGTTTTAAACCTTCTTATTCACCTGGATTTAATAATAACTCTCAATATAAGGATAAGAAGTTATCTATGGAAGAATTAATATTAAATATGGGTTAACATTTACAGAATCAAGGTAGTCGATTACAAATTCAAGGAAACCAATTACAAACTCAGAACAAAGCAATTAAAAATATTGAAATTCAACTTGGACATATCACTACCGCACTTAATAATAAGCCCTGAACTTTTCCGAGTAATGTGGAAATAAATCCTAAAGATCAAGGAAAAGAACAAATTGAAGCGATACAATTTCGAAGTGGAAAAGAATTAGAAACAAGAATACAGAAGGAAACATAAAGTCAGAATGAGGAGGTGGAGATCAAAAAAGAAAAGGATCAGAAAGATCAAAATCTAGAAGATTCATTGATACCTATGAAAATTTCTGTAGAAAAACCACCACCACCATTTCCTCAATGACTAAGGCAACATAAGAAAGATAAGCAATTTTCTAAATTTCTTGAGATTTTGAAGAAATTAACTAGAACATTCCTTTTGTGAAGCATTGGAACAAATGCCAAATTATGTAATATTTATGAAGGATATTTTAAATAAAAAAAGAAAATTCACGAGATAATGAAACTGTCAGCACTTAACTAAGAAGTGTAGTACAATTATTCGAAAAAGCCTTCCGAAAAATTAAAAGATCTTGGTAGTTTCACTATACCTGCTACTATTGGAGAAAATTTTTTGGAAAAGCATTATGTGATTTAGGAGCAGCATAAATCTAATGCCTCTATCAATCTTTAAAAGATTAGGATTAGGAGAAGTCTCACCTATTTCAGCAACTCTTCGACTAATCGATCGTTCGTTACTTATCCTAAGGGAGTTATTGAAGATGTGTTAGTAAAAGTGGATAAATTTATCTTCCCAAGAGACTTTATTATTTTAGATATGGAGGAAGATAAAGAAATACCAATAATATTAGGAAGACCCTTCTTAGCTACTGGAAAAGCTATGATTGATATTCAAAAAAGAGAATTAACTATGAGAGTAAACGATTAAAAAGTTACCTTCAACATTGCAAAATGAATGAAATATCCTGCAATAGAAAAAGAAGATGAATGTTTTCGAATGGAAATTATTGAACATATACAAAATGAACATTTTAAAGAATACTTTGAAGAAAAACTCGAAATGGAAGATACTGACTTAATTGAAGAAATAAACAATAAAGAATTAGAATATATACAAGAAAGATTTGAATTGTTGGATAATACAAAAAATGCTGAAAATAATATAGTTTCGTCAATTATTAAACCTCCTGAACTTGAATTAAAAATCTTACCTACCCCTTTGAAGTATGCTTATTTAGGTAACTCTTCAACTTTACCAGTTATTATATCACAGAATTAAATGAATCACAAGAGCAAAAACTTTTGGACACATTAAAAAAATATAAGAAAATTTTTGGTTGGACTTTAGCAGATATTAAAGGAATTAGTCCTTCAATCTATATGCACAGAATTATTTTAGATACCGAACACAGCAGAAGAGTTGATCCCCAAAGAAGATTAAACCCGATTATGAAAGAGATAGTAAGAAAGAAATATTAAAATTGTTAGATAATGGTATTATATATCCTATTTATGATAGTTCTTGGGTAAGCCCAATTCACTCTGTTCCTAAGAAAGGAGGGGTGACTGTTAAAGCTAATGAAAATAATGATTTAATACCTATAAGACAAGTTACTGGATGACGTATATGTATTGACTATAGAAAATTAAATGCAGCCACGTGAAAGCATCACTTCCCTTTACCATTTCTAGACCAAATGTCTGGATAGACTAACTTGGACATAAATATTTTTTGTTTTTTAGATGGATATACCGATTATCATCAAATTCCTATCGCTCCCGAGGATCAAGAAAAACTACATTTACTGACTCCTTATGAAACATTCGCTTTTCGAAGAATGCCTTTTGGATTATGTAATGCACCCGCAACATTTCGTAGATGTATGATGTCCGTATTTAGTAAATTAATCGATGATGGAATGGAAGTATTTATGGATGATTTCTCGTCTTCGGAACATCAATCGACGTATGCTCGAGTCATCTGAAAAGTCTTAAGTATGCGAGAAAACTAACTTAGTTCTAAATTGAGAGAAATGTCAATTTATGATTGCAGGAGGAATTGTATTAGTGGCATAAAATTTTAGAAAATGACATGGAAGTAGATCCCGCAAAAATTCAAGTTATAACTAAATTACCACCTCCTACTACAATGAGAGGGGTAAGAAGTTTTATCGGACATGCTCGGCTTACGGACGCTACATAAAAGATTTTTCAAAAATTACTAAACCTCTATGCCAACTTTTAGAAAAGGACAAGAAATTTGAATTCACAACGAATGCTTAAATGCTTTTTGAATTAATAAAAGATAAATTAATCACAAGATTTATAATAGTTTCCCCGATGGGGAGAAACTATTTGAACTTACGTGTGATGCTAGATGATTATGCTTATATGAGTCGTTCTTGGACAAAGATATGATAAAATTTTTAAAGTTCATATACTATGCTAAGAAACTTTCAATAATGTCGAATCAACTACACAAGCATGTAGAAAGAGAATTATTAGCAATTGTTTATGCTTTTGATAAATTTAGATCTTACTTAATCGAACTAAATGTATTAGACATACCGATCACTCGCTATTAAATATTTAATGCAAAAGAAGGATACCAAACCAAGATTAATCGATGGATATTATTAATGCAAGAATTTTATTTTGAAATCATTAATAAAAAGTGAACCGATAATCAAATCGCGTATCATTTATCAAGACTTGAATATAATGAATTATCTAACATCGATAATGAAATTTCGTACCATTTTCCCGACGAACAACTTTATAATATAAATGAATGGAAAATATCTTCGTATACCGATATAGTAAATTATATTGTAAGTGATATTTTACCACCCATAGCTAAGTTTACAACAACGAAAAAATTCATTCATGATGCTAAAACTTATTTTCGGGATAAGCCAAATTTATATAAGCAATGTAAGGATTTAATAATTGTAAGATGAGTACACTTTACGAAGAAACTGAACAAATCATTCAAAAATGTCACGATTACGAATTTGGAGGACATTTCGAACGGATAAAGCCGCTACGTAATTTTGCAATCTGGATTTTATCTGTCTACTCGTTTTAGTAGATGTTTATATATATATATATATATATATATATATATATATATATATATATATATATATATATATATATATATATATATATCAAAACTTGCGATAAATGCCAACGAGTAGAGTAATGTATTTAGAAAAATTGAAATGCCTCTAAATTTTATATTAGAAGTTGAAATTTTTGATGCTTGGGGATTAGATTTTATGGGATCATTTATAATCGCATTCGGAAACTCATATATATTAGTTATCAGTTGACTATGCTTCAAAATGGATCAAGCACAAGCCTTACCTCGACGTGATGCTAAGAGTGTTTCAAAATTTTTGATGAAAAATATTTTTACAAGATATGGAATGCCGAGAGTGATTATCACTGACGGAGGATCCCATTTTAGGAACAAATATATTCACAAATTAGTAGAAAAATTCAACATTATTCATAAAATTTCAATCGCTTATCATCCACAAACCAAGTGGATTAGGTGAAGTTTCTAATCGAGAAATTAAATAAATTTTAGAAAAAACCGTAAACCCTAATCGATTAGATTGGTCTACAAGACTAGATATCGCATTATGGGCATACAAGATCGCTTATAAAACTCCGATCGGAATGACTCCTTATGTACTTATATATGGAAACACTCGTCACTTACCAATTAATTAGAGTACAAAGCGTATCGGGCGATTAAAGAATTTAATTATAATTTAAGAGAAGCTGGTGAGAAGAGATTATTACGGATGAATGAATTAGAAGAATTAAGAAATGAATCTTACAATAACGATATAATTTATAAAGAGAAAATGAAATTATGGCATGATCGAAAGATTAAACGTAAAAATTTTGAGCCGTGACGATAAGTTTTCGCTCTATAATACAAGATTAAAACTATTTCCTGGAAAATTGAAATCTCGATGGTTAGGACCTTTTATTATAACTCAAATATTTACCTACGGAACTATAGAAATTGAAGATCCAAAGACTGGACACAATTTTAAAGTGAATGGATATAGATTAAAACCTTATTTTAAAGGAAGAAGACCAAATTTTAAAGAGGTTTTAATGTTAAACCAAGCGCTTTATGGGAGGCAACCCATAGTAGTCTTAATTTATAGTTTATTTACTTGGTTTATTAATAATTATAGTATAAATGAATTCTACTACTCATATTTATTTTTATAATCATCACAATATTAAGATTAACAAAAGAAATTAAAAATTTTTTGGAACAAAAGCGAAAATGAGCAATTTTGCCTTAGCCCGCCGACTACGAGATTTGCGCGCCTTTATTCAGTTTAAAATTATAACTATCCCACCGACGGCGAGACTGGTACAAGAGCAGTTTTAGGGAGTCATCTTGGCGGTTTCAGGCGATTCTAAGTGTTTTTCTCTATATAAGACGTCTAGAACTCAAATTTTTCACATTCTACTTCCTAGAAACGACTAGAAACTCCACCAAAATAAGAAATTATGGTATCCAATCCACTTGAAATCATGAAATCCCAAGTGTTCAATAGGAGAAAGTTTGTCAGTTATGAAGCACAATGGATATTCAACAAGGTTATGACGAAAAAATGATTGATTAAAGAAAGAGGATTTGTTCATAGAGGAGCGGAGAATTCGACAACATCTATCAAGAGATGATTATTCGATGACGTCGGGAGGTATTATGCTATACAACTTCGTGGTAGTTATCCCCGTAATCAAAGAATTCTATTCCAATCTTCATGGAATCAACAACTAAGCGTATTTGTATGAGGCAGATGGGTAACTTTCACTCCTTCAAGAATTAATGAGTTTTATTCAATTGAGAATACACCTGTTTTCCACTATTCAAATTTCGTCCCTACAAGAAACAATATGAATGAGATTTACCAATATTTGATTGATGAACCAGAAGATTGGGAAATGCGAGAATACGGGTACGTTAGTTTTTCTGCATCACTTCTTAACCCCGTCTCTAAGCACGGGCACTTCTTTATTTCCTCAAAATTATTACCCACTATGAGGGTAAATAAAGTCTCCAAGGAATGTACGATTTTGAATTATTGTATTCAAACTGGATTACCCATCGACGTTGGAACTATTATTGTGAAGTCCGGCTTGAGCCTAATTATACATGGATCTATTCACTGGCTCTGACATCCTTCAACAATTTTTGCATTACGTAGTCAATACCAAGTTTCTTACGAAGCTTCGGGAAAAGGTACTATCGCTCGGAAACCATTAGCATCCGACCGATATGTTTCCTACTTTCGATAACGATAATGAGACAGACCATTATTACGGATCAAGCATCTCAAAACAATCCTTCAATCGAGCCCTCGATCGATAGTAACTAACAAGATCTTACTGAAACTTAAAGGATCGGAGAATGAAATACAAAATTTGATGACTTCCGTTGACAATATCTCTGATTTATTTGATCATATTGATTTGAGATTGAAAGAGCACTTTGATCATTCAGGACATCTGGAGGCTAGTTTTATACAACTTTTCAGAAGGAAGGGATGGATTGAAGAAGATTCTACCGAAGAATACCCTTTCAGGCCTTTCTATAATTTATTCGTGCATTTACTTTCTATTGGAAATATCAGAGAAAAATTAAGTTCAGATCTTGATGAGTAGAAGATATTAATTCGTACTTATTTGTGTGTGATTGCTTGAATTTAGTTTTTAGTTGCACTTTTTATAGTTAATCGCAGTCTAGCTATGATTATGTGTTATTTATTTAGTCTCAGAGCATTTCGAGTATCAGAAGATGGATTGCAACGCCGAATCGTGTGTGTGTTAAGATTTTTCAAAGCAATTTAATAAGAATGTAAAGTGTGTAATTTGTAATCACCTCGGATTTCATATATATAAGGTTGTAATGTTTGTGTTGTGTAAATTTATGTGTTAAAATAATATATAATCATGATAAAGTATATTTTAGAGTTATCGGACATAAAACAAGGCTTAAAATGAATTAAGAGTATTATAAATATTAAAAATTTTAAAAATTCAAAAACCTCGCCGACAGCGAGATTGATCCCGCTGACGGCGAGATTTTCCAGAAACTTTAGGCCTATTTGATTAATTAGCTCGCTAACAACGAGATTTCGTAAAACACTATATTTTGACCGGTCAACCATCACTATTCATCATCCCCTTCCTCAAAACTTCAAAAAACTGACCTAAGGCTTCGATAGATCGCGTATTTGGAGCAGTTTCAACACGTTTTGACACCGGATTTTGTCTTCCCTTGGTAAGAGCTTCCCTCCTATGTAAAAATTTTTGATTTTAACCATGAATTTCTTCCACATTAAGGAATTTTGGAAAATTTGAAAATGTGGAGAAAAGATTTGGAAGAGTTCATGGAACTTGATTTAGAGTGATTTTAGTCATCTTTGGAAGCCATTTTAGTAATATTTTGGAGATTAGTTAAGATTTTTATAAATTTGATAGATCAAAAAAATGGCTCCGAGACAAAAGAGGCGAATGGATTATGACGAGACACGGTTTGTAAGTGCTCGAGCGCAGTCAAGATACTTCCACAATATCCAAGATCGAGTATTTAAGAAGTGCATTCAAGATCGAGTATTTAAGAATCCAAGAGGAGAAGTGGAAAGAATTATAAAAGAAAGGAGGTGGGAAAATTTCGTTACACCACAAATAAAGTAGCTGCAAGTGGAAGTAGTGAAGGAATTTTATGCCAACTTAACCGAAATAAGATGCACCAATAAAGGTTAGAGATTTTTAGTCGATTTCAATGCCGCAAGAATCAATTCTTTCTATGAAGTACGCGACTTACACACCGCACGAGTATGATACTTTTGGAACAATGGAAGGATCCACTGGAAGAAGTAATCAACTTTCTCACCGATGGGAAAGGAGTTCGAAAATCAAGCGACATGGACGGTAAACTTCCTCTTTCTACGTCGAATGCAATATCTAAAGCTTCGACACTATTTTATTTGTTCTACCTTGTTACCCACCTATCACCATAGTTGAACTAACAAGAGATGCATAGCTCGAATTTCGTATTCGTAACCAAAGAAGTATTAATGTGGGAAATATTATTTACAAGAATGTATTAGCTCATCGCAAAAAGTGAGAGCGAGGAGAACTAGGGCATCCCGGTCAAATTTATGCACTCGCCAATTATCTCGGGTAGAGGCAAGAGATGATGAGGAATGGGTGGAGCCTATGAAACCCATTACCTGTGGCAATATAAAGACTTATGAATCCCACGAAGGATGGAGATCCGGAACTGGGAGTTACGTACCTTCAACTAGTAAGGTTATTCCCTCCACTCAGCTTATGATCCTCCTACTTATAGCTTCTCCTACCCTTCATGATTCGATGAATGAAATGACTCCGCAGCGGAAGAGTTTTGAAAAGATCGAGGAAAAATCGGAGCATATCGATCGTAGAATCGGAGGATTAGAGCGAAGGCATGATTATGACAACGAGTATCTCCAGCAGACATTCCGAGTTTCGAGATAGTTTATTATGATGCCGAGAATCGTTACAGGAGAGGAGAACTCGATGTTATATTTCCCGAGTGCCCTCGCTACAGCCATTACTGACCTACTCCACCCGCTGATCAAGGAAACAACGATATAGTTTGGGACTTTGATGCGAAAGACTAGATTCTATGTTTATTTGTTTAGTTATTTGACTTATAAACTTTGATTATTATGATGTTATGATTGATTGCATGTTTTTCTTAAAACTTTAGTATTAATGTTTAGTTTATGTTTTTGATTGTGATGTGGTGTAGACCTTTTTAAATATTGTTTTTAAAGTTATATAGTTTGTAAATTTTGATATTTCAGACTGTTATTGTAACCTTAAATTGAAATAGTCAATTGTGTGTGTTTAGCATTAGACTAAATATAAGTTGTGATAGTGTTTTGTACTTATTTTGAAACTTCTTTACTCTAAGCAATTTCTTTCGATATTATATATGTGTAAAAAGTTATTAACAAGACGTAGTAATTAAGTGATGAAAAGAACCCGTAGAACTTCAAAAAGAAGAAATACCTAAAGCACGAAGGTATGATTTAAATTTACATGATTATTTTCAGTTCACATCTATATGATAGATAGAAAAATTTAAGTTTGGGGAGGGAAAAATACAAATTTAATTATTAAATTGTTCTCAATTTATATTTTCAAAAATTATTATAGAATGATTGTCTATAGTAATTTTAATTTAGTAAACTAGAATTAATTTATTTAATTTTTATAGAAAGTTAAAGAGAAATACTTTTAATGATTAACTAATTCTATAGATTAAGAAAATTTAGTATAAGAGAATAAGAATATAGTTAACTATTTAAAGTAAGGAAAACTATATTTTCAAATATAAAATTCTTAGTTATTTAGTTGAGAAAGAAAAGATTGAAATTCAATGAAGTAAAAACTTCGAAATACATATAAGAGAAGTAAATGTTTCCAGCTTCAAATTTAGGAAGATGAAAATGAAGTTCAAAATTATTAACAAAGCTAACCAAAAATAATGATCCTCACTTGAAAAAGAAAAGAAAAGGGATTGAAAATCAATCCGTAAAAAAAAGAGAAGAGAAATATATATATATATATATATATATATATATATATATATATATATATATAAGTGAGGAGTTTCGATGAAATGCCTTATAAAAAATCGCTTCATTTGAATCAACCTAAAGCGGTAAACTGCAGCTACATTTCGAACTTATATGTATGGATTAGTATTTTACTAAGTAGAGCTTTCATGAAATTCGTATCATCTAAATATCTTAAGTAATTTAATATTGAAAAATATAACATATTCTGTAAATAAATATGAAACTGTAAATCTTCAACTTCACGACTAAATAAGCTTATCTCTACAACTTGATTTAATTATTTAAAAACATTTCTAGAAAACTTTACTATAATATTTATTTGAATCAAATTCATAGTAATTCTGAATTAAAACTTTACTACAAATAATCATTACTTTTATGTAGTATCTAGATTACTTGAGGACAAGTAATAGTTAAGTTTTGAGGATTTTGACCACAATTATATTGAGAAATTCATACCAATTTCATATGAAATTTCACTTTAAAGAACGATATTTTCTGTATTTTATGGCAGGAATGAAGATTTATAGGTGCTGTAAGCTAAAAGAGCAAAAAGGCACGAATCTGGAGCAAGAAGGACTAAAAATGATGAAAATTGAACTGTCCCGGCGACGACCAGATTTAAGCCGCCGACGGCGAGATTTTCCCGAAAGTTTTTAATATATTATAATTGAGCCCGCCGACGGCGAGCCTAAATGGTTAGCCTTGCTTCTGAAGCCCATCGACGGCGAGATCGAGTCCGCTGTCGGTGAGACAGTTGATTCAAGCCAAATACGATGAATCTGACGCGTTTTGAAGAGGTACTTAAGCAACATTTAGAAATTTGACTCCTTCTATAAATATAGATTTTATGTATTAGTGTGTGTCAGTTAGTGTCAAATTAGTGTTTCCTTTTGTAGTAAGAGTTAGTGTTTAGTGTCTTGGTGAGTTCTAAGTGTGTTGTACAAGAAGGAAGAGTCAAAGGAACCCGAGGAATCTGCTTGGGAAGAAGAATTGATATAAGTATATTTGTTTATTGTTTTATAACTTTAAATGAAATCCAAAATCTGTGTTATTATTCTCATGCCTTCGAGTAGCTTTTCGTCTTTCTCCTCGTTGTCGAGATTTTGTGAAATGAAGAATTAAAATGAGTCTGTGCTTAATAATATTAAATAGAGATCGTGATAATCTTTTACTTAAATTTTAATTTACTTTCACTTCGCCAATCGAATTATTAACATATGTCGAATTATCAACTATAGTAAAAATTACATCCAAGATTCATGAATTCAAAAGCTCTCGAAGAAGGGTGCAAATAAATAGGAAAATATTAATTATTGGGCGAAGAATCGAATATTTTAGTTCGACGGACTAAAATCTTCAATTCGGTCCTATTGCTTTGGAGCCGAAGCGTAGATGTTAGCCCTCGACGAGGGGAACGCGGGAGCTTCGATGTGGCGAACAGCATCCTCCCGACTCTAGCCACGTATTCGCATAACCAAACATAGGATTAGTCAATGTTCTTTGCACTGGACTAAAGGGTAAAGAATATGAATGCTCCTATTTCGCACAATATAATTCTAAACTCATTTAATTATTTATTCACCTAATCCTCTTAACAAGAAGAAATATACTTTTCTAAATCGACTTATATAATCATTCGTTAAGTATTAGTTTTAAGTTTAAGCGTTCTTCAATTTTTGTATATTATACTAAAATAGATTAGTAACCTGCTGTTACTAAAAATTAGTCTTTAAATCTCTAACTTCCCTATGGGATCGATATCTAGGACTCCAATGGAACCCTTTATTACTTGAGCGATACGTATACTTGCATAGATTAAAGGGGAGGGAGTACAATTGCTATTTTACTTTGAAAAACATTTACAATTTATTAAGCTTAACAATTATATACATCCTTCTAATTTTTACCCTACTCTCCCCCGAGGCTGAATACTTATATTTGCGATCGGAGGTCAAGTTTTTGGCGCCATCGTCGTGAAGTAAAGTAATTATTCAATTAAAAATATATATAAATATATAATTATAATTACTATAAGTAATGTATTATTTTATTATTATTGTTAGTTGTGTATGCGTAAATTTGGAACCGAAAGTTTAATACCTTACGATTCAGAATTAGAGTGCACTATTAAAAGAATTAGAAAACAGAAAAGAGAAGTCATAAAATTAAATCAAATGGCAAATAATCCCGAAATTTAAAATTTAAACCAACCAAGACCTTTGAAAGATTATGCTAACCCTACATTAGATGAAATTCACTTAACTATTCAAAACCCTGATGTAGAGGCTAACTCATTTGAGCTTAAACCTGCAATTATTCAAATGGTATAGAATAATCAATTTAGTGGTTCACCAAATGAAGATCCTAATTTACATCTTGTGAGTTTTTTAGAGTTATGAGCTACTTTTAGATATGACGGAGTATCTAATGACACCGTTAGACTTAGGCTATTTCCTTTTTCTATAAGGGATATGGCTAAGATGTGGTTAAATTCATTAGCACCAAGATCAATTAAAACTTGGGGAGAATTATCACAAAAATTTCTATCCAAATATTTTCCTCCCTCAAAAACTACAAAACATAGAAATAATATAACTTCTTTTAGTCAGTTTGGTGGAGAATCAATATATAAAGCTTGGGAGAGATTTAAAGATCTTCTTAGGAAATGCCCACACCATGCATTACCAAATTGGTTAACTATACAAACTTTTTATAATGGTTTAGTAGGATCTCTTAGATCGATCATTGATGCTGCTGCTGGAGGTTCATTAATGTCAAAACCTTTTGATGAAGCTTATTCATTAATTGAAGAAATGACTATTAATAATTTTTAATGGCCTTATGAAAGGTTAAATTTTAAAAAAATAGCCAGTATACATGATTCTGATGCAATATCTATGTTAGCTTCTCAAATTGTTGTTATATCTAAGAAATTAGATCACTTTTGCTCCTAAAGGCCTTTATCACTTCATATATTATTAAGTTTAACTTAAATAATTTTGAAATTTTCAGGTTACCCCACTTATGGGCCAATTAAAATATTAGAGGAGAAAATGTGATTTATCAAAAATTAATTTAATTTATATAATTATTTTAATGCAAAAACAAGATTTTCTAATGAAATTTCAATAACTTGACCAAAACAAAACCTTTGGATTTGAAATTTTTATTGGTGGTAGAACTAGACCAGTGGACTGCTTGGACCAAATTTCATGATTTTTTTAGCTTTAATTTAATTATTAGAATTATTTTAAGTTCTGGAGTATTAATTAATTATGAAATATTTTGGTGGTTGAAAATTAAGTTTTATATATATATTTTTAATTTCTCTAAGGTGAGGGAACCCAGAGAAACAAATTTCATATTTTTATGATTTTTTTTAATTTTTGGAATTATTTGGGTGGGAAGTTAAGGAAATTCATTTTTTTAAACATTAAAACTTAATTTAAGCCTTTGAAAATTAATATTTTGACTTAGAGGCTTGGTAAAATTATTTGGATGGTTCCTAGATTACTGGAACAAATGTGGCAATTTAGTAAATTTTAATATTTTAGTGATTTTTATCTTTTTTTAATTATTTTAAAATTCTCTTTTAGACTTAAAAATGAAATGTTTATTTTAATTGCCATTTTATTTTCATAAAATTCCACTGATCATGAGGAACTTCTAAAACCATTTTTATAAATTTTTTGCTTGTATTTTAATTACTAAAAATCTTTTTAGTGGTAAAAATGTCTTTTAAATTATAAAATTCAATTAGATGGTTAAATGAATTCATAATGACTTTAAAATTCTTTGGGTAGTCCCTCTTACCCTAAACCACAGTGGAGAATGATTTTTGAGCTATTTACATATTAAGTTTGTTCAAATTAATTCCACTTTAATTTTAGGTTGAAGTGACAGTTAGGTGCATTCTTAAAGATTTAACTCAATTCAAATTTTTTCTAGGGTCCTTTGGTCACAAGTAACCTACCAAAATTTATCTTACATTTTTTATCAATATTTTAATTATTATAATTATTTTACCAAAATAGACACAATATTTTGAAAAATAGGGATCTCCTCATAGAGATCTCCCCTAGTCTTGGAAAAATCAGGGACGATCCCCCATGATAGAGAGGTCAAAACTGCTAAATCTCATGCCATGGTGAAATGTCTAAGCCATTGGAGAATTAAAATATTCCAAACTGTATTTAATTAATTAAAAATATAATATGCTTCAAATAAACTTCAATCCATTTCCACATTGTTCCCTTTTGTTCACTGAGCACTAGAGCATTTTTTTATTTTTATGATTTTTCTACACCAAGTTATAGATTTTTAAAGTTCAGAGAATTAAATAAATTAAAAATTCCCTAATTTTCTATTTAAGGACGTGGTGTTGACTGTATCCTCAGCTGTTCCGAAAGCACATGCAGCGCTTCCTGATTTAATGCCGCAATTTGACTCAGCTCCGCGCTTTATGTATCAAAGGTTTGTCCGGCATAATCCTAGCCATCCATTCATTACACGCGCGATCCGACAACTCCTGGTCATCGTCTTCACCTAGTTCTTCCTGTAAGCCGTTCAGACTAAAACCTTAAGATCTCGAGCTAGACTCAACCAAATCACTTAGGGTTTGTTTCTAGAGCTTCAGCTGGCCTAAATGAACCTATGTATACGGCTAACCTAGCCTGAAATTGACCCAAAATGTATGTAGAATCGAAGTAAGCTCGGGAGGAAGGTGAGGTTCAATACCTCTGTCTAAAAGGGGATGCCTTAATTAGATGGTTATGGCAGCTTCGATTGGTCCCAATGTATTTCTAGATGAAGCCTCTTGCTATGGTGAAATGTCTAAACCTGAATTCGATCAAGACCGATTTCAGGTATTGATCAAAGTATTGTGCAGAGGCTCTCTGTGATGGGGCTTTGATGGGGGATCTTATTCTTTTAGTGCTGTGAAGGTGTGGGTGCAATTAATTGAACTTTGGTGCACAGTGGAGCTGTGGTAAAATGTTTCATGGTTTAGGTAGAAATTTCAATGGGGAAATTGGCTCTGGACAGTGGGGTTCAATGGCTAAGGATGGTGGGCTTGCACTTAGGAGGTCTCAGGGATGCTCTGGGAGCAATTTCACAGAGTGTCCTTGAGAAAATTTCAACACCTCTCTTTTGTCGTGAAGGGTGGTTTTTATAGCATGGCTAATTGGCTAAGCTCAGGGTGCCAATGTGGGTGCTTTAGGCTGCTTAAAGTGAGGGCTGATCAGTGCAATTGATCACTGAGGGGATGCCTCACTGATAAAGCCTAATTTTGGGTTTAAAGGGGTATGGGGGCGCTCGGGCTTAGTTGTTCCAGCGGCTAGGGTGGCTGTTAAGGAAAGGGATGGTGGCTGACAGGCTGATGGGAGGTAAGAGGGGAGCTTAGTGTAATTGATTTCCTGATTTAATGAGGGTTTCTTGGGTTTATGAGTTTAGCCAAAAGATGAGGACCCATTGGTCCCAAGTAAGGGAACTTTGGTACTTGGCTCAATGGGCTTAGATTTGGTTGATCTTATTTGGTCCTTGGGGTCCCAAGGTGGGCTGTGGTGGAGTCAATTTGGTCAAATGAGTTTAATTTAAGTGACATTGGGTCCTGGGCTCAATGTAGTTCATTTTGGGTTTAGGTTGGGATAGGTTTGGTTTGAGCTTAGGTTAGACCAAATTGATTGAGCAATTTGGTGGAAATAATTGTCGCGAAGAGGATTGGAGTGTTTTTGAATTGGTTTGGGGGTTCAATTCTGCTTAATTTGGGTATTTGGCAAATTTGGGACAAGTTGGGCTAGCTTGAGTTTAGGTTGGGCTAGAGTGGGTGTTAGGCACAGTTGATTATTCAAAAAGGTCTAGGGGAATGTGGTGAAGAGTTATCAAAATAAATTGGGTGGTAATTTTGGGATTAGGGCATTCAATTTGGTGTGATTTGATCATGTGTTCAATTTAGGGTAAAATTAGAGATTTTGGATTTGGGTTGACTTGGGTGAGACTTGAGCTCAAATTTGAGGCAATTGAATGTTGCATTTGGCCTAGGGGAGTGTCATGAGAAGTTTAGAATTCAAATTGAGTGGAAATTGATTGACATTAGGTTTAATTTGGGTGAAATGGGTCACTTGGTCAAAATTGGTGATTTTGGAATTCAAGTGAAATTAAACTCAAATGTGGTTCAAATTGGGTTTGGATTTGGTTTTGGTTGAGGCTAGAGATGTTGAATTAAAGTTTAGAATTGAAATTGGGCAAGATTGGGGTCCATTGGGTGAACATTGGGTTTAATTTAGGCAATTTTGGGTTAAATGAGTCAAATTGGGGCTTTTAGTTAAATTGGGCCAAATGAGTCAAATTGGGTCATGTCATAGTTGAGGGAAATGTAATTGGAAATATTTATGAGGTTTTGGAAATTTTTGGGATTTATTAGAAATTTTGGATTTTTGGGCTAGGAGGGGTCTTTTGGTAATTTTGCAAAATTTTGGGTTATTTTTAAAATTTTGGTAAACTTTGGTCAAATTGATCAATTGGAGTGTTGGGGAATATTTTGAAATAATTTTTTGAGAAAATGGTAATTTGGGTAATTTATGGTAAAATTAAGGTTTAGGGGTATTTTAGGTAGATTTAGGTGCAAGTAGTATGGAATTGTTTAGGTTGAGCCATGGACCAAAGGGAACCCTCATTTGGTTCTCTATGTGTTGGTACTAACCAAACCTTAGCTTGGACTAAGAGCTTAGGGAAACCACGCACATGAGTTTCGAAAGAGTAGGGGACCAAAGTAGGATGTGCTTTGTTTAGGGTTGTGAGTGTAAATTGTGTGTATTGTGTAAGCTCCAGACCTCTCAGGGTAAATCTTAAGGTCTGAACACCTATTGGAGACTTCTTCTGGGCCTCCTTATGGTTGGTCTCTTCCTCTCAAAAGCTGGAGGTTAGGCCTTAAGCATATGAAAACTCCCACTGAAGTAAAGTAGATTTGAATTTCTAAAGGAGAAAGTTCCAAGACTAGTCTTCTAAGAGAGTCATCAGGAGAGTCCTATGGCTAGACCCTAGACTGTTGTAAAGAAAGACTAAATCTCGACCAAAAGTGAGGTTAACAAATGGACCGCCAATAGGCGTGGTGTGCTGGGCAAGCACACTGCATGTATTGGTGTTGACCGATGAGATCAAAGAAACCAACACAATTGTCCGAGTCCAAACTCAAGATAGAATATAGATTTAGCGAGGAAGTTTCCGTTGGGATTATCCGGTTGAGACCTTCAGGCCCCAGGAATTCTTGCCGGGGAAAGGGAATGGAATACCATCATTAAGGAGATATGGATTTCAAGTCTCTAAACTCTGAAGGAGCCAGATACGAATCAATTTGAATTTGGAATTTTAATTCGGAATTGCTTTTGAGTTTTTATGGAGTTCATGGAAAGTTAGGATTTATGGAATTTTGAATTTAAAAATTTTACTTTCGTGTGAAATTTTGAGTTTTAAGTGAGTGCATAGGGGGAATCAGAATTTTAGTACCGATCTCGGAAGGTGGGAGTCAGAATTTAAGTACTAATCCCGAAGGATGAGAACTAGAATTTAGGTACCAATCTCAAAAATGAGAATCGAAATTTCGGTATCGATCTCGAAAGATGGGAGTCAGAATTTAGGTACTGATCCCGAAGAATGAGAACTGGAATTTTGGTACCAGTCTCAAAAATGAGAATCGGAATTTCAGTGCTGACCTCGGAAGATGGTAGTCAGAATTTAGGTACTGATCTCGAAATATTAGAACTAGAATTTAGGTAGCAGTCTAAAAAATGAGAATCAGAATTTCAGTACCGATCTCGAGATTTCGTCTATGTGGAAAATTTCTTAGAAGAGAAATGGAAATATATAAAATTTAAGGAATCAAACAACTAAGCTCCGATCCTGGAATTTCATGAGAGGCTGAAAATTTCTCGGAAAAGAAATGGAAATATAGGGAATTTTAGGAATCAGACGGCTAAGCTCCTATCCTAGAATTTCATGGAAGGCAGAAAATTTCTCGGAAGGGAGATGGAAATGTAGGGAATTTAAGAATCAGATGCCTAAGCTCCGATCTTGGAATTTATGGAAGGCAAAAAATTTCTAGGAAGGAAAATGAAAATATAGGGAATTTAAGGAATCAGACGACTAAGCTCTAATCCTAAAATTTCATGGAAGGCTAAAATTTCTCAGAAGGAAAATGGAAATATAGGGAATTTATGGAATCTTTCACCACATTAAGGAGAAATGCTCAGGGACTCACATCCAACTCAAGAAACAGCAGAATATCACCTTAGGAAAGAAAGCACAGGGACTCACATCCAACTCTGGAGGTGACAGAGGGGAAACAGAATTTAAGTACTGATCCCGGGATTTCAAAGATTTGGAGAAAATTTGACGTTAACTTTCGAAGAAAGTAGAATTGGTGTAGTTTAGCTTAGACTGACAACCATTGCAAGGTTTGTGAAATTTTTGTGATTTTTGGAGTTTATGAGAAGCGACATGGGTAAAGTGCTATATTCACGGAAATGAAGGATTTGAGGATGAGTGCATGGACTCAGAGTCTCGAGAGAGAAAATTATCTTATCGTTTGTTTTTTAATTCATCATTTTCTTTCAATTTGTTTCATTAGATTTCATTAGTTTTCATTTTGTTTGATTTCATTTTAAGGCGTTTTGATTTCATGTTCAATTTTATTTTATTTTGTTCCATTTTATCTGATTTTGTCATTATTATTTATTTATTTATTTATTTATTTATTTTACTAATATTTTATTTTTTTTGTATCATTCTTTGTTCATTTTAATTTGGAACCAACATATGTTGCTACGGCTCTCGACCGTTACGTTGAAAAGAAACACTTTTGATATTCCCGGTGAGCTAAGACAGAAATCTTCACTAATATTTGGTGATGGCAGTAGTACAACTGATCATATACTGACAATCATCCAGAAGTCGATCGAGCGTCTGATACACCTAAAATATATAGTCTTTTTATGCACATTTTTATACCTATTTTTAATGATATTGCACTTTAATGGAAGGTATTTTGTGTTTTTCTTACAGGTATGATGAAAATGGATGGTCATGATGAAAGGAGCAAAATTGGATCAAATTTGGAGCAAAAAAAAATGAAAAATGAAAATTTAGGCATTGGCGGCTAAGCGCCGCTGGGCCGGCTCTTAGCCGCCACAGTAAAAATTGAAATCTAAAGGAATTTGGCACCAATTTCAAAGGGGATGGGATACAACACTTGGTGGTAACTTCCATAACTTCATTTGGGCGGCAAGTTTGAATGAATGGGTGCATTCTTTGGTGGATACATTGAATCTGGACACATTTGAAGAGACACCAATGCACCTTTTGGTTTAATGTTTAAAGAGAGGTTTAGGAATGACTAAGTGCTCTTCCACTTGCATTTTGAATAGAGTTTTTATAATATTTTACTTTTATTTTGTGAGAGTTTTTATTAAGAGTAGGAGTAGAGAGTAGAAAAGAGAAAAGGGTCAGAGTGAAGTCTTCTTTTTCCCACTTCTGTTTCTTTTAGTTTAGTTTCTATTGAGTCCGAAGTTTATTCCGAGTCATCTGAGTCGGGAGATCCGCTCCGAGGAGTTGTTTAGTGAAGAGTTAAAGTTTCGTAGGAACTTCCCGAGTCTTCGTGGAGAGAATTTTCGTATAAGTGTTTACTTTTGTTCTTACATTTAGTTTTTTAATTAATACTTGTTTTTGTTTGTTGTTTTTCTTATGGTTTTTAATTTCAAATCAATGTGTTTTGGTATTTTCTCAATGCATTCTGAGTAGTTTACTTTATCTTTTTTCTTTCCTAAATGGAAAAGTAATTAGTTTATGGAGAATTGTTGTGGAAAGTATAAGTGTTTAAAGTTGGAAGAGGTTGTGAAGATTGATTCTGAAAACTTTCTTTACTTCTTAATTTGGCCTGTTAAGTTGTAGAATTTCTTGAGATTATGTAAGATCCAATGCAGTATTATCGCATAAAAGTTAGTAAGAATCACATTCAATTATATGGGCGAGAATCAGTAATCCATATAATCGAATGTAATATTGAAGATATTTTTATGCGAAGGGAGTAAAATTAGTGGATTTTGGAGTGACAAGCTAAAACTCCCAAATTTGGTTTAAAGTTTTGAGTTTTGTTATGAGAAGTTAGCTCCTAGTTGGTGAGAATCGAGGGACCTCTAGAGTGAGAGACTGGTATCTTCCCTGCCTAACCATGTTCAAAATGATAAAAATTTCAAATTAACCTATGTCTTTATGTAACCAAGTAAGGGTAAAGAACACATTTGCTTCTCGTCATCACAATAAATTTAAATACTTCAACAATAATACTTTAATAATTATTATTACTTCATAAAAGGAAAGAAAAAGATATTATAGTTAATAGTGTTTTACATACATTGTTATTAGTTATTATAATTTTAATTTCTTGGTTAACATTTTATTAAGGAAATTTCAAAAGACAAATCAACTTTCAAAACTTTTCAAAATCAAGACATACTTTCAAAAGCCATTAAAAAAAAGTAAAAAGATAATTTCTGATTCCTTTAAAGATTTTCATCTTTTCCCTGTGGGTTCGATATCTAGGGGCTTAATCAGAAAGTCCTATATTACTTGATAAACGATACGTATCTTTGCGTAGTATCCCATATTATAAAAATCATAATTTTCATATCTAAATCATCAGCACATATATATACCAGTGTGGGACCATGTTTTTTGGCGCACATATATTTATCCGTCGGGGATCAAGTTTCTGGCGCCGTTGCCGGGGAAAAATAATTAAATTGCATTTTAAAGAGAATTAAGAAATTTTAAATTTTTACTTTTCTTTGTTTTTGTTAGTGTGTTTTGTTTTGTTTTATTTTGTTGTTGTATGCGTAGTTCAGGTTCTGATGGACTTGTGCCTTACGATTCCGAATTAGAAAGAACTATCAGAAAAATAAAAAAAAATAAAAATAGAGAAAAGATAAAAATATTCAAGAAATGACAAATCATCAAAATCAAAATGTAGGCATCCATCAAGAATTAAGACCTTTAAGAGATTATGTTAACCCTACAGTAGATGAACTTCGTTGTAGTATTCAAAACCCCGCTTATACCGCTAATTTTTTTGAGCTTAAACCCTGCTATTATCCAAACTAGTGTCTAATAATCAGTTTGGGAGCAACAACGTAAGATCCTAATTTGCATCTTGCTAATTTTCTAAAGTTGTGTGCTACTTTTAAATATAATGGTGTTTCGTATAATGCTATTAGACTTAGACTTTTTCCTTTCTCACTAAGGATAAAGCTAAAATATGGTTACATTCGTTACCACACTGGATCAATAAGAACTTGGGGTGAATTGTCACAAAAATTCCTTGCTAAATATTTTCCACCATCTAAGATCGCTAAGTTGAGAAATGATATAACATCTTTTTGTCGACTGAAGGGGAATCAATATATGAAGCATGGGAAAGATTTAAAGATCTCCTCAAGAAATGTCCACATCATGCGATACCAGTATCAGGTTAATAATTCAAACTTTTTATAATAGATTAGTTGGATCTCTTAGATCAATCATCGATGTCGTCACTGTGGATCATTAATATCTAAACCATTTTCTCGATGCTTATACTTTAATCGAAGAAATGGCTACCAATAATTTTCAATTTCCTTCGAAAGGTTAAATCCTAAAAAGGTAGCCGAGTGTTTATGAAAATGATGCTTTTACAATGTTAAGCAAATCAAGTTGCCGCTCGTATCAAGGAAGATGATTCAATTTGGGATGAATTTTTCTCACCAAATCTCATGATCGAAGAAAATTCATTAGTGCCATATGGTTGATTCTTATTCTTCACCGTAAACCGTGAATGCTATAATCAAACCTAATAACCCATATTCCAATTATTATAACCCAGGTTGGAAGAATCATCCAAATTTTAACTGGAATAACAATAATCAAGGTGGTGTTAATCAACAATGGGGGAACCACCAAGTGAACACATTGGGAAATTGGAACAACCAAGTTAATAATAATAAAAGATTAACTTATCCTTCTAATTATAACAATGCTTTACAATTAAAGGAGAAGTTGTCTATTGAAGAAGTAGTATCACATATGAGAAATCAATTACAAATTCAAGGAGCAACCATCAGAAATATTAAAAATCAATTGGAACAAATTGCAAATGCCTTAAGTAATAGATCCCAAGGAATGCTTGTCGGCATATTTTTAGGTTGTGTGGTATTTTTGAAAAAGGGGTCGCCTACAGAAATTGTCGGCGAATTTTATATTTTAAATTTAATTTAAATATATACATATAATTTAGAAAGTAGCATTTGATTTTGAAAATAATTTTAAGTTTGAAAATCTTAAGATATGAAATCAAACTGATCTCACATCCCGAATAGTTTACATAAACGAGCACGACACCACAAAACCATGTATCTACCCCGAAGAATGTACACACTGCTTGCGGTAATGGGGCTCGATTAAATAAACTAGAAGATTTAGTGACATCCGTTTGGTCTACGAACCAATTTTATAAGCCGACAGCTTCCTCGCTTAATATGAAAGCATTAAACGGGTTTATATTACCCAGGTTCTTAAAATTCCCTATAAGGGCAAGCCCCTATAGTGAATTACATCTTAAATGACGGGAATCACTTAAGAAAACTCTCGATAATAATCGATAATTCTACTCTCAAGAATTTCAAAGTTTAAGTTTTCAAAGGATTGAATTTTGGAATTTCAATAGGGAATGGATCAAGTTTGGAATATTTTATTTTGGGATTCAAGGAAGAAAGGTAGGAGAAATCACAGATTTGAAGCGAACTTCTGTAATTTCCCAACTATCCTATTGTTAGGCTTGGATTTAGGAAAGTCCTAATGTTATCTGATATTTCAATCTTGCCAATTTTAATTAATTTGGACTTATATTTGTATGATAAAATCATACAAATAGCCTTCAAGATGCGAGGGTTTATGTCGTATCAAACGACTACCTCTGAGTCCTAAGACCGGTTACAGGCTTAATTTACATGACATGAGCATGCAAATGCCTAACGAAGAGTTGAGGATTTATGTTGCACTGTGCAAACTACCTCGAAATCCTATGGCTTAGTTATTTAATTCTAAGAAAGTTTTGTCAAGTAGACTCGAGTTTTGTTGATGACGATGGCCGTGCCGCCCACCATGCTCCGAGCTCCTTGTTGTTGCGAGGTTTAATTATAGAAGTCATAAATCGGAGATGAGAAAAGTGTTTTCGTTTGTGAGAAAATCTTAATTTCCAAGTGTTTTTTATATTTTATTTAAAACAAATCTTAAAGTTGATTATAACAACACCTGTTAAGATCCCACTGTTCCATCCTTCCGACATCGTTATTTTTATCGGATTCACTTAGTCCAGATGAATTTACTAAACTCAATCGAATGAGTTCCACACTTTCATTTAGCATCGTGGGAAATCCCGTTAAGAACACGTAGGTTACATCATCCGAGGTATTCCCAATCATCCAACAAGACGTTTTAATTTAGTTGTAATCGTAGTTTTGTGTTCCGTTTCGTGATTAAATTTCGAGTTGTTTTATATTTTGAAATGTTGTAGCAGTGCATTTTATCTCGCAATGACTTTTAATTTAGTTTTGGTTTCGGCTTTGGACTATCCTAAAGGTGTGGGTTTTCATGCAATAGCTTGTTTATCATGCAAGAAAAGTAAGTGCGATGCGATCGAATAAATTGCGAATAAGGTAAATTGCAAGAAAGTAAATCGCAATAAAATAAAAGCGTACTCGGAGGGTCTTCCCGTCATCCCAGCTGCACTTAAACACAATTTAGAATATTTAAGCAAGTTCCTAAGTAAAGCTAAGGGAAGGGTTATGGTTTTCTACCAAGTTCCTAATCATATAGCTAGTCATTTCCTACGACGTCTAGTGTTCTTGTGTTTTAGTTTAAGGACGATTTTCTTCATCAAAGAACAATTAAGTTCAATTGTTCTCATAAACATCCTATCATATCGAGAAAGTGTTTAAGAAGAATCTTAAACATCCTTTCAATATTGCTTAGAATTGTTTTAAGTCCAAATGAATTTAATCATACAAATGAATTAATCGTCCGAGAATTCAAGTTTTGTTATCTTGCTTCAATGAACTGTGACATTCGAATATCCTATAAGTGAAGTGACACTTCATTTAACGTTTCGTTTAGGAGTTATGATAACAAAAAGCTTTCGTGGCAAATCGGTGTTCAACCTGGTTTGTGATTTAATTTCAGCTAATAGGTTTAAATTTGGAATAGTTGTTCAAATTGCTTTTGGATTTATTTTGAATTCTTTATATTTTAAGTGATGTTTAATTTAATTTAATTTAATTTTAATTTAATTTAATTTGGTTTAGTTTTTAATTTTTATTTAATTTTATTTATTTAATTTAATTTTAATTTTATTTTAACTTGATTTTATTTTTTATTTTTAATTTAATTTAATTTAATTTAATATGTTTTAATTTAATTTAATTTAATTAATTTAATTTAATTCAATTTAATTTAATTTGTTTAATTTAATTTAATTTAATTTAATTTAATTTAATTTAATTTGTTTGATTTAATTTAATTTAAACTTTAATTTAATTTTATTTTTAATTTTAATTTAATTTAAATTTAAAAAGAGTTTAATAATTTAACTTTAATTTAATTTAATGATTAAGTCTTTTAACATTTTAAATCTTAAATTTGAATTATCATTTTAATTAGGAATTAAATATTATTGAGATGATTAATTTAGGGATTCTTAGATTAAAGAACAAATCTCTTCCTAATAATATCCCTATTTTAATAATTACAATTTTATTATTCTTCCAAATTTAATTAATTATTTGATTAAGGCTTATTTTAATTATTTTTAAATTGTTTAATAAGTTTGTATCCCTTAATTATTTAAATTTCAATCATCCAAATCAGATTAAGATCAAATATTTTACTTTTTTATTAAGCCTAAAATTTTAATTAAGGGTTAAAATTTTAATTACCATTTTGCTCTTCAAGCTTAATAATTTCATAACTCACTAAATCGAGCTTAAATGAACTCGAAATTTTTACGTAACTTCACTCATACGTCAATAAAGGCATACTGAGAGGAGAAAATGTGATTTTTCTCGTATTTAATTTAATTATGTAATTATTTTTGGTGAAAAATGTAGATTTCTAATGAAAATTTAATAATATGACCAAGTGAAAGTTTCTATACATAAGAAAATTATGGGACATTCCTAATAACCGTGAGGACCACTTGACCAATTTTGGTGATTTTTTGAATTATATTCTTTTTATTATAATTATTTTAAGTTTTGGAGTATTAATTAATTTAAAAATAAAATAAAGGTTGAAAAATGAATTTTATATTTTTCAAAAATCTCTCTCGATATCAAGGAAATCGTAGAATCAATTTTTACAATTTTCTGATTTTTCCTTGATTTATTAGAATTATTTTAGTGGAAATGCTAAAAAATACATTTTTTTTATTTAAAATTACCTTAGGGCTTTAAAATTTAATATCTCATCAAATGTGACTCTAAGAAAAATATGGGGTTTGTTCCTTAAGTGATTAAAATTCAAAATGTGACATTTTGGTGAATTTTATTATTTTTATGATTTTTATTATTTTTTAATTATTAAAATATTAAAATAATACAAAAAATCAACTTTTTTAGAAAATTATAATTTTATTTTTCTTAAATTCCCCGATATCGTAGAGGCTCCAAAACCAATTCTGGTGAATTTTTGAAAAGTATTTTGAAAGTTATGAATTTTTAAAGTTTAAAATGGCTAGATGGCTTAATCAACCCATTTAGTAGGCTAACCAAGTCCAATCGACTTCAAATTTTTATGGTGGGTTCCTCCGATCCTAAAGGTCGACTGGAGAATTGATTTCAAGCCAATTTGATGTATGATTAGTTCTAATTAATTAGGGACCTATTTTGGGTGTTTAAGCCAATTAGGATTATTCCAAGTGGATTAATTCAAAACCTATTTTTCCTAGGGTCCTCTAGTCATAAGAGACATCACAAAAGTTTCCTAGAATTTATTTCACAATATGCTAATTATTGGATTTAAAATACTCAAAACAAGAATACTGAATTTGAAAAATCAATAACTTCTCATAGGATGGCCTTCGACTTCGGAAAATTCGAGGAATGTTCCCAAATTCAGAGGCTTCAAAAGCCCTATGGTCTCATGCCATGGTGAATTTCCTACATGCATGGAGAATTAAAACAATACAGAGGGGAAATAAATCATTAAAAAAAAATACTTAATGAAATTAAATGATTTCTTTTCCACATTATTCTCCTCTGTTCACTGAGCAAGAGGGTATTTTTATTTTATTTTTCTGATTTTTCTACACAAAGTTATGGATTTTCAAGTTTAGTGAATTAAATAAATCGAAAAATCCCTATTTTTCTATTTATCCGAGTCGGCGCGCCGCGTCAACCTTAACATCTCCGAAGCGCGCCGCGCGGCGCTCTCGATTCGACGCCGCCATCCGACTTAGCGCTCCGGGGGCCCGCTGTATCGTTCCGTCTCCTCATCCGGCGCGATCCTGGCCGTCTGTCCGCGTGTATGGAATGAACGGCATCCGTTCATCGTCCCCAAGCGTCCTCATCCGAGAGCCGTCCACACTAAAACCCTAAGAACTCACTCATTTCTCAACGGATTTTCGTGTTCTTATGCTCTATGGATTCGTCTCGAAGAGACGAATACATCTATACGATGATCATGCATTGAAATTAAAGCATTTGAAATAGAGAATCTCCGTAAGCTCGGGATAAAGAATTAGCTCATACCTTTGCTCGCAGAAGTGTGGCTTCAATCCGAGGGTTGTGTCACCTTCGATCGCGTCCCGTAGAAGCTCCGCGATGAAGTCTCCCGGTCCGGTGAATCGCTCATCTATGAAAGTGACCACAGCAGATCACAAATCTTCGGAGGCCGGAACAACCGGGTGGCCCTGAGATGGGGCTTTCGCTGGGAAACTTCTCCTCTCGTCTAGTGAAGGTGTAGGGCCGACCAATTCGAAGATCGGCTCATCGTGGCAAAGTGTCCCTGGTTTTGGGTGAAATTTCAGCTGAGAAATCGGGTTCCGTTGGCGGGGATTGAGGGCAAATTGACACCTGGGATCAACCGCTCTAAGTATGGAGTAGGGCTCGGAGCAATTTTGCGTAGTTTCGACAAGGTTTGTGCAACTCTCTTCCATGGTCGCGAGGGGGCTCGAGCTTGAAATAGAGGTGGGCCGGAGAGGCTCACGGGGATGGTCAAGGGTCGGGATCACCAGCCTAGTCAAGGAAGAATAGCCGCAATGGCCACCGGGGATGGGGCGACTCGACGAGTGAGAATTCCAAGCTCGGGCTCACATGTGAGCTCTCGGCCCGGTGGTTTCCGGCGGCCGGCCGGCCGTGGTCGAGTCACCTCAAGGTCGTGGAGGTCGTGGCCGGGTTTAGTGTAGGCAATTGGCAAATGCCATGTGTCAAAAGCTTGATTTAAAATGGAATGGGAGAAGGCCAATTTTGGCTTGATTTGGTCAAGTCCACTGTTAACCTCATTTTTGATGAGGTCTTCCTTTTCTTCTTTTTAGTGCTTAGGATTTAGCCTTAGGCTTTTCCTTTGACTATCTTAGAGGACTAGAATCGGGACCCGCCTTTTAGAAATTCAAACCACTTCTAAACTCCCCGCAAACTCCACAAACTCGACTATAGACCCCTAATCACCTGTGAGGGTCGAAATCAAATATGGAAGTTTAAAGGACGAGTTCCTATGGACTCTTCGGCCTTAGATCTGCCTCGGTGGCCCGGTCCGATGAAGGGGCCGACATACACTACACCTACACACTACATTTCCACACACTTCCTAAAACCACACCCATACCCAACTTCGACCTCCCCGACTCATGTAGTGATTCACATGGATGGTCCTTAACCCCTAAGCCCTCGGCTAAGAGGGTTAGGAACAACATAAATGAATGCCTCAAATGAGTCCTTTCATGGCTCATATGGGCTTGAAATGGCTTCATGGCTCAACCAAAATGATTTCTTTCCACCCAAATTCACCCAATCTTCAATTTCCCAAATTTTCAATTTTCGACCCCCGGACCCTACACCTACTAAACCTACCCAAAACCCTCGAATTACCCAAATTTTTGCAAAATCTCCAAATTACCTAAAATTTTCCAAAATCAATCCCAAACACCTCCACATCACTCAAATTGATCATCCATACCCAAAAATACCAAAAATTCCAAAAATACCCCCCAATACCCTCCAAATACCCAAAATACCCTTCTTGCCTAAAAATCCAAAAATTCAGAAAATTCCCAGAAAATTCCAGAAAATCCCAAATATTCCCAATTTCATTTTGTCCAACTACACCATGGGCCAATTTTGTCAATTTACCCTACTTTTGTCAAAACCCCCAAATCGACCCATTTTAACCCAAAGTGGACCCAATGTCAAACCAAACATACCCAATTGACCCCAATTTTGGTCCAATTCAATTCTAAACTTCAATTCAACATTCCCAATACCAATTTAGACCAAATCCAAGTCCAATTTGATTGACATTTGGATCCAATTTCACTTTGGGCCTTAAAGCCCAAATTTGGACCCATGACCCAAACATTAGCCCAAACTAACCCAATTCAACTCCAATTAACCCCAAATCTTTTCTAAACCTTCCTTAACATCCTCATAAACAAAACACTAACATGATTTGCCCAAGATTTTGACCCAAACCCCACTCAAATTCAACCCAAAATCAAAAAGCCCAATTTCGACCTAAACCCAAATCTAACCCAAATAGGCCCAAACCTCAAAATTAAAACCCAACCAAAGCCAAAAACCTCTTTGAAACACTCCCATAAACATTTCTTAATATTTATTTTACATCAATTTCAACCCTAGCCCAACATTGGCCTAAGTTAGCCCAATTTGACCTACATTGGCCCATTCACCAAAAGAATTCAAATCCAACCCAATTCAAGTCCAAACTACCCCAAATTTGCTTCAAGTCACTCATGACACATCCATGAGCTAAACCCAATAATTATTTGGCCCAACCTCTTTACAAAATTTCATCCCAAAATCCATTTTTAAAATTCAAGAGCCCACTTTCCTAATCCATCTTAAAAACCCATCTAAAACCCTTTCAAAAAAGCCCAAAATTCTTCCAAGGCCCATATGACATTTCCCCTCATCATACTTTCAATTAAAATCATCCCTAAGTCCTAAATTCATCATCAAATAATTCCAAATCAAGCCTCATGCCAAATCACCCCTAAATACCAAAATTTTCCTTAAATCCATTTCCATGAAATCGACTTTACTTTTCCCAAGCCAAATGGAGCCATGGAGCCATGCATAAGCCATATGCAAGCCATGAGAGCCTCTTTACATGTCACCATGCCATTTTGGGCAAAAGGAGGAGGCTCTTTCCTTAACTCCTAAAGGTGGTTAACCACTTACATGATTCCACTAAACCATGCTTAAGCCTAATCGTACTTGGATTGTGACTTCGACCCCACTAATCAAGCCGATCCAAATCACTTTCTCCTCACCTTAAACCAGCCTCGGGTGGTGCACCTAGCCCAAATGGGTGGGTCGACCCATTTAGGTCCAAATCTAGCCATGCCCCATTCCACTTTGGATCAAAGCCTTTACACATGTCCATGGCCAATCGATTGCACAAACCTCCAAACTCCCGACCCACCCGACCCCGAGGGTGACCCATGCTCTGGCCGGGCCAGCCACAAGCCGCCGGAAAACACCATGGCCGAGAGCTCACATGTGAGCCAACATTGAAATTCTCACTCGCCGAGCCGCCCCATCCCTAGTGGTCACCATGGCCGATCTTCTCCTCACCAGAGCAAACTCGATCCCAAGCCCTAACTCTCCCCGGGAGGCCCCCACCACTTCTATTTAAACTCCACCCCTCTCGGCCATAAGGAGAGCCAAGCACAAACCCCGCCGAAACTCGCCAAAATTGTTCCAAACCCTTCACCATCCTTAGAGCAGCTTGATCCCCGTTGTCAATTTGCCCTAATCCCCACCAACCGAGCCCAATTTCTCAACCGAAATTCCACCCAAAACCAGGACACTTTGCCACAAGCTGAGCCAATTCCCAAATCGGATCGGGCTCTACACCTTCACCGGACCAAGGGAAGGTGTGCACCACCAAAAGCCCCATCTCCAAAGCCACCCAGCTGCTCCACCTCCAAGCTTTGTGATCGGGCCTGGTCGAAATCATATCCGGACAACCACTGCACCGAGAGACTTCATCCGGAGCTCACGGGACCCAATCGAAGGTGCAACAACTCTCGATC
Source organism: Papilionanthe hookeriana x Papilionanthe teres (assembly GCA_022702705.1). NCBI lineage: Eukaryota > Viridiplantae > Streptophyta > Magnoliopsida > Asparagales > Orchidaceae > Papilionanthe > Papilionanthe hookeriana x Papilionanthe teres. The sequence continues at coordinate 59,108,663 of CM040432.1, read as the reverse complement.
GAAGCCACACTTCTCCGAGCTAAGGTACGAGTTAACTATCCATCCCGAGCTTCCGGAGATTCTCCATTTCAAATGCCTTAGTTTCAATGCATGTTAGCCGTATAGATGTGTTCGTCTCTTCAAGACGAATCCATGAAGTATAAGAACATGAAAATCCATCGAGAATCGAGTGAGATCTTAGGGATTTAGTGTGGACGGCTCTCGGCGAGAACACTGGGGACGATGAACGGATGCCGTCCATTCGATACACGCGCGCACGGACGGCCAGGATTGCGTCGGACCGGAGAGACGGTACGAGAACCGCGGGGCCCGGCCGCCGACTCGTGTGGCGGCGTCGAATCGGAGCGCGACGCGTGTGCGTTCGGAGCCGCCGAGGTTTCACCGGCGCCGCGTGGATAAATAGAAAATTAGGGTATTTTCTTATTTATTTAATTCCCTAAACTTCAAAAATCCATATCTTTGTGTAGAAAAATCACAAAAATAAAATAAAAATACCCCTCGTCGCTGAATGAGAGGAGAATAATGTGGAAAAGAAATCATTTAATTTAATTAAGTATTTTATTTTTTATGATTTATTTACTCTCCGCATACATTTAATTCTCCATGCATGTATACAATTCACCATGGCATGAGACCATAGGGCTTTAAAGCCTCCGAACTTGGGAACATTCCCCGAATTTTCCAAGGTCGAGACCATCTCCGTGAAAAGTTATTTATTTTTCAAATGCATGTTGTTGTTTTGAGTATTTTAATTCCAAAAATTAGCATGTTGTGAAATAAATTCTAGAAATATTTGGTGATGTTCCTTATGACTGGAGAACCCTAGGAAAAATAGGACTTCGAGTTAATGCACTCGCATTAACCCTAATCGGCTTAAACACCCAAAATAGGTCTTTAATTAATTAGAGTTAACCAGGTATCAAATTGACTTGAAATCAATTCTCCACTCGACCTTTAGGATCGAGGAATCCACCATAAAAATTCGAGGTCAATCGGACTCAAGTTAGCCCCACTAATTGGGTCGATTAAGCCACTTAGCCATTTTAAACTTTAAAAATTCATAACTTTTAAAATACTTTTTAAAAAATTCACCAAATTGGTTTTGGAGCCTCTCCGATATCGAGGGAACCTAAGAAAATTAAAATTTCAATTTTCTAAAAAAGTTGATTTTTAATAATATTTTAATATTTTTAATAATTAAAAAATAATAAAAATCACAAAAATAATAAAATTCACCAAAATGTCACATTTTGAATTTTAATCACTTAGGAACAAATCCCACATTTTTCCTAAGTCTATTTAGTGAGATATTAAATTTTAAAGCCCTAGCGGTAATTTTAAAATTAAAAAAAAATGTATTTTCTAGCATTTTCACTAAAATAATTATTATAAATCATAGAAAAATCGGAAAATTGCAAAATTTGATTCTCTCGTTTCCTTGATATCGGAGAGATTTTTGAAAAATATAAAATCCATTTTTCAACATTTATTTTATTTTTAAATTAATTAACACTCCAAAACTCAAAATAATTATAATAAAAATAATATAATTCAAAAAATCACCAAAATCGGTCCAAGTGCTTCTCTCGGTCATTAGGAATGTCCCCTAATTTTCTTAAGGACTGAAACTTTCCCTCGGTCATGTTATCAAATTTTCCTTAAAAATCTCTATTTTCCACCAAAAATAATTATATAAATAAATTAAATATAGAAAAATCACATTTTCTCCTCTCATGTCTTTATTGACATATGAGTGAAGTCACATAAAAATTTCAAGTTCATTTGAAGTTCAATTTAGATGAGTTATGAAATTATTAAGCTTAAAGGGTAAAATGGTAATTAAAATCTTTAATCCTTAATTAAAACTTTAGGTTTAATAAAAAGTCAACAAGTAAAATATTTGATTTTAATCTGGTTTGGATGATTGAAATTTAAATAATTAAAGGGTAGAAACCCATTAAATAATTTTAAAATGATTAAACTTTAATTAAATAATAGATTAAATTTGGAGGAATAATGAATTGGAATTATTAAAATAAGGGATCTTTATTAGGAAGAGATTTATTCTTTAATTTAAAAATCCCTAAATTAATTATATCAACTAATACTCAATTTTTAATTAAAATGATAACTCAAATTTAAAATATTTAAAGACTTAATTAAATCATTAAAATCTTTTGAAATTTCAATTAAAATTAAAAATAAAGTAAATTAAAGATAAATTAAATTAAGATTAAATTAAATTTAATAATTAAATTAAATTAAATTAAATAATTAAATTAAATTAAATTAAAATTAAATTAAATTAAATTAAACAATTAAATTAAATTAAATTAAATAATTAAATTAAATTAAATTAAATAATTAAATTAAATTAAATAATTAAATTAAATTAAATTAAATTAAATTAAATTAAATAATTAAATTAAATTAAATTAAATCAAATTAATTAAACATCAAATCAAATTAAATTAAATTAAACTAAATATAAAGCAACTTCAACACTATTCCAAATTTAAACCCTTTAACTTAAATCAAATCACTTAATACTAATTTACCCTCGAAAGCTTTGATTATTATAACTCCTAAATAGAACATCAAATGAAATGTTATCTCACTCATAGGATATTCAAATGTCCTAGTTCACCGAGCAATTTAACAAGACTGAAAACCTCGGATGATCGATTCATTTATATAATTAAATTCATTTGGACTTAAAACAATCCTAGAAATATTGAAAAGATGTTTAAGATCCTTCTAAGCACTTCCTCAATATGATAGGATATTTATAAGAACGATCGAGTTTGATTATTCTTTGATGAAGAAAATCGTCCTTAAACCAAAACCCAAAGAACCTAGACGTCATAGGAGATGACTAGCTATAGGATTAGGAATTTGGTAGAAAACCATAACCTTTCCCTTAGCTTTACCTGAGAACTTGCTTAAATATGCTAATCGTGTTTTAAGTGCAGATTGGGATGACGGGAAGACCCTCCAGTACGCATTTGTATTATTGCAATTTACTTTCACGCAATTCATTTTCCAACAATTTACATTATTGCAATTTACTTTATTGCAAATGCATTTATTTTTCTTACATGATAAACAATCGTTGCATGAAAACCCACACCTTTAGGATAGACCCTAAAACCGAAACCAAAATTAAGTTAAAAGTCATTGCAAGATAAAATTCACCGCCACAACATTTCAAAATATAAAACAACTCAAAATTTAATCACAAACGAACACAAAATTACAATTACAACTAAATTAAAACGTCCTGTTGGATGATCGGGAATACCTCGGATGATGTAACCTACGTGTTGCTAACGGGATTTCCCACTGGTCTAAATGAAAGTGTGGAACTCATTCGATTGAGTTTAGCAAATTCATCCGGACTAAGTGAATCCGATAAAAATAATGATGCCGAAGGATGGAACCGTGGGATCTTAACCGTGTCGTTATAATCAACTTTAAGATTTGTTTTAAATAAAACATAAAAAACACTTGGAAAATTAAGACTTCTCTAAATCAAAACACTTTTCTCATCTCCCGATTTATGATTTCTAAAACTAAACCTCCGCAATAACAAGGAGCTCTGAGCATGGTGGGCAAGCACGACCATCGTCATCAAGAAAACTCGAGTCTACTTCAACAGAAACTTTCCTAGAATTAAAACAACCAAGCCATAGGACTTCGAGGTAGCTTCGCTCTAGTGCAACATAAATCCTCAACTCTTCGTTAGGCATTTCGTATTGCAAATTAAGCCCTAACCGGTCTTGAGATTCCGAGGTAGTCGTCCGATACGACAATAAACCCTCACATCTTCTAAAGTTATTTGTTTGATTTTATCATACAAATATAAGCCCTAATTAATTGAAATCGGCGAGATCGAAATATCAAATAAACATTAGGACTTTCCTAAATTCAAGTCAAACGATAGGATAGTCGGGAAATTATCGAAGTTCACTTCGAATCGTTGATTTCTCCTACCTTTCTTCCTTTGGATTCATAAAACAAAATGTTCCAAAAATTTGATCCATTCCCTATCGAAACTCCAAAGTTCAATCTTTGAAAACCTTAAACTTTGAAATTCTCGAGAGCGAGAATCATTGATTATTATCGAGAGTTTTCTTAGGTGATTCCCGTCACTTAAGATGTAATTAACTATGGGGCTTGCCCTTATAGGAATTTTAAAGAACCTGTGTAATATAAACCCCGTTTAATGTTTTCATATTAAGCGTGGGAAACTTGTCGGCTTATAAAATTGGTTCGCAGACCAAACGGATGTCACTAATCTTCTAGTTTATTTAATCAAGCCCCACCATCAAGCGATGTGTCTATCCTTAGGGATAGAGTACACGGCTTAGTGGTGCGGTGCTCGTTTATATAAACTATTTGGGATGTGAGATCGGTTTAATCTCATATCTTAAAACCTTCAAATTTAAAATTATTTTCAAAATCAAATACTAATTTTCAAATTATTTATTTTAATTAAATTAAAAATTCGCCGACAGATTTCTGTTAAGCGACCCCTCTTCAAAATAAAACACGACCCTAAAAAAAAATAAGCCGCACATCCACCCTTTGGGCTTGGTTCACCCTTCAAGGTGGCTTTGGGTGCTGTGAGGAGTCAAAGGAATCAGCTGGTTTGACATGGAGAAGTCCTTATCCAAATATATTTGGATTAAATTCAGGCTAAGGGAATCATGGTTAAGGCTAATGACTTTAGGAGATTAAGGAAAGAGTCTCCACTTTTGCCCAAAATGGCATGGTGACATGTAAAGAGGCTCTCATGGCTTCCATGTGGCTATGTCATGGCTTCATGGCTCATCTTCGCTCAGGAAAAGTTAAGTCAATTTCATGGAAATGGGTTTAAGAAAATTTTGGTATTTTGATGGGAATTTGTATGGGGCTTAATTTGGAATGGCTTCACTGATGAGTTTTGAAACTTAGGGATTGATTTAATTGAAAATATGGTGTAGAGCAATTGTCGTATGGGTTTTGGATTGATTTTGGCCCTTTGGATTTTGGTGGAGATGGGCTTTAGGAAGGTTTCATGTAAGTGGGCTTTTAAGTTTCAAAGTGAATTCATGGATGGGAATTTTGTAGAAGTTTGGGCCAAATAATTGTTGGGTTTGGTTTAGGGATATGTCATGAGTGATTTGAAATGAGTTTGGAGTGATTTAGGTTTTTAATTGGGTTGGATTTGGGCCTCTTTGGTAAATGGGCCAATGTAGGTCAAATTGGGCTAACTTGGGCCAATGTTGGGCTAGGGTTCAAATTGATGTAAAATTAATGTTGGGAAATGTTTATGGGAGTGTTTCAAAGAGGTTTTGGCTTTGGTTGGGCTTTGATTTTGCGGTTTAGGCTTATTTGGGTTAGGTTTGGGTTTAAGTCAAAATTGGGCTTTTTGGCTTTGGGTTGAATTTGAGTAGGGTTTGGGTCTAAATTTTGGGTAAATCATGTTAATGTTTTGTTTTTAGGGATGTTAAGGAAGGTTTAGAAAAGATTTGGGGTTAATTGGAGTTGAATTGGGTGAGTTTGAGTTAAGTTTGGGTTATGGGTCCAAATTGGGCTTTAAAGCAAAAAGTGAAATTGGATCCAAATGTCAATCAAATTGGATTTGGCTTTAGTATAGATTGGTGTTTGGAATGTTGAATTGAAGTTTAGAATTGAATTGAACCAGAATTTGGGTCAATTGGATAGGTTTGGTTTGACATTGGGTTCACTCAGGGTTAAAATAGGTCAAATTTGGGGTTTTGAGAAAAGTAGGGTAAATTGACAAAATTGGCCCATGGTGTAGTTGAACAAAATGAAATTTGGAATATTTGGGATTTTCTGGAATTTTCTGGGAATTTCCTAATTTTTGGATTTTTTGGGTCAATAGGGGTATTTTGGGTATTTGGAGGGTATTGGGAGGTATTTTTGGAATTTTTGGTATTTTTGGCTATGGATGATCAACTTGATTGGTGAGGAAATGTTCAAGGTTAATTTTGAGGAATTTTGGGTGATTTGGAAATTTTGAAAAATTTGGGTAATTTCGAGAGCTTTGGGTAAGCTAGACGGGTGTAGGGTCCCGGGGTCAAAAATCGAAAATTTGGAAAATCGAAGATTAGGTGAATGTAAGTGGAATGAAATCATTTTGGTTGAGCCATGAAGCCATATCAAGCCCACATGAGCCATGAAGGACTCATTTGAGGCATCCACTATGTTGTTCCTAACCTCTTAGCGAGGGCTTAGGGGTTAAGGACCATCCATGTGAATCACCTACATGAGTCGGGAGGTCGAGTTGGGTATAGGTGTGGTTTTAGGAGGTGTGTGAAAGTGTAGTGTATAAATGTAGTGTATGTGTAAGTCGGCCCTCACTGGATCAAGGCCAGCAGGGGTAGTCCTAAGGCCAGAGAGTCACATAGGAACTCATCCTTTAAACTCGCACATTTGATTTCAACCTCCAGGTGATTAGGGTGCTATAGTCGAGTTTGTGGAGTTTGTAGGGAGTCGAGAGGTGGTTTGAATTTCTAAGTGGTGGGTCCGGTTCTAAACCTTTAGGATAGTCGAAAAGAAAAGCTCTAAGGCTAGATTCTAAGTATCTTAAAGAAGAAGAGAAGACCTCATCGAAAATGAGGTCGACAAATGGATCCCCAATAGGTGTGGTGAGTGACGGAGCACACCGCGCGTATTCGGTGTTGACTAAAGCGATCAACGAAACCATCACGAAAGTCCAAGTGACAAACTTAGGACAAAGTAGAAGAGTTCCGGTTGGGGAGTGTCAAGTATATCTCCGAGACTGGAGATCCACGAACTCTCGCCTGGGAAAGGAAAAGGAGGTGAATCCCAAATCACATGACCTAGGGGAATTTTGATTTAGATTTTATTTTGTTTCAATTTAAGTTTTGATGTGTGAGCTTAGATTTCAATTTGGAGTTTTAATTTAAATTGAGGTTTTGTCAAATTAATTTGAAGGGATTTGATTTGAAATGAAAATTGGAATTTTGTGGTTTTAGATGTAACATCTTCAACCTCAAAAGACAATTGAATTGATTGGATTGAATCATTACAATGAGAAGAAATCTCAGAGCAATGCGGTATTGGATGTAAAATCCTTAACCTCAAGGGTTTGATTTTGATGTATTTCATTGCAATAGGGAATGAATCCTAAAGCAATGCAGCCTCGGATGTAAAATTATTGATATATTTTGATTTAACTCTTAATGATTTGTTAAGTGATTTTAATTTAATTTGATTTTAATTTAATTTAATTTAATTTTATTTAATTTTAATTTAATTTTAATTTAATTTAAATTTAATTTAATTTAATTTAATTTAATTTTAATTTAATTTAATTTTAATTTAATTTAATTTTATTTAATTTAATTTTAATTTTAATTTAACTTTAATTTTAATTTTAATTTAATTTAATTTAATTTAATTTAATTTTAATTTTAATTTTAATTTTAGCTTCAATATTTTAAATTTAATTTAATTTAATTTTAGTTTTAATTGTTAATTTGGATTATTATTTTAATTTTAAATTAAGAATTAAATATTGTTAAAGTGACTTATTTAGGGATTTTTAAAGTAAAAAATAAATATCCTCTTAATAATATCCCTATTTTAGTAATCCAAATTTTAAACATATTCTTTCCAAAATTTAAATCATTTAATTAATTAAAGTTTCATTTTGATATTTTCAAAGTGTTTAATGTGTTTCTACCCCTTAATTTCCCTAAGTTTCAATCATCCAAGAGAAAGTTAAAATCAAATATTTTACCCCCCATTTTGATTAAACCTAAAGTTTTAATTAAGGGTTAAAATTTTTAATTACCTTTATGCCCTTTTAAGCTTATTTATTTCATAACTCACTAAATTGAGCTCAAATGAATTTGAAATTTTTGTCACCTCACTCACATGTCAATTAAAACATTAGAGGAGAAAATGTGATTTTTCTGAATTTAATTTATTTATATAATTATTTTAAGTAGAAAATTAGGGGTTTTCAAAGAAAATTCAACAACATGACCAATGAAAGGTTTCTGTCCTTAAGAAAATTATGAGATGTTCCTAATGACTAGTGGACCACTTGGACCAAATTTTGTGATTTTTTGAATTATAATCTATTTATTATAATTATTTTAAATTTTAGAGTATTAATTAATTTTAAAACAAAATAAAAGTGGAAAACTAGATTTTCTATTTTTCTTAAATTTCTCTGACCTCAAGGAGTCCAGAGAAACAAATTTTATAATTTTCTGAGTTTTATTTGATTTAGTAGAATTAATTTAGAGAAAAAGGTTAAAAATTCATTTTTTAATATTAAAAATTACATTAAGCCTTTAAAATTCAATATCGTATCCTAGGGACTTAGGAAAAATATTTGGTTTGCTCCTAAATGATATAGAGTCAAAATGTGACATTTTTATGATTTTTAATATTTTTATGATTTTTATTATTTTTTAATTATTAAAATATTAAAATATTATGAAAAATAAACTTTTTTAGAAAATTCCAATTTTAATTTTTCTGAACTCCCCTGATATTAGAGAAGCTCCAAAACAATTTTTGTGAAATTTTGAAAAGTATTTTTGGAGTAATGAATTTTTAAAGTTCTATTTTGCTTATGAGGCTTAATCAATCCATTTGGTGGGGTTAATTAAGTCCAATTGGTTTCAAAATTTTATGTAAGGTTCCTATGACCCTAAAGAGTAATGTAGAATTTTTTTCAAGTCAATTTGATGTGTGGTTAACCCTAATTAATTCAAATGCAATTTTAGGGGTTTAGGCCAATTAAGGTTATTATGAATGAATTAACTCAAAATATATTTTTCATAGGGTCCTCTAGTCCTAAGAAACATTACCAAATTTTTCTAGAATTTATTTTACAACATGCTACATTATTGGAATTAAAATACCTAAAACGGTCGACATGAACTTGAAAAATCAATAAGTTCTCGCAGAGATGGCCTCCGACCTCGAAAAATTCGGAGAATGTTCCTAAGATCGTAGGCTCAAAAGCCCCCGTGGTCTCATGCCACGGTGAATTACCTATGCAAATGGAGAATCAAAACATCGAAAACAAGAAAATAAATTATTAAAAATAAAATACTCATCCAATTAACTTGATTTATTTTCCACATTATTCTCCTCTATTCACTGAGCAAGAGGGTATTTTTATTTTATTTTTGTAATTTTTCTATGCAAAGATATGAATTTTTGAAGTTCAGAGCATTTAAATAATTCAAAAATATCCTAATTTTCTACTTATCCACACGGCGCCGCGTCATCCTCGGCAGCTCCGAAAGCCCACGCGTCGTGCTGTGATTCGGGGACGCCATTTAACACAGCTCTCCAGGGGCCCGCGGTTCAAGTACTATTGCGCTGTCCTGCTTGATCTGACTGTCCGTTCGATACACGCGCGATCCAACAGCTCCTGGCCATCGTCTACGACTGGTGTGCACTCGTGATCGTCCACACTCAAACCCTAATATCTCTCTTGATTCTCAATAGATTTTCGAGTTCTTAAACTTTATCGATTCGTCTTGAAGAGACGAACACAGCCATACGGTTTATAAGCTATGAAATCAACCCAAACAAAATGGAGAATTCTGGAAGCTCAGGAGGAAGAATGAGTTCATACCTTTGCTCGGAGAAGTGAAGCTTCGATTTGAGAGTCGTGTCACCTTCGATTGAGTCCAGGCAAGCTCCAGATGAAGTCTCCGGCTGCGGGAATCGTCTAAGTATGAAAGTGACCAAGGCCGATCACAAAGCTTGGAGGCCGGAAGCAATGGCCGGCTCCGGTGAGGGGGCTTTTGCCGGGGAACTTCTCCTCTTGGTCCGAGTGAAGGTGTAGGGTCAATCGATTCGAAGATCGGCTCACCGTGGTGAAGCATTCTCGTTTTTGGTGGATTTTCAACTCGAAATCGAGCTCACAAAGAGGGTTTTAGGGGTCGGATTTCGATGGAGATCAAGTTCTCATGTTTGAAGAGGGATCCGGAATGATTTTCGCGCAGTTTTGGTAAGGTTTGGTTCAACACCTTTTTTTGTCGAGAGGAGGCGGTGTTCGAATAGAGGTGGTCGGAGGGCTTCCTGTGGGGCAACGGAGGGTCGGGATCGAGCGCTCGAGGAGGAGAAGAACAACCATGATGTCCATTGGTTGGGACGGCTCGGCCAAGTGGGTTTAAATTTTTGAAGCCAATAAGGCTCTCGACCTGGTGTTTTCCGGCGGATGTGGTGGTCGGCCGCCGTGCATGGGTCACCATCTGACTCAGTGGGGTCAGGGCTGGAAGTTAGTGCAAGCAATGGGTATTGGCCATGTGTAAAAAAGTTGGATCAAAGTGGAAGGGGGAGAAGGTTATTTTGGGTTCAAATGGGTCAACCCATGGTTTTGGGCTTGGTTCACCATCCAAGGCCTGGATTTAGGCTGAAAAGGTTCATTTGGGTCAGCCAAGAGGAAATGGTATAGTCTCCATCAAGGATTAGGTGGCTAACTTGGTTTAGTGTGTATCATGGATGGGGTTAAAAAGGCTTAAGTAAGGCTTAAGAAAGGGGCTCCTCCATTTGCCATTTATGGGATGGTCACATGTCAAACTTCTCATGGCTTTACATGGGGCTTAAGGATGGCTTCATGGCTTTATTTGGTCTTGGGGATGGCTTAGTCAATTTCATTGGAATGAATTTTAGGAATTTTGGCATTTTGATGGGAATTTGGATAAAGCCTAATTTGGAATGATTTAACCATAGGTTTCAAACTTTAGGGAATTATTTTATTAAGTGGATGATGAGAAGGAATTGTCATGTAGGCTTTGGATGAATTTTTGGGCTTTTGGGTTTGGTGGAAGTGAGCTTTTTAAAAGGCTTAAATGGGTGGGCCTTTATATTTCAAAATGGACTTTTGGATGAATAATTTTGTGAAAGACCATGCCAAATAAATGTTGGGTTTAGTTTAGTGGATGTGTCATGAGTGATTTGGAACAAATTTGAAGTGATTTGACGAGAGAATCGGTTGAATTTGGGCTTTTTTGGGTAAAGGGGCCAAGGTGGGACAAATTGGGCAAACTTGGGCTAAGGTTTGGCTAAAGTTGGATTTGATGTAAAATTAATGTTGAGAAATGTTTATGGGAGTGTCACAAAGAGTTCTCAACTTTGGTTGGGCTTTGATTTTGGGATTTGGGCCCATTTGGGTTAGGTTTGGGCTTAGGTCAATTTAAGGGATTTTGGTTTGGGTTAGGTTTGGGTGGAGTTTAGGTTCAAATTTTGGGCAAATCAAGTTAATGTTTTGTTTATGGGGTGTTAGGAAGGCTTTAGAAAAGATTTGGGGCCAATCGGAGTCGAATTGGGTCGGTTTGAGCTAGTGTTGTAGGTCACGTGCCAAAATCGCTCTTAGCTTCACATCGAAATCGGGCTCAAATGTCAATCAAATCGGACTTGGTCTAAATTTTTATCGGGGATATTGAATCGAAGTTTAGAATTGAATCGTCTCGTAATGAGGTCAATCGGGGTGGTTCGGTTCGACATCGGGTTCACTTGGGTTAAAAATGTCAAATTTGGGGTTTTGGTAAAAGTGGGGTACATTGAACAAAATCGGCCCATAGCAGTAATTGAACAAAATAAAATCGGGAATATTTGGGATTTTCTCGGATTGTTTTTGAATTTTCCGAATTTTTTGGATTTTTTTGGTAAAAGGGTATTTTGGTAATTTTCGGGGGTTTAGGAGTATTTTTGGAAATTTTAGTATTTTTGGCCAAAGATGGTCAATTTGAGTGGTGGGAAGTGTTTAGGATCGATTTTGAGGGATCTTGGGTAATTTAGGCAATTTTGCAGAATTTTCGTGTTATTTCAAGGGTATTTGGTAGGCTTGTGTCTAGCTCAGGGTCCCAGGGTCAAAAATTGAAATTTTGAAAAAGGAAGATTGATCAAATGCGAGTGAAATGGGATCACTTTGGTTGAGCCATGAATCCTTATTAAGTCCCATATGAGCCATGAGAGGACTCATTCGAGGCATTCACTATGTTGTTCCTAACCCTCTTACCAGTGGCTCAGGGTTAAGGACCATCCATATGAATTTCCTACATGAGTCGAAGTCAAGTTGGGTGAGAGTGTGGTTTTAGTGACTTGAATGTGTGTGATAAGCAGATGTATGTGCAAGTCTACCCTCACTGCACCAGTGCACCTAAGGTATTCCTAAGCGCCAAAAGTCCTATGAGAGCTCATCCTTTAAACCTCCACATTTGATTTCAACCTCTAGTTGATTAGGGTCTACAATCAAGCTTGGTGGGGTTTGCGAGGAGTTAAGAGGTGTTTGAACTTCTAAGTGGTGGGTTCCATTTCTAGTCCTCTAAGATTAGTCCAAGGAAAAGCCTACAGGCTAGATCCTAAGTACTAAAGCAGAAGCAAAGACCTCATCAAAAATGAGGTCAACGAATGGACTTCAATAGTGTGTGGTGTATTAACCAAGCACATCGCGCGTATCGGCGTCGACCGAAGAGATCAACAAAACCAACACGGATGTCCAAGTGACAAACTTAGGACGAAGTAGAAGAATTTCCGCTGGGGAGTATCAGGTATATTTCCAAGACTGGAAATTCCTGAACTCTCGCTGGGGAATGGAAAAGGAGGTGAACTCCAAATCACAAGATTTAGGGTATTCAATTTAGATTTCATTTTGCTTTTAAATTTCAAGTATCATGGATTTCGATTTTTTCTGAGTATCAATTTCGATTGAAGTTTAATTTAAAATCGATTTAAGGAAATTTTGAATTTGAAATTTGGATTTGAGTGAGAATTGAAACCCGGGTTTCAACCTCGAGATTGCGAAGAGAACCGGAATTTAGGTACCAACCTCGGAGTGAGAATCGAGTTTAAGTATAGACGGAAAAAGGGTGAGAATCGAAGTTAGGTACGATCTCGAGAGAGTGAGATTTGAAATTTAAGTATCAAACCTGAAAGAGAATCGAAATTTAGGTATCGATCTCGGATGAGAGTCTGAATTTAGGTACCGACCTCGAAGGAAGAGAACCGGAATTTAAGTACTCGGCCTCGAAATTTAGAATTGAAATTTAGGTATAAATTCGAAAGAGAATCGAAATTTAGGTATCGATCTCAAATGAGAGTCAGAATTTAGGTACCGACCTCGAAGGAAGTGAACTGGAATTTAGGTACCAGTCTAGGAATTTAGAATTGAAATTTAGGTATTAACTCGAAAGAGAATCAAAATTTAGGTATCGATCTCGAATGAGAGTCGGAATTTAGGTACCGACTCGAAGGAAGAGAACCGGAATTTAGTACCGGCCTCGGAATTTAGAATTGAAATTTAGGTATCAATTCGAAAGAGAATCGAAATTTAGGTATCGATCTCGAATGAGAGACTCGAATTTAGGTACCGACCTCGAAGGAAGAGAACCGGAATTAAGTACTCGCCTCTGGAATTTAGAATTGAAATTTAGGTATCAATTCGAAAGAGAATCGAAATTTAGGTATCGATCTCGAATGAGAGTCGGAATTTAGGTACCTATCTCGAAGGAAGAGAACTGGAATTTAGGTACCAGTCTCGGAATTTAGAATTGAAATTTAGGTATTAATTCGAAAGAGAATTGAACTTTAGGTATCGATCTCGAGTGAGAGTCAGAATTTAGGTACCGACCTCGAATGAAGATTACTAGAATTTAGGTAGCAGTCTCGGAAATTTAGAATTAAAATTTTAGGTATCAATTCGAAAGAGAATCAAAATTTTGGTATCGATCTCGAATGAGAGTCGGAATTTAGGTACCGACCTCGAAGGAAGAGAACTGGAATTTAGGTACCAGTCTCGGAATTTAGAATTGAAATTTAGGTATCAATTCGAAAGAGAATCGAAATTTAGGTATCGATCTCGAATGAGAGCTCGAATTTAGTACCGATCTCGAAGGAAGAGAACTGGAATTCAGGTACCAGTCTCAGAATTTAGAATTGAAATTTAGGTATTAATTCGAAAGAGAATCAAAATTTATGTATCGATCTCGAATGAGAGCCGAAATTTAGGTACCGACCTTGAAGGAAAAGAACTGGAATTTAGGTACCAGTCTCGGAATTTAGAATTGAAATTTAGGTATCAATTCGAAAGAGAATCGAAATTGAGGTATCGATCTCGAATGAGAGTCGAATTTAGGTACTGATCTCGAAGGAAGAGAACTGGAATTTAGGTAATCGGCCTCGTAATTTAGAATTGAAATTTAGGTATCAATTCGAAAGAGAATCGAAATTTAGGTATCGATCTCGAATGAGAGCTCGAATTTAGGTACCGACCTCGAAGGAAGAGAACTGGAATTTAGGTACCAATCTCAGAATTTAAAATTGAAATTTAGGTATCAATTCGAAAGAGAATCAAAATTTAGGTATCGATCTCGAATAAGAGTCGGAATTTAGGTACCGATTTCGAAGGAGGAGAACTGGAATTTAGGTACCAGCTCTCGAATTTAGATTTGAAATTTAGGTATCAATTCGAAAGAGAATCGAAATTTAGTGTATCGATCTCGAATGAGAGTCGAATCCGAGTAACGACCTCGAATGAAGAGATCTAGAATTTAGGTACTAATCTCGGAATTTAGAATTGAAATTTAGGTATCAATTCGAAAGAGAATCGAAATTTAGGTATCGATCTCGAATGAGAGCTCGAATTTAGGTACCGACCTCGAAGGAAGAGAGCCGGAATTTAGGTATCGGCTTCATAATTTAGAATTAAAATTTAGGTATCAATTCGAAAGAGAATCGAAATTTAGGTATCGATCTCGAATGAGAGTCGGAATTTAGGTACCGACTCGAAGGAAGAGAACCGGAATTTAGGTACCGGCCTCGGAATTTAGAATTGAAATTTAGGTATCAATTCGAAAGAGAATCGAAATTTAGGTATCGATCTCGAATGAGAGTACGAATCTAGTGTACCGACTCGAAGGAAGAGAACCGGAATTTAGGTACCGCCTCGAATTTGAATTGAAATTTAGGTATCAATTCGAAAGAGAATCAAAATTTAGGTATCGATCTCGAATGAGAGTCGAATTTAGTACCGATTCGAAGGAAGAGAACCGGAATTTAGTAACTAGCCTCGAAATTTAGAATTAAAATTTAGGTATCAATTCGAAAGAGAATCGAAATTTAGGTATCGATCTCGAATGAGAGTTGGAATTTAGGTACCGACCTCGAAGGAAGAGAACTCGGAATTTAGGTACTCGCCTCGAATTTAATGAGAAATGGAAACTGGTTCCAATCTCGAAGATTTATCTGTATGAAGAGGGACCCAATCCCATGCCATCAAAACCAAATTGAACAAAGTTCGTGGCTCCATGTCAATAGAGCTAGTCGATCCTCTAAGACAGAAAGAACAAGAGAATTGAAAGGAGCCGGTAAGTGTACCAAGTCGAAAAGACTTGACTTAGCAATAAGTCGAGGAAAATATTCAAATTTCAAAAGAGTTTCAAACATATTTCAATTGAGGAAAGAACCGAAAGGTTCGAATCAGAGGATTCAGATCGGAATTCAATTCGAGATTTAGATTCGTTTTGTTTGTCCTTTAACGATCCCATTTTATATTTTTGTTGTTTATTTAGTGTTCATGTGAATTTGAAGTTCATTTTAATATTATGATTTTTAGGAAAAATTCTCATTTATTTTGTTTTCTTTTCTGTTCTTCGTTCAAAGTTCATTTAACTCTAATGGTGTTTCCTACTAATTTGCACAAAAAGAGGTGAAGGCAAAATACGACGTAGTCATTTTCATTCCAACTTGCCGAAAGTACATCATACAACTCGATCTAGTCATGATGACATTTTCCTCGGAAATTTTATGTCTCATACAATCCATGTAAATCCAAAACTGATTGTGTAAGATTCTCGTTGATCCATCCAAAAGCTGTCCGTCAAAAATCCATGTTTGAATAAGAAGAAACACGGCAATAACATCACCTTCCAAGCCATCCTCGGTGAATGCCGCATGGATGTGCATCGGAGGTGTGCTATTTCCCATGTAACTCACAACTCGTAGTGCCGAGACTCTCCAATTCTGGATCCGCCGAAAGTGGTAAGGCATTTTTCCGTCGTCCATTCTTCTAAAAGTAACCGAGATCCGCTCCACAGCACTCCTCGGAATGCAATGCTTCGCAACGTCTGCTCCGTTTCCTTTTAACACCAGGACGGAACCTACCAGTAGTGGTATCTCCACCGGCCCTCGAAACTCACCAGGGCCTGCAATCTGAAGCTTAGATCCGAATATGATGTTGCACTGATTGACGAATGACACTTTGCAGAAGGGTCTAACAAAGTCATGATGGTCTATATGTGGAGGTAGGCAGTCGCCTTCCTTGTAGATGTTAATAATGCAGCTGGTTGGGTATGCAACTGCAGCAATACCCTCCATGTTATCATCCTTTTCACCATTCTCTCGATGATTCTCGGCATCGGATCCACCTCACCGCGACTGAGTATCCCCGGTGGATTTCCTTCTCGTCCGTGGCAAAATTGTAGCAACATCCGCATCGGATTGTAACTCTTCCCTTTCCCGACATCCATCTTCGGGGTTCTCGAGTATGTCTTTTCTCTCAAGCGGCCAGCTTCAACCCATTTTCTCGTAATTCAAGGATGCAACCTACAATTTGTTGTTGCTCATAATCCGAGAAAACATCCGTATGCAGCTCGAGGCCTTCCAAGATGTCGACCCTCTTGTTTCCAATTCTTTCAAAGTATTCAAAGGTTTTCTTCTCAACTAGTCAGTATTTTCTCTAGCTCGTATTCCGGGATTATCCGAAGTCCCTGGTGTCTAGTAACATATCGCAGGATGTATGGCTCAACCCCAAGACGTTCTTCCTCGCATGTCTCGGCTCCTCGGGGATAGCCTCCGTAGGGACATCCTCCGAGGTTGCTTTCACAACAAGACTCTTCGAATCCAGTACATATGCTCGGCGTCGAGGTACCGACTCTATTTCTGCTTTTCTTGGTATTTCTTTTATCTGTTCCGACCTTCTTGGAGTTGACTTTCTTCTTTCTGGTTCCTGACGAACCGGTCTCCTTGGAGCATCTGCACTAACGGTATCCACCGTTCGTTCATATTGATCTTCTCGCTAACTTGGTCAACATTTTGCGAATGCGACGATTCTTATTTCTTCGATCGGGAAGAGTGAGAGTAGTCTCTCCTTACCCCTTGAATTTCGTGCGGCGCGGCGCCGACAAGCCTACCTCCGCCGTGGCAAGCCACGTACTTAACTTTCTTATCTTCTGCCGCTCGCATGCGTGGCGTTTGCGTTTTCTTTTCTCGTCGCCGGATCGGTGGCTCGGTGCCACCCATTTTCATCACCGTCCGTCGTGAAGTTCTTCTCGATCAACCGGGATCCAATCATTTTCTTCGTATCAGTAGCCTGCCGGTGTGAAGTCCGAGTCAATCTCTATCACTGCTCCATCCCTCACCCTCTTTTCATCAAGTGCTAGACTCACGCCATTTCTAAAGTTTAGAACCAACCGCCCGTTCGACATTTCCCTCGAAAAAAATAAGGAAAGGATCAGTGGCTGTACTAAGAACAAGAACAATAAGAAAACACTTAAAAATCTTATTCACTTCTTTTAAATTTAAAGGAAGTAGGAAGAGATGAGAAAATATCATGAATGAATGGATTTAAAAGGAAAGATTGACATTTTATTATTACGATTTCCCATGTTTTCTTTTTAACATTTTCGTTGATGAGATTTTTTTTATCATCCATTTTATTTTGTTTTGGGTTCGACCAGCTCACAAAGTGATTACTTCACCCGTGTTTCTAGTGGATAAGATTCTATTTTAGAAGCCACCCTTCCGAAACATCGAGTCACGTAATACTTTTAAATACCGTCCATCGATTGGAAGCATGGGTCGTACTCCATGGCAATTCACAAGCCGGTAGGAACCTCCCGAGTGAGATCGTCTCGACCACGAACCGCCCTTCCCATGTTGATTCAAATTTACCGCCTATCTTGCGATATGCAAGAACAGTCTTCCGAGAACTAAAACCAAGTCACCAACTTCGAAAGTTCTTGGGCGACTCGCCTATCATGGGCCCGGATCATCTCGTTCGATATGGCCTCCAAATTCGCCGTGCCGAAAGTCTTTTCCCTTCCAAGCTTTCCAATTCTTCCGCCTGTAGCCGGAGATTTTCTTCCAGAAGGATCTTTCTCGCAACCGCATTTCGGAGTGACTAAGCCGAACTTCTGTGGGCAAGACGGCCTCGACCCGTACACTAAAGCGTAAGGCGCAGACCGAGTAGAGTCCTAAATATCGTCACCCGTAGGCCCCTAAGGCTTCTAACAACTTCTCGTGCCAATTTCTCTTGTCGTCCGCAAAGTTTTCTTTAAAATTCGAACGAGAGTTTTATTAAAAGCCTCGGCCAAGCCGTCTGGCTTCGGGTAGCAGGACGTCGAGTATCGCCAATCGATCCCGTGTCTTCTCGACAAAATCATCGATCTTTGTACTTTCGAATGTAGACCCATTATCCGAAATGATCCTGCGCGGTACCTCAAAACGAGTAGATAACTCGTTCTCGAAAACCGTGAAGACGTGGTGTGCCTTTACTTCTCCGAGTGTATAGCTTCGCCCATTTAGAAAAGTAGTCCGTAGCCGCAAGAATGAAGCGATGTCCTTCGAAGAAGGCGGTTCTATCGACCCACTATATATGTGCCCCAACACTCAAATGGCCACGACGCGATCGTCTGGATGTAAGACATTCGGAGGTCGGTGTGAACCACTCCGTGCACTCGGCACTGGTGACAACTTTTGGCAACTTTCATGCAGCCGTCATCATCGAGGGCCAATAGTACCCTAGTCTTTTAATCTTCATTTTCATTTTCATTTTCGACCCGACCGATGAGCGCCACAAAGTCCCGAATGTACTTCTTTAACGATTTCACGAGCCTCGACCCGCTCAGCATCTTAACCACATCCGATCAAAAGACCTTCTGTATAATGTATTGTTTATTAATGCGTAAGATAGTAGTTCTTTCTCGATTCGATGGCTAACGACTTATCGTCCGGTAAGTTTCTTTCGTAAGTAGTTCATTAATGGCCGCCGCCAATCTTCCGTATTTTCTCGTCACCGTCGCAATCGTTTCTTCCGCGTTTTTCGATTCGTGTATTGTATCCATGTCGAGCCGTGATAGGACCCGTCGTCCCTCGAACCGACACTTCAATCGACTCATCCCGCAAGGTGCAAATTCCTTTGCAAGGCGGGCTAACGCATCGGCGAGAGCATTTTCTTTTCGGGAATCTCGTAGATCGTTACGTTCGAATTTGTTCCAATAATTTCACGGCATACATCGAAAGTACTGTCGAGTCTTCGCTTTAAAATTCCGTATCGTCCGAGCGACTCCGTTCGAATGATCAACCGAGAATCTCCGTAGATGTCGATGTCCGTTATTCCCATCCGAATGCTTAATTCTAATCCGATTATAAGGGCTTCGTATTCGCCTCGTTGTTCGTACACGGTTCCGTTAAGTGGTAGGAGTATCTTAACATCCCCCGCTCCGTGTGTTATAAAGATTAGTCCGATTCCTCGCCTTACGGCACTATCATTTGCAATTCTTTGTTCTTCTCGTGCCGAGGACGCACCGTCGAAGCATGCTTCCCAACGTCGATCATCGTGGTCTTCTAGGCTCATTATCCGCTCGTCGTGCAAATCGTCGTCGAGAGAGCGAATCTGCCGGCAAAGGGTGTGTCGCGAGGAAGTCCGCTAGGACATGTCCCTTTACGACGCGAAGAGGAACGAAAGTTATGTCAAATTGCAACAAGATCATCGACCACCCGGCAAGTCCGCGAAAGCGTCGGTCGGGTCATCAAGTATTGCAAAGGATTAACTCTCGAAATAAGGTTGACCTTATGAGAAAGCATGTAATGCCTGAGCTTCTGTGCGGCGAAGATCAGGGCCAAGTAGTGCTCTCAATAGGAGGATACTTTACTTCCATCGGAATAAGATGATGGCTTAAGTAGTAAAGAGCATTTTCTTTTCCCTCATCATCGACCCAGGCACAGGTGGCTCCGAGGAGTCGTCTAAAGCCGCAGTATAAAGTATCAACTGGCCTACCCGAGATCGGGGCCGCTAAGACATGAGGTGTCATTAAATATTGCTTAATGTCCTCGAAAGCCCGCCGGCATTTCTCATCCCAAACAAATTTGGCGTCCTTTTTAACTAATGCCGAGAAGGGCCGACACCTACTCGACAAGTTCGAGATAAAGCGTCGAAGATATGCCAACTTCCCTTGAAAGGATCGTAGTTGTTTCAAAGTTTTGGGAGGAGGCATTCTAAAATAGCTTTAATCTTTTTCGGATCGATTTCAATCCCGTGATGTTGGACAACAAATCCTAAGAATTTCCAGGAAGTGACACCGAAGGCGCATTTTAAGGGATTCATCTTAAGGTTAAATTGTCTTAGTCGCTCGAAAACAATTCTCAAATCATACAGGTGATCTTCTTTTAGTTTGCTTTTGATGACCACTTCATCCACGTAAGCACTCGACTTGGTTGTGAATGAGATCATCAAAAATCTTCGTCATCGCTCTTCGGTATGTTGCTTCCCGCGTTCTTTAGTCCGAATGACATTACCGTGTGTAAGAATACACGTCGATCGGCGTTCGAATGCCGCGAGCTTTTCGTCTTCTCGGTGCTATCTTTATCTCGGGTTGTATCCCGACGATCCATCCATGAAAGAGAAGATTTCATGCGTCGAAGCGATGTCGATCATCGCTCCGGATCGGTAGTGGAAATTCATCCTTTCGGACATGCTTTATTCAAATCTTCGAAATCCACGCATTCTCGATCCGACCATTCTTCTTCCGACCGGTACCACGTTGGCTAACCAAGTAGGGTATTGTTCTTCACGGACAAATTTAGTGTCTATTAGCTTCTTAACTTCGCTATTACTTGTTGCTTCAATTTCTAGACGCATTCTTCTCGGAGCTTCGTTCGACCGGAACAACGTAGGATCTACTCCTAGCTTCGTGAACTCGCGACTTACGGAGCTAATCCCGGCATTTCGTCGTAGCTCCAAGCAAAATAGTCCTCGAATTCCATTAATAGCTTGATTATGTCTTCGAGTCTTCTTTATCGAGTAAGGAGCTAACAAAGGTAGGCTCAGGCTCTTCGCTAGTACCTAAGTTAACTTCCGTTAACTCGTCTATCGTAGATTTGATTTCTTCCTCGAATTCGTGCGGAGCGTCGCCGATCGGTAGATCCTCTAGATCTTCCGAAGCTTCCAAGCACTCTTTATTAGGCTTGCAAGTGACAACTAAGCAAAATCTCGTATCATCAATCGATCCTACCGTGCCGAATCCGATACCATGTTTTGAATCGGAGGCCGACCGGCATTATTCCATAATTTTTCAAAGTGTTGTGATCGGCCTTTTGTCCATCTGTCGAGGTAAGACACCACGTTGAATTAAATTTCGAACACAGGAGAGTACCACTCAAAAGGTAATTCCATTAATTCGTATGAAGTAACATCTTCAAATTGTACATCATTTTCGCATTGGAAGAAGAAGCACCACGATAAAACTCGATTGGTTTAGTACCACCACCATGCACTTCCTTGACCACCATACCCTCGATCTTATTAGAATGGATCGGGGTCGTGGTCATAAGTATGTACATAATGGTTAATCTTCTCGTATATTGATTTATATTCTTCATTCTTTTCATCTTCGAGAGAGATCTCGAATCGTGGTTCCTTCGACTTATCGTCGCCGCTTCTTTCTCAATTTCTTCTTCTTCTTGTAACTGTTCTCCCAATCAACATCGATGACTCGGTTTCTTCGTCCAACTCGTTCCAACATTTCTTCCACGTCCTCATCCCCGCCTCGACCTCGGTGCGAGTTCTAGAGAAATCTTCACCATCTCGCCGTAAGGGAGCGGCGAGTAACTTTCGGACTAGAACTTTAAGTTCTTCATCGTCTCAAATTTCTTTTGCTTCATTCGGTATGGTATTTCCGGAAAAGATTGTTTTCTTCGGAGGCACGTAAGTAGGCGCATCTTCATGAATTCCAATTTCGTGCACGTGAGAACGGTCGCAAATTCACCATTCGATGCACTCGTTCCCCTCCTTCGTAATACTTTATGCACTCGGTGCAGATGACGACATCCGATTCGGTATCCATGCCACCCGACAGAGCGTCGAGCGATGTTTCGTAATCAATTATGTGGAATTTCGCGGTTGTCTTCGCTAAATCACCGGTCTTCATTAAGTAGTGTTATCGATCTAAGAGCTCTTTTTCCTTTTCGATCGAAGCCTCTTAATAACATCTTGTCCGCTTGAAGCTCGCGAGCATCAATTTCTAAATACGCTAGCGTCCGAAGATTCATTATGTCGATCGATGCTCCCGGATCAACCAACACTCCTGAGAGCGTAAACTTTCCAATAATGGATCGAAATGTATAACGGTCGGTCGTGATCACTGTTCTCGGCAATAGATCATTATCCGTGAAGGTAACACCTCGCCGTTCTCTTAACGAGCAAACTTCATCGAAGGAATTACCGCCATTTCGAGCTAAACAAATCTCTCGGATCAAGTAAAGCCTCGATCGTAGCTTCTATCATCTCCTTCGACAGATCAAAGCGTCGTATATGCTTAGCTCGTCGGTAGCTTCCTAAGATGGGCTACCACGTTATAGTCTACTTTATTACCATGTTCTTCATTTTCTTCCCGAATCAGCAGTTCCTCCGCTGGGTTGGCTCTTTCTGAGCAACCACCTGCTTTCCTTTATCCTTTGGACCCATTCTCAGGGGTAGAACTTTTCTGGTTCTTAGGTTAACTTCAGTTATCTCTTCTAAATTTATCGGTGTCTCCTCTCGAATCGGAACAACTAGCTCTTCCAAAGTTGCTTCGGTGTCTGATGGTTCTAACTCTATCGTGATCAGAGCTCCTCGAAATTCATAAATGGAATTGTTTCTTGTCGAGCTTTCGTAGCCTCCTTTGTGAACATCTTCTTCGTCGTGGTCATCCAGGTTATGTATGATTTGAGAATCGTTATTTGTATTGGAATCAAGATCCAGATTAAGCCGATTATCGCTAGTTACGTAATCGTTAGATAGCCAAAACGTAGCAACGCCATAACCCTTATCATTATAAGATCCCGCCGAGCGAGCAGATAATCATACAGTAGTCGGAGTTCGAGGGATTTCTCCCCCGAATCGGAAACAACCATCCTAGGATAACCAGCTCCCTAGTATACCCTTCGGAGCCTCGCCTTCTTTTCTTCCACGATCTTCTCCTCCTTCTCTGGGCGGTTCTTCAATCGCAAGTGATAATGTCGGCTCGACAGGTTTCAAACTCGAGTCAAGCGCGTACCGAAGCGGTCTCGGATGTGATCCAAAATTTTCTTCGAAGACTTTGTCCAGACGAGACTCCATCCATCATCGGTCGTGTACGGGTTTATCGAACAATGGGATCCGTTGAAATAACATCGACGGAACCTCCTTCCTGGGTTCCTTCATGTATTCCTTCGGGATCGTTATGTTCCCTCTCCGAGATTGTCATCAAGCCAACTCTCGAAAGTGATGCAATCCTCTATCTTGTGTCCGAGCATCCGGTGGTAAGGGCAATAGTTCGGATGATCTTTCTTATCGACTTCCTCCGTCTTCTTGGCTCGGCACTCGAAAATCCGGTGTCTTCATTAAGTCATGGAACATCTTCGCTATCGCTTCGCTTTGAATGGATATTCTCTATTTAGAAGTTCTCTTAAGGTACGCGATGAACGAGGCGGCTGTTCATAATGCCGAGGCGACCGATAGCCTCGGACGAGGTTGCCGATGCTCCCGCCGAGATGCCTTGCCGATAAGTCCGTCGCGGTGGCCGATAACCAGACCACGGCCGCTCTCGACCGTATCCGAACCGGCCGCTTGCCCTTATCTACTATCGCGACGATTCCGCATTTCTTTTCGAATGTTTTCACGAGCTTCGCTTATCGTTCTTGTCCACGAAACTTAATCGCTTTGCCTCTTCTTGCAAGCTCCCGGCCTTGCTAAGCAACTTCTCAAAAGTCTTCGATTGTAAATCCTTTAAGGAGAAGAGCTATCGTGCCATGGATACTTTTAAGTAGATGCCGATCGCATGTTGTTCTCGAAGCCGTGGTTCACACTTCATGCTTAAGTTTCTCCATCGAAGTATGTAATCCACTAAAATCTCGTTCGGCTTCGTTGCTCCACCACTAGATCACCGATAGCGGATGTGGTGCCGAGCCCCGCAAATCGTTTAACGAAGAGATTCTCATAGTTTTGAAAAGGTCTTTACCGAACCATTCGACACCCCGCGTACACATTCGAAGGCAATCCCTCGATAAACCGCCGACGAATCGTGCGAAGAGTAGAGCGTCACTTCCACCGGCATCGCAAGCAACTAGCACGAAAATGTGCGATATGTTGCCGAGGGTTTCCCGTCCCATCAAAGTCTTAAACAGTAGGCGGTACGAAGCCTTTCGTGCACGTGACCGCATCGAACTCTTCGGGTAAGGTCTACCCGTCTCAATAGACGCTCCACTCTCGGACCGTGCTAGTGGCTTCTCGCACTCCGCTCGTTCTACCATGCTCTTAATGTCCTTTTCTCGGAATCATGCTTTCAGTGCAGATCTTTCTTTGGTCGTTCGTCTCCGTTGACGGATGTGATCTCTTTTCCTCCATCCGCAATATGGATAATTCTCGGGGGTGTCTCTTTCGAGGTCGTACTCGACTCCGGAGAGTGGCTAAGGCAAGCAGCCCATCTCTTCCATCCTCTTCGCCATCCGGGAAATTGTGTCATCTCTTTCCCGAAGCCGTGCCCTCATTACTTCCGGCTCATCTCTCTCCGCAACTCGCCGGAGCACCTCGTGAAGCGGATGATGCTCGCGTCTCAACCATGTTGATCTCGACATACTCCTCATCCATGAACTCCGATGAGTCAACTTCATCCTCTAGTTTTTCTTCTCTTTCTTTTGCTAACCGTCCGATCGTCTGGTCCTTAACTCGTCCATGGCATCCTCTAGCTGGCCTTTTCCGCACGGTGCTCGCAGCTTGTCTCGTGACGCGTTGTTGAACTTCCTTCCCGGGAGTCCCCTTTATCGCAAAGAGCACTTTCTTCTCGATTCAAGTCTCCCGACAAGACTTTTCTTCTCATGACATCGTCTTGGTCTTAACTCGCGTAGATAGGTCGCCATACCATCCTTCTGCAGTCCGAAGCCTAGACCGGATGATCTCGTCGACTATATGCCGGAAGGTGGTATCCTCCCTAATTTGTAGACTCGATACAACAACGGGTGAACCGGCTTTTATCTTCTTCTTTCGTTTCTCTCATGGCAAAGAATGTGCTCTATTCAAGGTCCGAGGCGGGATTTAGCCGGCACTCGTCCTATCCTTCTTAAGATTTCGACACAGTGGCATCTTTCTTTCTTTCGCCAATCTTTCTATAACAAGTCATAACTGAGCCAATGGCGTAGTCTTATCCCTTTCCTCTCGTAATCGTCGTAGTACGTAGGTCGGGGTAATGCAACTGCGATCCTACGGATATCCTCTTCATCCGATGCGGCAGAGAGAGGTGAAACTCGCTCCTTCCAACGGAGGTATATACTCAGCAGCTTCTTCTTTTCCTCAGAATTTCTTCTAGAAAAGAAACTTCAACAAATTCGGTTTTCTCGATCTCGGTGATCTTTCCGTTTCTATTTCTTCTTCGAGTCCGAGTTGGGGTGCAACTCTGAACCGGACCCAATCTCAAAAACATATGGTATCGTAGCAAAATCCGTACCCTCCACGGTGACAAGCTCATCACATACTCTGATTTCCTTCCCCTTCAGCTGCGTGTGCCTGGCAGGTGCAAGAGATAACTGCACTCGACTGGGGTAGAGACAATGGTCCTTCTACGAACAAGTAGTACTTCTTTCAACTCGGAACCCTTTCATAGTGAGGGAATTCTTGAGTCGATTTCGGTCAACTCAATCACGGCTCTTCAAGCTTCTAACACTTTGTCCATTAGTGCGAAGAGAGTGACATCGACAAACTCGACATCTATGTTGTCGAATCCTTGTCCGAAATGGATGATTCCATCGTCGGGCAAGCCTCATCCTTGTAGACGACGAAGTCCATTCCATCGGTGAAGGAGAAGATTAACTTGCGCTCATTTTCTCGTAGGCGCATTCCGAATGTCGGCTTCGAATTATGCTTCTTTCGTCGTAAAGTTTAGGATGAAAAAGAAAGAGTCCGAACACTTTTTCGTTTATCTTAGTGTATTTATTATTTTTAAAAGAGATTGTTTATTAGGAGGTTCGTTTGTTAGAAACAAAACGATTAAAGGAAAAAGGTTGTAGAAAAGGTAAAGGTCCCGATTTAGAATTGGAAAGGAAGAGAACGTCTTATGCAAGGCTTCTCAACTCGAAGGACCGCTCCTAAACTAACAACTATCGGGGGTCCACCCCACCTCGTAAAAGAGGTAAAAGGATCTCGAACCTCTCCGTGTGGGGTGTCTCAAACAATGGCTCCTAATCCGAGAGGAGTTGGCTATACTCGTTCAAGACAGAAATGAACGGGGTATTTCGATGGAAGAATGGTAGTTTTGGTCCACTAGGGATATGGACTCACTATCGATTTATGAAAGCAAAACCATCTAATCAAAAATTGAGAGAGGAACTATTCCCCAGCGGAGTCGCCAGAAGTTGTCGGCATATTTTTAGGTTGAGTGTTGTATTTTGAAAAAGAGGTCGCCTACAGAAGTTGTTGGCGAATTTTTAATTTAATTTAAATAAATAATATGAAAAATATTATTTGATTTTTGAAAATTTTTAGATTTGAAAAATCAAATCGATCTCACATCCCTAATAGTTTATATAAACGAGCACCGCATCACAAACTGTGTATCTATCCCGAAGAATAGACACACTGCTTGATGATGGGGCTATATTAAATAAACTAGAAGATTTGTGACATCCGTTTGGTCTGCGAACAAATTTTATAAGCCGACATGTTCCACTATTTAATATAAATGAATTAAGCAGTGTTTATATTACCTGGGTTCTTAAAGTTCCCTATAAGGGTAAGCCTCTATAGTTAATTACATCTAAATGACGAGAATCATTTAAGAAAACTCTCGATAATGATCAGTGATTTTGCTTTCAAGAATTTAAAAGTTTAAGGTTTTCAAAAGGATTAAATTTTAGAAATTTAAAAAGGATTAGCTCAAATTTGGGACAATTAATTTCAGGAGTACAAAGGAAGAAAAGTAGGAGAAGCTGAGGATCCAAGAAGAATCTTGGCAACTTCCCAAACTATCCTATTGTTTGGCTTCAATTTAGGAATTTATTTAATATTGCAATCATGACAATTTTAATTAATTAGACTTATATTTGTATGACCTGATCATACAAATAACCTGGAAGATATGAGGGTTTATGTCGTACCAAAGGACTACCTCGGAGTCCTATGACCGGTTAGGGCCTAATTTACATGACATGATCATGCAAATGCCTAATGAAGAGTTGATGATTTATGTTGCACTAAGCAAACTACCTCGAAAGCCTATGGCTTTGTTTTTTAAAACTAGGAAAGATTTTGTTGAAGTAGATTCAAGTTTTGCTGATGACGATGGCGGAGCTGCCCACCATGCTCCGAGCTCCTAGTTGTTGCAGAGGTTTAGTTTTAGAAGTCATAAATTAGGAGATGAGAGAAGTGTTTTGGTTTAGAGAAAATCTTAAAATCCAAGTATTTTTAATATTTTATTAAAATAAATCTTAAAGTTGTTTAAACATAACCGATTAAGATCCCACGATTCCGTCATCCCGGCACCGTTATTTTCATCGAATTCACTTAGCCCGTATGAATTTGCTAAACCCAACCGAATGAGTTCCACACTTTCATTTAGACCGCGGGAAATCCCGCTTGTAACACGTGGGTTACATCATCCGAGGTATTCCCGATCATTCGACGAAACGTTTTAATTTAGTTGCAATCGTAGTTTTGTTGTTCGTTTCGCGATTAAAGTTTCGAGTTGTTTTATATTTTGGAATGTTGTGGCGGTGAATTTTTCTCGCAATGACTTTTAATTTAGTTTTGGTTTCAGATTCAGTGGACTATCCTAAAGGTTTTAGTTTTCATTCAACAATCTTGTTTAACATGCAAGAAAAGTAAAGTGCAGTAGTGTACTGTAAGTAAATTGCAATAAAATAAAAGCGTACTCGAGGGTCTTCCTCGTCATCCCAAGCTCGCACTTAAAACACATTTTAAGGCATTTAAATATTTCAACGAGATACTCAGTAAAGCTAAGGAAGGGTTTTGCATTGTCTACCAAATTCCTAATCCTATAACTAGTCATCTCCTATGACGTCTAGTGTTCTTGGTTCGGTTTAAGGATGATTTTCTTCATTAAAGAATAATTAAATTCAGTTGTTCTTCTTAAACATCCCGTCATATTGAGGAAGTTCTTAGGACGAGTCCTAAACATCTTTTCAATACTTCTGGGATTATTTTGAGTCCAAGTAAATTTAGTTGCACATATGAATTGTCTCTTGCTCATTGAACTTGGGTATTTGATTACCTGATAAATGAGGTGACATTTCACTTAATACTCTATTTAAGAGTTACAATAATTAAAGTCTTTAAGGGCAAGTTAGTTTATCGAGAATTTTAATCGTTCTTAATTAAAAGTTTGAGTTAATGGTTTAAAGTGTTTTAATTTAATTATGAGGTTTTAATTAATAATTTTAAGTTTGGAATAATGTTCAAATTATTTTAGATTTAATTTAAATCTTTACACTTTCAATTATCTTGGTATTTCAGATTGATGTTCATGTTTTAAATTTACTTAGATAGAAAGATGTATTTAAATTATTGATATATTTTGATTTAACTCTTAATGATTTCATTTAGGTTTGTTGTTAAGTGATTTTAATTTAATTTAATTTAATTTGATTTTAATTTAATTTAATTTTATTTAATTTTAATTTAATTTAATTTTAATTTAGTTTAATTTTAATTTAATTTTAATTTAATTTAATTTAAATTTAATTTAATTTAAATTTAATTTAATTTAATTTTATTTAATTCTAATTTTAATTTAACTTTAATTTTAATTTTAATTTTATCTTCAATATTTTAAATTTAATTTAATTTAATTTTAGTTTTAATTGTTAATTTGGATTATTATTTAAATTTTTAATTAAGAATTAAATATTTTTAAAGTGAATTATTTAGGGATTTTTAAATTAAAGAATAAATATCCTCTTAATAATATCCCTATTTTAATAATCCAAATTTTAAATATATTCTTTCCAAAATTTAAATCATTTAATTAATTAAAGTTTCATTTTGATATTTTTAAAGTGTTTGATGTGTTTCTAACCCTTAATTTCCCTAAGTTTAATCATCCAAGAGAAAGTTAAAATCAAATATTTTACCCCCCCATTTTGATTAAACCTAAAGTTTTAATTAAGGGTTAAAATTTTTAATTACCTTTATGCCCTTTTAAGCTTATTTATTTCATAACTCACTAAATCGAGCTCAAATAAATTCGAAATTTTTATGTCACCTCACTCATATGTCAATTAAGACATTAGAGGAGAAAATGTAATTTTTCTCGATTTTAATTTATTTATATAATTATTTCAAATATAAAATAGGGGTTTTCAAAGAAAATTCGACAAATACGACCACAGTAAAGGTTTTGTGCCTCAAGAAAATTATGGGATATTCATAATGACTATGAGGACCAGATGGACCAAATTTTGTGATTTTTTAATTTATATTTTATTTATTATAATTATTTTGAGTTTTAGAGTATTAATTAATTTTAAAATAAAATAAAATTTGAAAACTAGATTTTATATTTTTCATAAATTTGTTTGACCTCAAGGAGTCCAGAGAAATAAATTTGATAATTTTCTAATTTTTCTTTGATTTATTAGAATTATTTTAATGAAAAAGGTTAAAAATTCATTTTTTAATATTAAAAATTACATTAAGCTTTTAAAATTCAATATCTTATCCTAGGGACTTAGGAAAAATAATTGGTTTGTTCTTAAATGATTGTGGAGTCAAAATGTGACATTTTTATGATTTTTAATATTTTTATGATTTTTATTTTTTTTAACTATTAAAATATTAAAATATCGTGAAAAATCAACTTTTTTGAAAATTCCAATTTTAATTTTCCCGAACTCCCCGATATTGCAGAAGCTTCAAAACCATTTTTGTAAATTTTTGAAAAGTATTTTTGGAGTTATGAATTTTTAAATTTCCATTTTGCTTATGAGGCTTAATCAATTCATTTGGCTGGGTTAATCAAGTCCAATCGATTTCAAAATTTTATGTAAGGTTCCTCCGACCCTAAAGAGTAATGGAAAATTTTTTCAAGTCAATTTGATGTGTGGTTAACCCTAATTAATTCAAATTCAATTTTAGGGGTTTAGGGCAATTAAGGTTATTATGAATGAATTAACACAAAATATATTTTTCATAAGGTCCCTCAGTCCTAAGAAACATTACCAAATTTTCCTGAATTTATTTTACAACATGCTAATTATTGGAATTAAAATACCTAAAACAGTGACATGAACTTCGAAAAATCAATAACGTTTCACAGCAGATGCGCCTCTAACCTTGAAAAATTCAGGGAATGTTCCCAAGATCAGACGCTTCAAAAGCCCTATTGTTTCATGCCATGGTGAATTATCTATGCAAATGGAGAATCAAAAAATTAAAAACAGTAAATAAATTATTAAAAATAAAATACTCATCCAATTGACTTGATTTCTTTTCCACATTATTCTCCTCTGTTCACTGAGCTAGAAGGTATTTTCATTTTATTTTGTGATTTTTTTATGCAAAGATATGAATTTTTGAAGTTCGTGGCATTTAAATAATTAAAAAATACCCTAATTTCTCTACTTATCCACGCGCGCGCGTCATTACCCCGGCAGCTCCGAAAGCCCACGCGTCGCACCGCGATTCGGTGCCTCCATCCGACTCGACTCTCCGTGGCCCGCGGTTCACGTACCATCGCGCTGTCCGACTTGATCTCGACCGTCTGTTAGATACACGCGCGATCCAACGGCTCCTGGTCATCGTCTACGACTGGTGTGTACTTGTGACCGTCCACACTCAAACCCTAATATCTCTCTCGATTCTCAATGGATTTTCGAGTTCTTATACTCTATCAATTTGTCTTGAAGAGAAGAACACATCCATACGGTTTATAGGCTGTGAAATCAACCCAAAAAAATGGAGAATTTCTGGAAGCTCGGGAGGAAGAATGAGTTCATACCTTTGCTCAGAGAAGTGAAGCTTCGATCCGAGAGTCGTGTCGCCTTCGATCGTGTCCGAGCAAGCTCCGCATGAAGTCTCTAGCTCTGGGAATTGTCTAAGTATGAAAGTGACCAAGGCCGATCACAAAGCTTGGAGGCCGGAAGCAATGGCCGGCCTCGGTGAGGGGCTTTGCTGGGGAACTTCTCCTCTTGGTCTGGTGAAGGTGTAGGGTCAATCAATTTGAAGATTGGCTCACTGTGGTGAAGTGTCCTATTTTTTGGGTGGATTTGTAACTCAGAAATTGAGCTCACAAGGATGGTTTTAGGGCTGGATTTTAGTGGGGATCAAGTTCTCTATGTCTGGAGAGGGATGTGGAATGATTTTGGCAGAGTTTTGGTATGGTTTGGTTCAACACCTTTTTTGGTCGAGAGGTGGTGGTGTTTAAATAAAGGTGGTCGGAGGGCTTCCTAGGGGCACTGGAGGCCGGTATCACTCGCTCGTGGGAGGAGAAGAACAACCTTGGTGTCCATTTGGTCGGGACAGCGTCACACGAGTGGGTTTGAATTTTTTTAAGCCAAATAAGGCTCTCTACCGGTGTTTTCCGGCGGTTGTGGTGGTCGGCCGGCCAGATGGGTCACCATCCGACTCGGTGGGGTCAGGGCTGGAAGTTGGTGCAAGCAATGGGTGTTGGCCATGTGTAAAGGAGTTGGATCAAAGTGGATGGGGGGAGAAGGTTATTTTGGGTTCAAATGGGTCAATCCATGGTTTTGGGCTTGGTGCACCACCCAAGGCATGGATTTAAGCTGAAAGGGTTCATTTGGGTCAGCCAAGAGGAAATGGTATACTCTCCATCAAGGATTAGGTGGCTAACTTGGTTTAGTGTGTATCATGGATGGGGTTAAAAAGGCTTAAGGAAGGCTTAAGAAAGGGGCTCCTCCATTTGCCATTTATGGGATGGTCACATGTCAAACTTCTCATGGCTTTACATGGGGCTTAAGGATGGCTTCAAGGCTTCATTTGGGCTTGGGGACGGCTTAATCAATTTCATTGGAATGAATTTTAGGAATTTTGGCATTTTGATGGGAATTTTGATAAAGCCTAATTTGGAATGATTTAATCATAGGTTTCAAACTTTAGGGAATGATTTTATCAAGTGGATGATGAGAAGGAATTGTCATGTGGGCTTGGATGAATTTTGGGGTTTTGGGTTTAGTGGAAGTCGGCTTTTAAAAGGCTTAAATGAGTGGGCTTTTATATTTCAAAATGGACTTTTCGGATGAAGAATTTTGTGAAAGACCATGCCAAATAAATGTCGGGTTTAGTTTAGTGGATGTGTCATGAGTGATTTGGAATCAATTTGCGTGATTTGGAGTGAATTGGTCAATTCTGGCTTCTTTTGGTAAAGGGGTCACGGTGGGCCAAATTGGGCTAACTTGGGCTAAGGTTGGGCTAAAGTTAGATTTGATGTAAATTTAATGTTGATAAATGTTTATGGGAGTGTCACAAAGAGTTTTCAACTTTGTTTGGGCTTTGATTTTGGGATTTGGGCCCATTTAGGTTAGGTTTGGGCTTAGGTCAATTTAAGGGATTTTGGTTTTGGGTTAGGTTTGGGTGGAGTTTAGGTTCAAATTTTGGGCAAATCAAGTTAGTGTTTTGTTTATGGGGTGTTAGGAAGGCTTTAGAAAAGATTTGGGGCCAATTGAGTTGAATTGGATTGGTTTCGAGCTAGGTTTAGTCATGGCCAAAATCGGGCCTTAGGCTTCAAATTGAAATTGGCTCAAATGTCAATAAAATTGACTTGGATTTGGTCCAAATTGTTATCGGGGATATTTAATTGAAGTTTAGAATTGAATTGGACCAGAATCGAGGTCAATCGGGGTGGTTTGGTTCGACATCGGGTTCACTTAAGTTAAAAATGGGTCAAAATGAGGGTTTTAATAAAAGTGGGGTAAATTGGCAAAATTGGCCCATGGTGTAGTTGAACAAAATGAAATTAGAAATATTTGGGATTTTCTGAAATTTTTTGGGAATTTTCTGAATTTTTGGATTTTTTTGGGTAAAAGGGTATTTTGGTAATTTTTGGGCGGTTTAGGGATATTTTTGGAAATTTTGGTATTTTTGTCCAAAGATGGTCAATTTGAGTGGTGGGAAGTGTTTAGGATTGATTTTGAGGGATCTTGGGTAATTTAGGCAATTTTGCAAATTTTGGGTCATTTGCCAGGTATTTGGTAGGTTCGGTGGGTCCGGGGCCCCGGGGGTCAAAAATTGAAATTTTGAAAAAAGGAAAATTGATCAAATGTGAGTGAAATGGGATCACTTTGGTTGTTCTATGAATCCATATTAAGCCCATATGAGCCATGAGAGGACTCATTTGGGGCATTCACTATGTTGTTCCTAACCCTAGCATTCACTATGTTGTTCCTAACCCTCTTAGCCAGGGGCTTAGGGGTTAAGGACTATCCATATGAATTACCTACATGAGTCAGGAAGTCAAGTTGGATGAGAGTATGGTTTTAGGACCTGGAATGTGTGTGATATTGTTGTGTATGTGCAAGTCAACCCTCACTGCATCGTGCCACCCGTGGTATTCCTAAGGCTAAAAGTCCCATAGGGAACTCATCCTTTAAACCTCCACATTTGATTTTAACCCTCTAGGTGATTAGGGGTCTACAATCAAGCTTGTGGGGTTTGCAGGGAGTTAAGAGGTGTTTAAATTTCTAAGTGGTGGGTTCCATTTCTAGTCCTCTAAGATTAGTCAAAGGAAAAGCCTAAGGCTAGATCGTAAGTACTAAAGAGAGAAGCAAAAGACCTCATCAAAAATGAGGTCAACACACCTGTAATAATTTCACCAAATTGGGAAAAACCTTTTGAATTAATGTGTGATGCTAGTGATTATGCTATTGGTGCTGCTTTAGGTCAGAAATATGATAAAATTTTCAAAGTAATTAATTATGCCATTAAAACTCTTAATGAAGCTAAAATTAATTATACCACTACTGAGAAGGAGTTATTGGCTATAGTATTTGCCTTTGATAAATTTTGATCATATTTAATTGGAACTAAATGTGTGGTGCATACCGATCATTCTCGCTTATTAAATACTTAATGAAGAAAAATGATGCAAAATGAGATCGATAAGATGGATTCTTCTTTTGCAAGAATTTGATTTTGAGATAGTAGATAGGAAGGGTTCCGATAATCAAATTGCCGATCATTTGTCCAGAGCTTGAAATTGAAAAATCTCTCTGTGATATTGAAGAAATTAATGAACATTTTCCTGATGAAAAACTGTTTACTGTTAAAGAATGGCATGTTCTGTGGTATGTGATCCACTTTTCGATATTTATACTTACAACTACGATATAAAAATTAGCAACGACACTAAAAACTTGATCCCGCACCGAATATATATATATATATATATATATATATATATACTGATGATTCTAATATGGAATTTATGATTTATATCGTGGATACTACGCAAGTA
The DNA here is from genome assembly GCA_022702705.1 of Papilionanthe hookeriana x Papilionanthe teres. Classification (NCBI taxonomy): domain Eukaryota; kingdom Viridiplantae; phylum Streptophyta; class Magnoliopsida; order Asparagales; family Orchidaceae; genus Papilionanthe; species Papilionanthe hookeriana x Papilionanthe teres. The sequence goes on along the minus strand of CM040432.1, from coordinate 59,073,945 downwards.
TAAGTATCGTTATCAAGTAATATAGGGCTCTAATGAGTCCTATATATCGATCCCACAAGGAAGTTAGAGAATTTTAAAGACAAATTAAAGTAGACTTACTTACTAATCTAGTATACGGAAATTAAGAACACTTAGACTAAAATAAACTAATGCTTAAAGGTCGAAAATAAGATTTCGTAAAAGTATCTTTCTCCTTGTTCGAGAGAATTAAGTGAATGAAGAATTAAATGAGTTTTTAATCGTATTGTGCCAAATAGGAGTATTCCTATTCTTTACCCTTTGGTCCAGTGCGAAAGAACATTAACTAGTCTTATGTCTGATTATCGAATCTACTGCTATGCTGGGAGGATACCGACCGCCACTTCGAGCTCCCACGTTCCCCTTGCTTGAGGGCTAACATCTTCACTTCAGCTCCCAAACAATAAGACCGAATTGAATATTTTTGTCTATCACACTAAAATGTCCAATTCTACGCCCGATAGTTAATATTTTCCTATTTATTTGCACCCTCCTTCCAAGGCTTTTGACTTCCCTGAATGTTAGATGTAATCTTTACTATAATTGATAATTCAACATATGTTAATAAATCAATTGGCGAGATTGAAAGTAAACTAAGATTTAAGTAACAGATTAGCACAATTTCTATTTTCATATTTTTAGACACAACTATTTTAATTCATCATTTCACGAAATCTCGATAACAAGGAGAAAGACTAAGGTAACTACTCAGAATGCATGGGAAAAATAACACAAATCATGGATTTCATTAAAGTTAACAAACAAATAACAATTATACTTATCTCAATTCTTCTCTCAAAGCAGACTCCTTGAAGTTCAATTGACTCTTCCTTCCAATACATCACACTTAATTAAACTCACCAAGACACTAAACACACTTAAACACTTTATATAGAAACTACAAGACTATAGAATGACACACAACTGACTAAAATTCGTCTCTATTTATAGAAGGAGTCAAATCTCCAAAGGTTGCTTAAGCACCTCTTCAAAAAGCGTCCAGGTTCAATGTAATTTGGCTCTTTTCAACTGTCTCGCCGTCGGCAGTGTTGATCTCGCCGTCGGCGGGCTTCTAGAAGATGGACTAACCGCGCCGATCTCTCTTTCGGTGGGCTCGATCTCGCCATCGGCGGGCTCTTTATAAAATATTCAAAATCTCTCGGGAAAATCTCGCCGTCGGCGGCTTAAATCTCGTCGTCGGCGGGACAGTTCATTTTTCATCATATTGAGTTCTTTTTGCTCCAAATCCGCTTCTTTTGTGCTTTTTTCTTTCAGGTACTTATAAATCTTCATTCCTGCAATAAAATAAAGAAAATACTTTTCTTTAAAGTGCAATTTCATATAAAATTGGTATAAATTTCTCAATACATTTTTCCGTGTCAAAATCCCCTAAGCTTAACTATTACTTCGTCCTCAGTAATTTTAATACTACATAAAAGTAATGATGATTTGTAGTGAAGTTTTAATTCGTAAATACTATGAATTTGATTTAAATAAGTATTATAAGAAAGTTTAATTGAAATATTTTTAGATTTTAAAATTAATTTTATAGATATAAGGCTATTTAGTCATCAAGTTTAAGATTTTTAGTCTTCTATTTATTTCAAGAATGACTATATTTGAAATATTAAATTACTTAAATATTCAGATGATAGGAAGTTCATGAAAACACTACTCAGTAAAATACTAATCCATACATATAAGTTTGAAGTTTACCCTTTTGGTTGATTCAAATAAAGCCAATTTTTGATAAGGCATTTCCTCATATTCTCCTCACTTTATATATATATATATTTTTCTTTTTCTTTTCTTTCTGGATTGATATTCAATCCTTTTTTTTATTTTTTTAAGTGAGGATCACTATTTTTAGTTAGCCTGTTAATAATTTTGAACTTCATTTTTCTCTTCCTAAATTTGAAACTGGAAACATTTACTTCTCTTATATGTATTTCAAAGTTTTTACTTCATTGAGTTTCAGCCTTTTCTTTCTCAACTAAATATTTAAGAATTTCATATTTTAAAATATAGTTTTCCTTACTTTAAATAGTTAACTATATTCTTATCCTTTTAAACTAAATTTCTTAATCTATAAAATTAGTTTAATTACTAGAAATATTTTATTCAACTTTTATAATAACTAGATAAATTAATTCTAGTTACTGAATTAAAATTACTATAGAAATTCATTTTTATAATAATTTTGAAAATGTAAATTAAGAACAATTTGATAATTAAATTTGTATTTTCCCTCCCCCAAACTTAAAATTTTCTATCTATCTATATAAAGTGAAAAAGAAATAAACTGTAATATTTAAATCAAACCTTCGAGCTTTAGGTATTTCTTCTTTTTGAAGTTCTGCAGGATTTTTCCATTACTTAATTAACCTGTATTGTTAGTATTTTTCTACACACATAATATTAAAGAAAGTACTGGGTAAAGAAGTTTAACACAATACTTCCACATTTTATACTAACATATTATACTACATCCACATACATTTACAAATTCAATTCAAGGTTACAAAAGCAGTCTGAAAACATTAAAAATTTAAAAACTATATAACTTTAACAACAATATTTAAAAAATCTACACCACATCATAATCAAGTTCATAAACTAAAACATTAATACTAAAATTTAAGACAACAAACAAACAATCACAACATCAGAGTTTATAAGTCAAATACCTAAACAAATAAACATAGAATCTAATATTCCGCATCAAAGTCCCAAACTATATCGTCGTTTCCTTGATCAGTGGGTGGATTAGGCTGGTAATGAGTATATCGGGGCACTCAGGAAATACAACATCGAGCTCTCCTCTCCTATCTGAATGTCTCTGGAGATACTCGCTGTCATAATCATGTCTTTCTCTAAGCCTCCAATTCTCTGATCAATATGCTCTAGTTTTTCTTCTTTTTTTCTCAAAAATTTTCTGCTGTAGAGTCATCTCATTCATCAAATCCTGAAGGGTAGGAGTGCTATAGGGAGGAGGGTTATAACTGGTAGAGGGAATATCTCTACTCAAAGAAGGTACATAGCTTCTAGTCCCAGATCTCCATCCTTCATGGGATTCATATTTCTTAATATTAGCCAGAGTAATGGGTTTCATAGGCTCCACCCATTCCTCATCATCCCTTGCCTCTACCACAGATAATTGACAGAGTGCATAAATCAGACCGTGGTGTCCTAGTCCTCGCTCCACTTTCACTTCTTACAGTGGCTAATATATTCTTATAAATTATATTTCCCACATTAATACTTCTTTGGTTCTGAATACAGAAATTCAGAACTGCTCTATCTCTTGTTACTTCACTATGGTGATAAGTGGGTAACAAGGTAGAACAAATAGAATAGTGCCAGGCTTTAGATAATGCATTCAACATTGAGAGAGGAAAGTTTACCCTTTCACGCTGCTTAATCTTCCAATCACCTTTCCCGTTAGTGAGAAAGTTGATCACTTCTTCCAGTGGTCCTTCCATAGTTCTAAAGGTATTGTACTCACTGATGTATAAGTCTCTTACTTCATAAAAAGAATTAATCCTGCAAAGATCGAAATCTACCAAAAATCCTCTCACTTGATTGGTGCATCTTCGATCGTAGTCGGATTGGCATAGAATTCCTTTACCACTTCCACAATGCTTCGTTGGTTATATAACAGAAGTTTTCCCATCCTTTTTCTTTTATTATTCGCTCTACTTCACCTCCAGGATTTTTGAAAACTCGATCCTGAATGCATTTTCTGGCTTGAATATTTGGAAAATATCTTTATTGTGCCCTTGCATTCACAAAGCGAGTTTCATCGTAATCCATTCTTCTTTCGTGAAGCAATTTTTCGATCTGTGAAATTCACAAAAATCTTAACAAAACTTCTAAATATTACTAAAATGGCTTCCAATAGTTACTGAAATCAATCTAAATCAAGTTTCATGAATTTCTTCCAAGTCTTTTCTTTTTATTTCAATTTTTTCCAAAATTCCTTAATGTAGAAGAAATTCATGGTGAAAATTAAAAATTTTTACATAGGAGTGAAGCTCTTACCAAGGGAAGATGAAATCCGGCGTCAAAATGTGTTAAAATTGCTCAAATTCCATATCTATCAAGCCCTAGGTCAGTTTTTCGAAGTTTTGAGGAAGGGGATGATGAATAGTGTCGGTTGACCGGTCAGAATATAGTACATTTCGCGATCTCGCTGTCGGCGAGCTAATTAATTCACCAAGGCCAAAGTTTCGGGAAAATCTCGCCGTCGGCGGGATCACCCTCGCTGTCGGTGAAATTTCCAAATTTTTAAAATTTTTTATATTTTCAATTATGTTCAATTTAATTAAGCCTTTTTTAATGTTCGGTCACTTAATTTGATATATTTTCTAAGATTAGATATTCTACTAATTCATATAAGGTTTACACAACACAAACAGTATAACTTTTATAAATGAAATCCATGAACTTACAAACATCAAATACCACAAAACTAACAATTTACTTATCAAATTAACCAGAACACATCTAACTCAACATTGCAATCCACACCACGATACTCTAATTGCTGAGACTGAATAAACAACATACAATCTCATCTAAACTGAGATTATCTATGTAAAGTTCAAATTATATCAAAAACTAAATTCAGATCAACACACATACATATAATATGAAAATAAATTTTTGCTACTCATCAGAATCTGAACTGATCTCTTCTCAGATGTTTCCAATAGAACGCAGGTGCACAAACAAATTATAGAAAGGTCTAAAAGGGAATTCTGCAGTAGAATCTTCTTCAATCCACCCTTTCTGTCTCAATAGTCGTATAAAACTTGCTTCCAGATGTTCTGTATGGTCAAAGTGCTCCTTCATTCTCCAATCGATGTGATCGAATAAATCAGAGATATTATCAAAAGAATTCATCAAATTCTGTATTTCCTTCTCCAATCCTTTAAGTTTCCGAAAAATGAGGTTTGTTCTATCAGTCAGGGGCTTAATCAAAGGATTGTTTTGAGATGATCAGAAATAATTACTGTTTCATCATTGTTATCCAATGTAGGAAACATATCTGTCGGCTTTAGTGGTTTATAGGGTAACAACACTTTTTCCCAAGCTTCGTAGGAAAATTGGTACTGTCTACATGAAGCAAATATAGTTGATGGGTGTCCAAGTCCATGAATCGATCCATGCACAATTAATCCTAATGCAGACTTCACAATGATAGATCCAACATTGATAGGCAATCCAGATTAAATACAATAATTTAAAATTGCGCATTCCTTCAAGACTTTGTTTACCCTCATAGTGGGTAATTACTTTGACGAAATAAAGAAATGCCAATGCTTTGAGTCGGAGTTAAGAAGTGACGCAGAAAAACTAACGTACCCGTCTTCTCGTAATTCCCAATTGTCAGGTTCGTCGGTCAGATATCTGTAGATCTCATTCATGTTGTATCTTGTAGGAACAAAATTTGAATAGTGGAAAATAGGGATATTTTCAATCGAGTATAATTCATTGATTCGAGAAGGAGTGAAAGTTACCCATCTGCCTCTTACGTAAACACTTCCATTATGGATCACATGCAGACTAGAGTAGAATTCCGACTACTCGGAATGACTACGACAGATGTAGTATAGCAGAATACCTCCCAACGTCGCTGAACAATCATTTCTTCAATTGTTGTTGAATTCTCCGCTCCTCTGTTTACGAATCCTCTTTCTTTAATCAGTTGCTTCTTCATCAAAACCTTGTTGAACAGTTGTTGACCTCAATTTTGGTTGGGTCTTTTGCTTCTCTCTTTAGTACTTATGATCTAGCCTTAGGCTTTTCCTTTGACTAATCTTAGAGGACTAGAAATGGAACCCACTATTTAAAAATTCAAACTACTTCTTAACTCCCCGCAAACCCCACAAGCTCGATCGTAGACCCCTAATTACCTAGAGGGTCGAAATCAAATGTGGAGGTTTGAAGGATGAGTTCCCTATGAGACTTTTCGGCCTTAGGAATACCCCGGATGGCTCGGTCCGGTGAGGGCCGACTCGCACATACACTACACTCTCACACACATTCCAAGTCCTAAAACCACACTCTCACCCAACTTCGACTTCCCGACTCATGTAGGTAATTCATATGGATGGTCCTTAACCCCTAAGCCCCCGGCCGAGAGGGTTAGGAAAAACATAGTGAATGCCTCAAATGAGTCCTCATATGGCTCATATGGGCTTAATATGGCTTCATGGCTCAACCAAAATGATTCCATTTCACTCACATTTGATCAATCTTCTTTTTTTTCAAAATTTCAGTTTTTGACCCCCGGGGCCTCGGACCCACCAAACCTACCACATACCCTTGAAATGACCCAAAATTTGCAAAATTACCTAAATTACCCAAGGTTCCTCAAAATTAATCCTAAACACTTCCCACCACTTAAATTGACCATCTTTGGCCAAAAATACTAAAATTTCCAAAAATACCCCTAAACCCCCCCAATATTACCAAAATACCCTTTTACCCCAAAAATCCAAAAAATCTAAAAATTCCCAAAAAATTCCAGAAACTCCCAAATATTCTCAGTTTCATTTTGTTCAACTAAACCACGGGCCAATTTTTCCAATTTACCTAACTTTTACCAAAACCCCCAATTTGACCCATTTTTTAACCCAAGTGAACCCAATGTCAAACCAAACCACCCTAATTGACCTCAATTTTGGTCCACTTCAATTTTGAACTTCAATTCAATATCCCCAATATCAATTTAGACCAAATCCAAATCCAATTTGATTGACATTTGGGCCCAATTCAAATTTGGGGCTTAAGGCCCAATTTTAACCCATGACCCAAACCTAGCCCAATTCAACTCCAATTGGCCCCAAATCTTTTCTAAAGCCTTCCTAACATCCCCATAAACAAAAAACTAACTTGATTTACCCAAAATTTGAACCTAAACTCCACCCAAACCTAACCCAAAACCAAAATCCCTTAAATTGACCTAAGCCCAAACCTAACCCAAATGGGCCCAAATCCCAAAATTAGAGCCCAACCAAAGTTGAAAACTCTTTGTAACACTCCCATAAACATTTTTCAACATTAATTTTACACCAAATTCAACCTTAGCCCAACCTTAGCCCAAGTTAGCCCAATTTGGCCCACCTTGGCCCCTTTATCAAAAAAAGCCCAAATTCAACCCAATTCTACTCCAAATCACACCAAATTGATTCCAAACCATTCATGAAACATCCCTAAACTAAACCCAACATTTATTTGGCATCGTCTTTCACAAAATTCTTCATCTAAAAGTCCATTTTGAAATATAAAGGCCCACCCATTTAAGCCTTTTAAAAAGCCCACTTCCTCAAAACCCAAAAGCCCAAAAATTCATCCAAAGCCCACATGACAATTCCTTCTCATCATCCACTTGATGAAATAATTCCCTAAAGTTTGAAACCTATGATTAAATCATTCCAAATTAGGCTTTATCCAAACTCCCATCAAAATGCCAAAATTCCTAAAATCCATTCCGATGAAATTGACCAAGCCATTTCCCAAGCCAAATGTGAGCCAAGAAGCCATGCACAAGCCACATGGGAGCCATGAAAGCCTTGGACTCCTCACCAATCCATTAATGGTGAGAGAGGGGAACCCTTTCTTAACCAATTATTAAGCCTTTTTAACCCTTTTCATGATTCCCCCTAACCCAAAATTAATCTAAATGATCTTGATCGAGACTTCTCCACTCCAATTCGACCGAGCCATATGATTCCCTTCGACCCAAATCGGCCTTGGTGGGTTCACCAAGCCCATTTCTATGGGTTGACCAAACAAAGTCCAAAAGAGCCTCTTCCCCCATTCCATTTAAATTAAAACCCTTTACACATGGCAACAATCAATTGAGCTCACAAACCTCAAGCCTTGACCTTCCTGACCATGAGAGTGACCTAACCCTGCCGGCCAGCCTCCTGGGTTACCAGAAAACGCCATGCCCGAGAGCTCCATGTGAGCCAAAAAATTCAAAACTCACCTACTGAGCTGTCCCAACCCCAATGGCCACTGGAGCTCTTTTTCTCCTCCCCTGAGCAGTTGATCCCAGCCTTCAAACCCCCCTGGGAAGCCCTCTATCCATTCCTATTTAAACACTACCCCCTCTCGGCTAAAGAAGGTGTTGAAGCAAACCTTACCAAAACTCTGCCAAAATCACTCCAGATCCCTCTCCAAACATAGAGCACACTATCCCCACTGAAATCCAGCCCTAAAGCCCTCTCTGTGAGTCCAATTTTGGAGTTAAAATTCAAGCCCAAAACAAGGACACTTCACCACAGTGAGCCAATCTTCAAATTGATTGACCCTACACCTTCAACAAACCAAGAGGAGAAGTTCCCCAACAAAAGCCAACTCACCGAGCCGACCATCGCTTCCAGACCTCCAAGCTTTGTGGATCGGCCTTGGTCACTTTTGTACTCAGCATTTCTCCGCAGCAAGAGACTTCATCCGGAGCTTGCTCGGACTCAATCGAAGGTGAAACAACCCTCGGATCGAAGCTTCACTTTTCGAGCAAAGGTATGAACTCACTCTTCCTCCCAAGCTCCTGAAGATTCTCCATTTAGTTTGAGTTGATTTCAATGCGCCTTAACCACATAGATGTGTTCGTCCCTTCAAGACGAATCGATAGAATATAAGAACGCAAAAATCCATGGAGAATCGAGTGAGATCTTATGGTTTTAGTGTGGACGGTCACGGGTGCACACCAGTCGGAGACGACGACCAGGAGCCGTTGGATCGCACGTGTATCGAGCGGACGATCGAGATCAAGCCAGACAAAGCAATGGTATGTGAATGGCGGGCCCCCGTAGCGCTGACTCAGATGGCGGTGCCGAATCACGGAGCGATGCGTGGGCTTTCGATCCGGATGAGGATGACGCGGTGCCGAGTCGGATAAGTAGAAAATTAGGATTTTTTGGATTTATTTAAGTACTAGAACTTCAAAAATTCATATCTTTGCATAGAAAAATCACAAAAATAAAATAAAAATACCTTCGCTCAATTGAAGAGAGTGAGAATAATGTGGAAAAGAAAGCAAATTAATTGGATGAGTATTTTATTTTTAATAATTTATTTACTATTTCCAATGTTCGATTCTCCATTCGCATAGACAATTCATCATGCGTACGAGACCATAGCGGCTTTCAAGCCTCCGATCTTCGGGAACATTCCCCGAAATTTTTAAGGTCGTAGGCCATCTCTGCGAAAAGTTATCGATTTTTCAAGTTCATGTCACTGTTTTAGGTATTCTAATTCCAATAATTAAGATGTTGTAAAATAAATTCTAGGAAAATTTGGGGGTCTTTCTTAAGGCTAGGGGACCCTATGAAAAATATATTTTGAGTTAATTCATTCATAATAAACTTAGTTGGCCTAAACTCCCAAAACTGAATATGAATTAATTAGGGTTAACCACACACCAAATTGACTTGAAAACAATTCTACATTGCTCTTTAGGGTTAGAGAAACCTTACATAAAATTTTGAAATTAATTGGACTTGATTAACCCCACCAAATGGATTGATTAAGCCTCATAAGCAAAATGGAACTTTAAAAATTCATAACTCCAAGAATACTTTTCAAAAATTCACAAAAATGGTTTTGGAGCTTCTCCGATATCGTGGAGTTCAGTGCAAATTAAAATTAGAATTTTCTAAAAAAGTTCGATTTTTCACAATATTTTAATATTTTAATAATTAAAAAATAATAAAAATCACAAAAATATTAAAAATCATAAAAATGTCACATTTCGACTCCTAATCACTTAAGAACAAACAAAAGATTTTTCCTAAGTCCCTAGGATATGATATTGAATTTTAAAGGCTTAATGTAATTTTTAATATTAAAAATGAATTTTCAACCTTTTTCACTAAAATAATTATAATAAATCAAAGAAAAATTAGAAAATTAGAAAATTTATTTCTCTCGGACTCCTTGAGGTCAGAAAAATTTAAGAAAAATATAAAATATATTTTTCAATTTTTATTTTATTTTAAAATTAATTAATACTCTAAAATTCAAAATAATTATAATAAATAAAATATAACTCAAAAAATCACCAAAATTGGTCCAAGTGGTCCTCTAGTCATTAGGAACATCCATAATTGTTTTAAGGATAGAACCTTTACGCTGGTCATGTTGTTGAATTTTCTTTGAAAACCCCTATTTTCTACTAAAAATAATTATATAAATAAATTAAAGTCGAAAAATTACATTTTCTCCTCTAATGTCTTAATTGACATGTGAGTGAGAGTGACATAAAAATTTTAAATTTATTTGAGCTCAATTTAGTGAGTTATGAAATAAATAAGTCAAAAGAGCATTAAGGTAATTAAAGAATTTTAACCCTTAATTAAAACTTTAGGTTTAATCAAAATGGAGGGTAAAATATTTGACTTTAATTTTCTCTTGGATGATTGAACCTTAGGGAAATTAAAAGGGCCGAAACACATTAAACACTTTGAAAATATCAAAATGAAACTCTAATTAATTAAATAATTGAAATTTTGGAAAGAATATATTTAAAATTTTGATTATTAAAATAGGGATATTATTAAGAGGATATTTATTATTTAATTTAAAAATCCCTAAATAAGTCACTTCAATAATATTTAGTTCTTAATTAAAAATTAAAATAATAATCAAAACTAAATAAATTAAAAAATTAAAAGAAGATAACCCTTAAATGAATTAAAGCTTAAAATGTTAAATGGTCCAATAATAAAAATCAAATTTAAAATCTTGGAGTTAAACTAAATTAAATTAAATTAAGTCAAGTCAAAGTTTAAATTAAATTAATTAACACTTTAACAATTAAATTAAATTTAATTTAAAATATTGAAACTAAAATTAAATTGAATTAAAATTAAATTAAATAAAAATTAAATTAGATTAAAATTAAATTAAAATTAAATAAAATAAAATAAAATAAAATAAAATAAAATAAAATAAAATTAAATTAAATTAAAATCACTTAACAACAAACCTAAATGAAATCATTAAGATTTAAATCAAAACATATCAATAATTTCAACACCTTTTTCTATCTAAGTAAATTTAAGACATAAACATCATTCTCGAAATACTAAGATAATTGAAAGTGTAAAGATTTAATTAAATCTAAAATAATTTGAACACTATTCCAAACTTAAAATTATTAATTAAAACCTCATAATTAATTTAAATCACTTTAAATCATTAATTCAAACTTTAAATTAATAATGATTAAAATTCTCAAAAACCCAACTCGCCCTTAAAGGCTTTAATTATTATAACTCTTAAATAGAGTATTAAGTGAGATGTCACTTCATTCATCGTGTAATCAAATACCTGCGTTCACTCGAGCAAGAGACAAAGCTTAACTAAACTCCCTGGATGATTAATTTACTCCGTGCAACTAAATTTACTTGGACTCAAAATGATCCCAGAAGTATTGAAAAGATGTTTAGGACTCGTCCTAAGAACTTCCTCAATATGACGGGATGTTTTAGAAGAACAATTGAATTTATTTGTTCTTTAATGAAGAAAATCATCCTTAAACCAAACCAACAACCTAGATGTCATAGGAAATGACTAGCAATAGGATTAGGACTCTGGTAGACAACCAAAACCCTTTCCCTTAGCTTTACTTAGGTATTTCTTGTAAAAATATGTTTAAATGCTCTAATATGTGTTTTAAGTGTAGCTTGGGATGACGGGAAGACCATCCAGGTATGCTTTTATTTTATTACAATTTACTTTATTGCAATTTACTTACATGCATTGCGCTTTACTTTTCTTGCATCTTAAACGAGACTGTTACATGAAAACCAAAACCTTTAGGATAGTCCCTAAACTGAAACCAAAACTAAATTAAAAGTCATTGCAAGATAAAATCCACCGCCACAACATTCAAAATATAAAACAACTCAAAATTTAATCACAAACGAACAATAAAACTACAACTATAACTAAATTAAAATGTCTTGTTGGATGATCGTGAATACCTCGGATGATGTAACTCTACGTGTTGCTAACGGGATTTCCCACGGTCTAAATGAAAGTGTGGAACACATTCAGTTGAATTTAGCAAATTCATCTAGACTAATTGAATCCGATAAAAATAACGATGCCGGAATGATGGAACTGTGGGATCTTAATCGGTGTTGTTATAATCAACTTTAAGATTTGTTTTAATTAGAACATTAAAAAACACTTGGATTTTAAGATTTTCTCTAAACCAAAACACTTCTCTCATCTCCTGATTTATGACTTCTAGAACTAAACCTCTGCAACAACAAGGAGCTTGGAGCATGATGGGTAGCACGACCATCGTAATCAGCTAAACTTGAATGTACTTCAGCAAAGCCTTTCCTAGTTTTAAACAACAAAGCCATATGATTTCGAGGTAGTTTACTTAGTGCAACATAAATCCTCAACTTTTCGTTAGGAATTTGTATAATCATGTCATGCAAATTAAGCTCTAACCGGTCTTAGGACTCCGAGATAGTCATTTGATACGACATAAACCCTCACATCTTCGAGGCTATTTGTGTGATTATGTCATAGAAACATAAGTCCTAATTAATTAAAATTGGCAGGATTGCAACATTAAATAATTTTCTTAAACTCAAAGCCAAACAATAGGATAGTGTGAGAAGTTGCCAATATTTTTCTTGGATCGTCAACTTCTCCTACTTCTCTTCCTTTGGACTCCTAAAATAAATTGTTCCAAATTCGAGCTAATCCCTATTGAAATTTCCAAAACTCAATCCTTTGAAAGCCTTAAACTTTGAAATTCTTTAGAGAAAAACCACTGATCATTATCGAGAGTTTTCTTAAATGATTTACGTCATTTAAGATGTAATTAACTATAGGGGCTCGCCTTATTGGGAACTTTAAGAACCCAGATAATATAAACCCTGCTTAATTCCTTTATATTAAGCAGGGGAACTTGTCGGCTTATAAAATATGTTCGCAGACCAAACGGATGCCACAAATCTTTTAGTTTATCTAATCGAGCCCCATCATCAAGCAGTATGTCTATTCCTCGGGATAAATACACAGCTTGTGATGTGACGCTCATTTATATAAACTATTTGGGATGTGAGATCAGTTTGATTTCATATCTTAAAATTTTCAAATTTAAAATTATTTTCAAAACAAATACTACTTTCTAAATTATATATATATTTAAATTAAATTTAAAATTTAAAAATTTGCCGACAATTTCTGTAGGTGACCCCTTTTCAAAACACAAACCTAAAAATAAGCCGTACAATAGTTACTGAGCCTCAGAACTGACGAATTTTCGTCGGTTAAAAACTCCGAATTTCGTGGTTTCTAGTGGATTGGGGGCCATAATAGATTGTTTTGGAGGGGCTCTAATCGTTTCTAAGGAAGAAGATAGTGTAAATATGAAGTTCTAAACGTTTTATATAGAGAAATGGCCTTAGAACAGCCCAAAACCATAAAATAACTCACAAAAACCACTTTTTAACTATCTCGCCATCGGTGGTAACGATCTCTCCATCGGCGGTAACGATCTCGCAGATATATTTAAACTGAATTTGGGGTGTTGATCTCGCTGTCGGCGGGATCGATCTCGCCATCGGCGAGATTAGGCAAATTGCCCAATTTTCGCTCCGGTCCGAATATTTTCTGATTTCTTTGTATAGATTCAAATTTGTGATGATTTTAAAAAGTAAAATGAGTAGTAGAATTTATTCTATATTTTAATTTTCAATAACATTAATAGATCATAATTAATAATTACTATGGGTTGCCTCCCATAAAGCGCTTGGTTTAACATCGTCAGCCCGACCTAATTTTAATTAGTAATCAGGTTGACTGAGCATTAAAACCTCTTTAAAATTTGGTCTTCTCCCTTCAAAATAAAGTTTTAATCTGTTTTCGTTTTACTTTAAATCTATGCCCAGTTTTTGGATCTTCAATTTCTATAGTTTCGTATGAAAATATTTGAGTTATAGTGAAAGGCCCTAACCATCGAGATTTCAATTTTCCAGGAAATAATTTCAATCTTGTATTATAACGCAAAACTTCTTGTCCTGGCTCAAAATTCTTCAGGTTAATCTTCCGATCAAGCCATAATTTCATTTTTTCTTTATAAATTCTATCATTATGATAAGATTCATTTCTTAATTCATCTAATTCATTCAATTGCAATAATATTTTCTCACCGACTTCTTTCGCATTGTAATTAAATTCTTTAATTGCCCAATAAGCTTTATGTTCTAATTCAACTGGTAAGTGACAAGTCTTTCCATAAATAAGCCTGTAAGGAGTCATTCCAATCGGAGTTTTATTAGCAGTCCTGTATGCCCATAATGCAGTGTCTAGTCTTATAGACCAATACAATCTATTAGGGTTTACAGTCTTTTCTAAAATACGTTTAATTTCTCGATTAGAAACTTCAGCTAATCCACTGGTTTGTGGATGATAAGTAGTTGATATCTTATGAATAATGTTAAATTTTTCTACTAGTTTGTGAATATAGTTATTTCTAAAATGAGATCATCCGTCAGTGATAATCACTCTCGGCATTCCAAATCTAGTAAAAATATTTTTCATTAGAAACTTTGAAACACTCTTAGCGTCACATCAAGGTAAAGCTTGTGCTTCAATCCATTTAGATACATAATCAACATCAACTAATATATACGAGTTTTCAAATGAAGGAACATATGGTACCATAAAATCTAATCCCCAAACATCAAAAATCTCAACTACTAATATAAAATTTAGAGGCATTTCATTTCTTCTAGATATATTACCTACTAGTTGGCATTTGTCGCAAGTTTTGATATATCTATAAACATCTATAAAAAGAGTAGGCCAATAAAATCCAGATTGTAAAATTTTATAAGCAGTTTTATCTGTTCCAAAATGTCCTCTAAAATCAGTTGACATTTCTGAATGATTTGTTTTGTTTCTTCATAAGGCACACATCTTCTAATTATAAGATCCTTACATTGCTTATATAAATATGGTTCATCCCAAAAATATGTTTTAGTATCATGAATGAATTTTTTCTGTTGTTGCAAAGTTAGCATAGGTGGTAAAATATCACTTACAATATAATTTACTATGTCAGCATATCATGGTATTTTCCACTCATTTATTTTATATAATTGTTCATCGGAAAATCGTCGATAATTTCATTATCGATGTCGGATAATTCATTATATTCTAGTCTTGATAAATGATCCGCAATTCGATTATCACTTCCTTTTTATTAATGATTTCAAAATCAAATTCTTGCATTAGTAATATCCATCTAATTAATCTTGGTTTGGAATCTTTCTTTTGCATTAGATATTTAATAACAGAGTGATCGATATACACGATACATTTAGTTCCAATTAGATAAGGCCTAAATTTATCAAAAGTTTAAACAATTGTTAATAGCTTCTTTTTAGTAATCGTATAATTCATTTCGACATTATTAAGAGTTTTACTTAGCATAGTATATAACTTTGAAAATTTTATCATATCTTTGCTCAAGTATCGCTCTCTATAAGCATAATCACTAGCATCACACATTAGTTCAAATGGTTTCTCCCAATCAGGTGAAACTATTATAGGTGCTGTGATTAATTTATCTTTTAATAATTCAAAAGCATTTAGGAATTCAGTTGTGAATTCAAATTTCTTGTCATTTTCTAAAAGTTAGCATAGAGGTTTAGTAATTTTTGAAAATTCTTTTATGTAGCGTCTGTAGAATTTAGCATGTCCAAGAAAACTTCTTACACCTTTTACTGTAGTTGGAGGTGGTAATTTAGCTTTAACTTAAATTTTTGCAGGATCTACTTCCATGTCATTTTCCGAAATTTTATGCCCTAATACAATTCCTACTATAACCATAAATTGACATTTCTCCCAATTTAGAACTAAGTTAGTTTTCTCGCATAATTCTAATATTTTTTGAAGATGATTCAAGCATGCTTCAAATGACGTTCCAAATACAGAGAAATCATCCATAAATACTTCTATTCCATCACCAATTAATTTACTAAATATAGACATCATACATCTCTGGAATGTTGTAGGTGCATTACATAATCCAAAAGGCATTCTTCGAAAAGCAAATGTTCTATAAGGACTAGTAAAAGTAGTTTTCTCGATCCTCGGGATCAATATGTATCCGATGATAATCGGTATATCCATCTAAAAAATAAAAATATTTATGTCCAGCTAATCTATCCAACATTTCGTCTAGAAATGGTAATGGGAAGTGATCTTTTCCGGTGGCCGCATTTAATTTTCTATAGTCAATACAAATACATCATCCAAGAACTTGTCTTATAGGTATTAAATCATTATTTTCATTAGCTTTAACGGTCACTCCTCCTTTCTTAGAACACACTCGAATTGGGCTTACCCATGCACTCGTTCGAAATAAAGATATATAATACAATTATCTAACCATTTTAATCTTTCTTTCTTGACTACTTCTTTCATTATTGGGTTTAATCTCCTTTCGAGGATCTACTCTTAGCCTTATGTTCATTATCTAAAATAATTCTCCGCATACATATCGAAGGACTAATTCCTTTAATATCTCGCTAAAATACAACCAAAAGTTTTCTTATATTTTTTAATGTGTCTAACGAGCTTTTGTTCTTGTGATTCATTCAATTACGTCGATATAATAACTGGTAGGGTTGAATGATTACCTAAGTAAGCATATTTTAAATGATTAGGTAAAATTTTTAATTCGAGTTCGAAGGTCTAATAATTGACTGAACTATATTTTTTCAGGTGTTTTCAAGTATTATCCAACATTTCAAATTTTTCCTGTATATAATCCAGTTTTTCATTATCTGCTTCTTCAATATATTCAGTATTTTCTTTTTCTAACTTTTCTTCATAATATCTTTTAAAATGTTCATTTTGCAAATGTTCAAGTATTTCCATTCGAAAACATTCAACTTCTTTTTCTAAAGCATGATATTTCATTGATTTTGCTATGTTAAAAGTTACTTTTCGATCGTTTACTCTCATAGTCAATTCTCCTCTCCGAACGTCAATCATAAGCTTTTCCAGTGACTAAAAAGGTCTTCCTAATATTATGGGAATTTCTTTATCTTCTTCCATATCTAGAACAATAAAATCTACCGGGAAGATAAATTTATCCACTTTTACTAACACATCTTCAATAACTCCATTAGGATAAGTGACAGAACGATCAGCTAACTAAAGAGTTACTGAAGTATGTGAAATTTCTCCTAATTCTAATCTTTTAAAAATTAATAGAGGCATTAAATTTATGCTTGCTCCTAAGTCACACAAAGCTTTTCCATAAAATTTTTCTCCAATAGCGGAAGGTATAGTGAAACTACCAGGATCTTTTAATTTTTCAGGAAGCTTTTTCGAATAATCGTACTACATTCTTCTCTAAGTGCAACGGTTTCATTATCTCGTAAATTTTCTTTTTTATTTAAAATATCTTTCATAAATTTTACATAATTAGGCATTTGTTCTAATGCTTCTACAAAAGGAATATTTACCGTTAATTTTTTTAAAATTTTAAGGAATTTAGAAAATTTCTTATCTTTTTTATGTTGCTTTAGTCGTTGAGGAAATGGTGGTGTTGGTTTTTTTATAAATATTTTCATAGTGATTAATGGATATTCTAAGTTGTGATCTTGCTGATCCTTTTCTTTTTCGATTTCCACTTCCTCATTTTTACTTTTTGTTTCTTTCTGAATTTTAGTTTCTAACTCTTTTCCACTTCGTAATTGTATCGCTTTAATTTGTTCTTTTCCTTGGTCTTTAGGATTTATTTCCACATTACTAGGAAAAGTTCAAGGAATTCTATTGTTAAGCGCGGTAGCCATATGTCCAAGTTGAGTTTCAATATTTTTAATTATTTTTCCTTGATTTTGTAATTAATTTCCTTGAATTTGTAAGTGCTGACCCATACTCAATATTAATTCTTCTATAGATAACTTCTTATCTTTAAATTGAGTGTTATTAAATCCAGGTGGATAATAAGGTTTATAATTTGTATTTCCTTGATTAGGTGGATTTCCTATAGAGTTGTTCATCCATTGTTGATTAGTTGTACTGTTATTCCAATTAAAATTTGGATGATTCATCCAACCAGGATTATAATAATTCACATAAGGATTATTGGGTCTATTATTAATAGCATTTATAGTTTCATAAGGAGATTGAGAATCTATAATTTATCCAGATGAGTTTTCTTCTAATATAGTAGAAGAGTAATTTATTCCAAAATGATCTAATTTCTTTGATATAGCAGACGAATTCGAGAAGTTAACATAGTATATTGCATCATTTTCATGAACACTAGCTATCTGTTTAGAATTTATTCTTTCAATGAGGCCATCGAAAATTATTAGTAGCCATTTCTTCGATTAACGCATAGGCTTCATCAAATGGTTTTGACATTAATGAACCTCCAAGAAGAACATCAATGATTGATCTAAGAGATCCTACTAATCTATTGTAAAAAGTTTGTATAATTAACTAATCTCGGTAATGCATGATGTGGACATTTCCTAAGAAGTTCTTTAAATCTCTCTCAAGCTTCATATATGGATTCTCCATCAAGCCGAACGAAGATGTTATATCATTTCTAAGTTTTGCAGCTTTCGAAGGAGGAAAATATTTGGATAGAAATTTTTGTGATAATTCTCCCAAAGTTTTAATAGATCCACGTGCTTAATGAATTTAACCACATCTTAGCCTTATCCCTTAAATAAAAAGAAAAAGCCTAAGTCTAATAGCATCATTGAGATACTCCTTCATATTTAAAAGTAGCACATAGTTCCAAAAAACTCGCAAGATGTAAATTAGGATCTTCATTAGGTGAACCACTAAATTGATTATTTTGTACCATTTGGATAATTGCGGAGTTTAAGTTCTAATGAGTTAGCGACATACATCGTGGTTTTGAATAGTTAGGTGAATTTCATCTAATGTAGGGTTGACATAATCTCTTAATGGTCTTTGTTGGTTTTATTTTCAATTTACGGATTATTTTCCATTCGTGTTAAATTTATAATTTCTCTCTTTTTTTCTAATTCTTTTAATTATGCGTCGTAATTACGAATCGTAAGGTATTAAATTTTCGTTTCCAAATTTACGCTTACAATTTTTAAAATAGTCCGTTACTCTAGTAATTATTTTAATAATTCTATTAATTACCTTAATAATTACTTTACTTCCCTGGCAAGAGCGCCAAAAACTTGATCCATTTTTCGATATTTATACTTACAACTATGATATGAAAATTAGCAACGGCACCAAAAACTTAATCCCGCACTGAATATATATGATGATTATGTTATGGAATTTATGATTTATATTGTGGATACTACGCAAGTATATGTATCGTTATCAAGTAATATAGGGCTCTAATGGAGTCCTAGATATCGATCCCACAAGGAAGTTAAAAGAATTTCAAAAACAAATTAAAGTAGACTTACTTACTAATCTAGTATGCAGAAATTAAGAACACTCAGACTAAAATAAACTAATGCTTAAAGGTTGAAAATAAGATTTTAGAAAAGTATATTTCTCCTTGTTTGAGAGAATTAAGTGAATGAAGAATTAAATGAGTTTTTAATTGTATTGTGCCAAATAGAAGCATTCCTATTCTTTACTCTTTGGTTCGAGTGCTAAAGAACATTGACTAGTCTTATGTTTGATTACCGAATCGTGGCTAAGTCTGGAGGATACCGACTGCCACTTCAGAGCTCCAACGTTCCCCTCGCTTGAGGGCTAGCATCTAAACTTCAGCTCCCAAACAATAAAACCAAATTGAATATTTTAGTCTGTCACACTAAAATGTCCAATTCTATGCCTGATATTTAGTATTTTCCTATTTATTTGCACCCTCCTTCCAAGGCTTTTGACTTCCCTGAATCTTGGATGTAATCTTTACTATAGTTGATAATTCAACATATGTTAACAAATCAATTGACTCGGATTGAAAGTAAATTAAGATTTAAGTAAAATATTAGCACAATTTTTATTTTCATATTTTTAGGCACAACTAATTTAATTCATCATTTCACGAAATCTCGATAACAAGGAGAAAGACTAAGGTAACTACTCAGAATGCTGTTGACCTCATTTTTGATGAGGTCTTCTCTTCCCTCTTTAGTATTTAGGATCTAGCCTTCAGGCTTTTCCTTCGACTATCTTAGAGGACTACAATCGGGACCCATCACTTAGAAATTTAAACCACTTCTTGCCTCCTCGTAAGCCTCACAAGCTTGATTATAGACCCCTAATCACCTAGAGGGTTGAAATCAAATGTGAAGGTTTAAAGGATGAGTTCCCATAGGACTCTTTGGCCTTGGACCACCCCTGGGTGGCCCAGTGCAGTGAGGGTTGACTTACACACTCACTACACTCATACTCTACACTTGTCACAAACACAATCCAAATCCTAAAACCACACCCATACCTAACTTGACTCCTTGATTCATGTAGGTAATTGATATGGATGGACCTTAACCCCTAAGCCCCTAGTTAAGAGGGTTAGGAACAACATAGTGAATGCCTCAAATGAGTCCTCCCATGGCTCATATAGGCTTAACATGGCTTCATGGATCAATCAAAGTGATTCCATTCCACTCACATTTGATCAATCTTCATTATTCCAAAATTTCGATTTTTGGCCCGGGAACCCTACACCTATCGAACCTACCAAAAGCCCTTAGAATTGCCCAAATCCTCCAAAATTTCCAAATCACCCAAAATTCCCCAAAATTAACCTTGAACATTTTCTCACCAATCAAATTGATCATCCATAGCCAAAAATACAAAAAATTCCAAAAATACCCCCCAATACCCTCCAAATACCCAAAATGCCCCTCTTAGCCAAAAAATCAAAAAATTCCGAAAATTCCCAGAAAATTCCAAAAAATCCCAAATATTCCCAATTTCATTTTATCCAACTACACCATGGGCCAATTTTGTCAATTTACCGCAATTTTACCAAAACCCCCAATTTAGCCAATTCTTAACCCAAGTGAATCCAATGTCAAACCAAATCTACCCAATTGACCCCAATTTTGGTCCAATTCAATTCTAAACTTCAATTTAACATCCAAAATATCAATCTAGACCAAATCCGAGTCCAATTTGATTAACATTTGAATCCAATCTCACTTTTGACCTTAAAGCCCAATTTGGACCCATGACCCAAGCGTAGCCCAAACCAAACCAATTCAACTCCAATTGACCCCAAACCTTTTCTAAACCTTCCCTAACATCCCCATAAACAAAACACTAACATAATTTGCCCAAAAGTTGGACCCAAACCCCACTCAAATTCAACCCAAAACCAAAATGCCCAATTTTGACCTAAACCCTAACCTAACCCAAATAAGCCCAAGTCCCAAAACCAAAACCCAACCAAAGTTAAAACCTCTTTGAAACACTCCCATAAACATTTCCCGATATTAATTTTACATCAGCTTCAACCCTAGCCCAACATTGTCCCAAGTTAGCCCAATTTGACCTACATTGGCCCATTTACCAAATAAACCCAAATTCAACCCAATTCAATTCCAAACCACCTCAAATTTGCTTCAAATCATTCAAGAAACATCCTTAAACTAAACCAAACATTTATTTGGCATGGTCCTTTACAAAATTTTTTATCTAAAAGCCCATTGCTAAACATAAAGGCCCACTCCCTTAAACCTTCCTAAAAAGCCCATTTCACCAAATTCAAAAGCCCAAATCAATCTAAAGCCCACATGACACTTTTCTCAAACACATTCAATTTAAAATCATTCCTAAAGTCCTAATTTGTCGATTAAACAATTCCAAATCAAGCCTCATAACAATTTCCATCAAAATGCCAAAATTCACAAAATCCTTTTTTATGAAATTGACTAAGCTCTTGCCAAGCCATAGGTGAGCCAGAGACAAGCCATGTACAAGCCATATGAAGCCATGAAATGTTTGACATGTGACCATGCCCAAAGTAGCAAGAGGAGGGCCCCCTTTCTTAAACCTTCATTAAGCTTTTTAACCCCTTCCATGTTACACACTAAACCATGATTAGCCACATCACTTTAGATGGGGACTTCACCACCCCTTTCTAGGCGATGCAAATGATCCTCTCTCGGCCCAAATCGGCCATGGGAGGTGAACCTAACCCAAAATCATTGCTTGGACCAAATCAAGCCAAAATGGCCTCTCCCCTATGCCATTTTAATCCAAGCCCTTTACACATGGCAAAGCTCGATTGCTCGCACAAACCTCCACCCTAACCCACCTGAACTCGAGGGTGACCCATGCTGCCGTCGGCCACCGCTCGGATCGTCGGAAAACACCATGGCCGAAACCTTGGGAGGAGCCAAATTTTGGAATACCACCTTGCTGAGTCGCCCACTCCAAATGGCCATTCGTGTACGTTCTTCTCCTCACCGAGTAGCTGATCCCGACCATTAAACCCCACAGGAGGCCCTCCGACCTCTCCTATTTAAACACCCCTCCTCTCGGCTAAGAGAGGTGCCGAACCAAACCTTACCGAAACCACGCCAAAATCATCCCGGTACCACTCTCTACAAATAGATAACTTGATCCCGATTGAAATCCCGTGCCATTTCCTCTTTGTGAGCTCGATTTCGGAGTTGAAATCCGAGCCCAAAACTAGGACACTTCACCGCGTGAGTCGATCTTCGAATTGATTGACTCTACACCTTCACCGGACCAGAGGAGAAGTTTCCCAGCAAAAGCCCCCTTACCGAGCCGGCCATTGCTTCCGACCTCCAAGCTTTGTGATCGGGCTTGGTCGAAATCATACCTGGACAATTCACTGAGCCAGAGGACTTCATCCTGGAGCTTGCTTGGACCCAATCGAACGTGACACAACCCTCGGATTGAAGCTTCACTTCTCCGAGCGAAGGTATGTACTCACTCTTCCTCCGAGCTTACGAGAGATTCTCCATTTATTTTGAGTTAATTTCGAGTGCATGTTTACCATATGAATGTGTTCGTCTCTTTAAGACGAATCCATGAAACATAAGAACACATAAATCGTTGAGAATTGAGTGAGAAATTAGGGTTAGAAGGTTCACGGTCACGGGTTCGTACCAATCGTAGACGATGATCGGGAGCGGATCGGATCGTGCGTGTATCGGATGGACGACTTGGATCGCGTCGGACCGGAATATGTTGCGTGAAAGGCGGGTCCGGGACGGGCCGGCTCGGATGGCGGCGCCCGATCGCGGCGCGACACGCACCCCTTCGGAGTCGCCGAGGTTGACGCGGCGCCGCGTGGATAAGTAGGAAAATAGGCTATTTTCTATTTATTTAATTCCGGAACTTCAAAATTCATAACTTTGTGTAGAAAAATCCTAAAAATGAAATAAAAATACCTTCTTGCTCAGTGAACAGAGGAGAATAATGTGGAAAAGAAATTAAATAATTTCATTAAGTATTTTATTTTTAATGATTTATTTACTCTCTGCATTGTTTTAATTCCTCATTTGCATAGGCGATTTATCATGGCATGAGACCATAGGGTTTTTAAGCCTCGAACTTGGAAACATTCGCTGAATTTTCCAAGGTCGAGGCCATCCTATGAGAAGTTATTGATTTTTCGAGTTAATGTTCTTGTTTTGAGTATTTTAATTCCAGTAATTAACATGTTGAGAAATAAATTCTAGGAAAATTTGGTGATGTTACTTGCGACCAGAGGGACCTAGGAAAAATAAGTTTTGAGTTAATTCACTTTGAACAACCCTAATTGGCATAAACACCCAAAATTGAACTTTAATTAATTAGGGTTAACCATTCATTAAATTAATTTAAAAACAATTCTCCACTGTTCTCTAGGGATAGAAGAACACCACATAAAAATTTGAAACCAATTGGTCTTGATTAACCCTACTAAATGGGTTGATTAAGCCTCTTAAGCAAAATGGGTAAAATTAAACTTTAAAAATTTAGAACTCACAAAATACTTTTCAAAAATTCAAAAAAATAGTTTTGGAGCTTCTCTGATATCAGAGGAACTTAGGAAAATTAAAATTGTAATTTTAAAAAAGTTGATTTTTATCATTATTTTAATATTTTTAATAATTAAAAAAATAATAAAAATCATAAAAATATTAAAAATGACCAAAATGTCACATTTTGACTCCTAATCATTTAGGAATGAACCGGATATTTTTCTAAGTCCCTAGGGTAAGATATTGAATTTTAAAGGCTTAATGTAATTTTTAATATTAAAAAATGTATTTTCCAACCTTTTCACTAAAATAATTCTAATAAATCAAAGAAAATTAGAAAAATATAAAATTTGTTTCTCTGAACTCCTTAAGGTCAGAGAGAGTTAAGAAAAATATAAAATCCATTTTTCAACTTTAATTTTATTTTAAAATTAATTAATACTCCAAAACTCAAAATAATTATAATAAATAAAATATATTTCAAAAATCACCAAAATTCCTCCAAATGGTCCTCTAGTCATTAGAAATATCCCATAATTTTTTTAAAGACAGAAACATTTCCTTGGCCATGTTATTGAATTTTTTTTAAAAATCCCTATTTTTCATAAAAAATAATAACATAAATAAATTAAATACAGAAAAATCATATTTTCTCCTCTAATGTCTTAATTGACATGTAAGTGAGGTCACACAAAAATTTCAATTTCATTTGAGCTTAATTTAGTGAGTTATAAAATTATTAAGCTTGGAGGGCAAAATGGTAATTGAAATTTTCAACCTTTAATTAAAATTTTAGGATTAATCAAAAAGGGAGGGTAAAATATTTGATTTAAACTGATTTTGGATGATTGAAACTTAAATGGTCGAGGTAAGAACCCACCAATCATTTTAAGAATAATTAAAGTAAACCTTAATTAATTAATTAACCAAATTTGGAAGATTAATGGAGAATTGAAATTATTAAAGTAGGGATATTATTTAAGAAAATATTTATTTCTTTAATTTAAAAATCCCTAAATAAATCACTTCAATAGTACTTAAAAAGAAAATTAAAAGAATAATCTCAATTAAATTAAAATTAAAATTAAATTAAATTAAAATTGAAATTTAAGTTAAATTAAATTAAATTGAAATTAAATTAAATTAAAATTAAATTAAAATAAAAATCAAATTAAATTAAATTAAAACTTAAGTTAAAATTAAATTAAATTGAAATTAAAATAAATAAAAATAAAATTAAATTGAATTAAATTAAAAATTAAATTTAAATTAAAAAAAATTAAATTAAATTGAATTAAATTAAAAACAAATTGAAGTTAAATTAAATCAAATTAAATTAAATTAAATTAAATTAAAATTAAATTAAATTAAAATTAAATTAAATTAAATTAAATTAAAATCATTTAATAACAAACCTAAATGAAATCATTAAGAATTAAATCTAAAGTAACTTGAACACTATTCCAAACTTAAACTAATTTTCTATAATTAAATCAAAATTAAAATTAAATCATTAAGGTTAAATCATCGAAGTATTTAATAATTTGATTTGCCCTTTTTAAAGCTCTTATTATTATAATTCTTAAATGAGGTGTCGAGTGAATTATTACCTCACTTATAGGATATTCGAATGTCAGTAGTTCAACTGAAGCAAAAGAACAAAACTTAAACTCCCAGATGATTAATTCACTTGTAGAATTAAAATCTCTTGGACTTAAAACAATCATAGAGATATTGAAAAGATGTTTAAGATTCATCTTAAGCACTTCCTTAATATGATAGGATGTTCATAAGAACAATTGAATTTAATTATTCTTTGATGAAGAAAATCGCCTTTAAACTAAAACACAAGAACCTAAACGTCATAAGAGATGACTAGTTATAGGATTAGGACTTTGGTAGACAACCAAAACCTTTCCCTTAGCTTTACCTATGTACTTGTTGGAATATTTAAATGTCTTAACATGTGTTTTAAGTGCAGCTTGGGATGACGGGAAGACCCTCCGGGTACGCTTTTATTTTATTGCAATTTACTGTACTTTTCTTGCATCAAAAATAATTGTTGCATGAAAACCAAAACCTTTAGGATAGTCCCTGAACTGAAACCAAAACTAAATTAAAAGTCATTACAAGATAAAAATCACAGCCACAACATTCCAAAATATAAAACAACTCAAAATTTAATCACAAACAAAAGACAAAACTACAATTGCAACTAAATTAAAACGTCTCGTTGAATGATCGGGAATACCTCGGATGATGTAACCCACGTATTGCTAGCGGGATTTCCCACGGTCTAAATGAAGGTGTGGAACTCATTCATTTGAGTTTAGCAAATTTTTCTAGACTAAGTGAATTCGATGAAAATAACGGTGCCGGGATGACGGAACCGTGGGATCTTAATCGGTTCTGTTTAATCAACCTTAAGATTTATTTTAATTAAAATATTAAAAAATACTTGGATTTTAAGATTTTCTCTAAACCAAAAACACTTCTCTCATCTCCTGATTTATGACTTCTAAAACTAAACCTCTGCAACAATAAGGAGCTCGGAGCATGGTGGGCAGCACGACCATCGTCATCAATGAAACCCGAGTCTACTTCGACAAAAGCTGTCCTAGAATTTAAACAACAAAGCCATAGGATTTCGAGGTAGTTTGCCTAGTGCAACATAAATCCTCAATTCTTCGTTAGGCATTTGCATAATCATGTTATGTAAATTAAGCTCTAACCAGTCTTAGGATCCGAGGTAGTCGTTTGGTACTACAAAAACCCTCACATCTTCGAGGCTATTCGTATGATTATGTCATACGAATATAAGTCCTAATTCACTAAAATTGGCAAGATTGAAATATCAGATAATATTAGGATTTCCTCAAATCTAAGCGCAAACAATAGGATAGTTTGGGAAGTTGCCAAGATTCTTCTTGGATCCTCAGCTTCTCCTACTTCTCTTCCTTTGGATTCTCAAAAATAAATTATTCCAAATTTTGAGTCATTCCCTTTTGAATTTCCGAAAATCCGATCCTTTGAAAACCTTAAACATTGAAATTCTTGAGAGCAAAACCACTGATCATTATCGAGAGTTTTCTTAAATGATTCCGTCATTTAAGATGTAATTAACTATAGGGGTTGCCCTTATAGGGAACTTTAAGAACCTGGGTAATATAAACCCTACTTAATTCATTTATATTAAGTAGGGGAACTTGTCGACTTATAAAATTGGTTCGCAGACCAAACGGATGTCACAAATCTCCTAGTTTATTTAATCGAGCCCCATCATCAAACAGTGTGTCAATTCTTCGGGATAGATACACGATTTGTGGTGTGGTGCTCGTTTATATAAACTATTTGGGATGTGAGATCGGTTTGATTTCATATCTTAAAACCTTTAAACTTAAAATTATTTTCAAAATCAAATACTACTTTCTAAACCATATATACATATTTAAATTAAATTTAAAATCTAAAATTCGCCAACAACTTCTGTAGGCGACCCCTTTTTCCAAAATAAAACACCTAACCTAAAAATATATTGACAAATGCATGGGAAAAATAACACAAATCATGGATTTCATTAAAGTTAATAAAAAAATAACAAATATACTTATCTCAATTCTTCTCCCAAAGCAGACTCCTTGAAGTTCCTTTGACTCTTCCTTCCAGTACAAGACACTTAATTAAACTCACCAAAACGTTAAACACACTTAAACATTTTATATAGAAACTAAAAGACTCTAGAATGACACACAACTGACTAAAATTTGTCTCTATTTATAGAAGGAGTCAAATCTCTAAAGGTTGCTTAAGCACCTCTTCAAAAAGCGTCTAGGTTCAATGTATTTTAGCTCTTTTCAACTGTCTCGCCGTGGGTGGGGTCGATCTCACCATCGGCGGGCTTCTAGAAGATGGGCTAACCGTGCCAATCTCGCTGTCGGCGGGCTCGATCTCGCCGTCGGAGGGCTCTTTATAAAATATTCAAAATCTCTCGGGAAAATCTCACTGTCAGAGGCTTAAATCTCGCCGTCAGCGGGACAGTTCATTTTTCATTATATTGAGGCCTTTTTGCTCCAAATCCGCTTCTTTTGTGTTTTTTGCTTTCAGTACTTATAAATCTTCATTCCTGCAATAAAATAAAGAAAATACCTTTCTTTAAAGTGTAATTTCATATAAAATTGGCATAAATTTCTCAATAGATTTTTTACGTGGTCAGTATGCAGACATAATAAATTTTATTGTTAGTAATATTATACCTTATGGTTTGACATACCAAGAAAAGAAGAAATTTCTGTCTGATGGTAAGACTTATTTTGGGATGACCCATTTTTATATAAACAGGGAAAGGATCTTATAATTCGAAGATGTGTAACTTTGGAAGAGACTTATGAAATTATTCAAAAATGTCATGATTCTGATTATGGGGGACATTTTGGAAGTGATAAATCCGCATATAGAATATTACGATTTGGATTTTATTGACCAACAATTTTTAAGGATGTGAATGTTTATATTAAAAATTGTGATAGATGTCGGCGTGTAGGCGATATTTCAGAAGAAATGAGATGCTCGTTGACCTCATTTTTGATGAGGTCTTCCTTTTCTTCTTTTAGTGCTTAGGATTTAGCACTTAGAGCTTTTCTTTGACTATCTTAGAGGATCTAGAATTGGGACCCGCCTTTTAGAAATTCAAACCACTTCTAAACTCCCTGCAAGCTCCACGAAACTTGACTATAGACCCCTAATCACCTAGAGGGTTGAAATCAAATATGGAAGTTTAAAGGATGAGTTCCTATAGGACTCTTTGGCCTTAGGATCGCCTACAGGTGGCTCGGTCCGATGAAGGGGCGACATACACTACACCTACACACTACATTTCCACACACTTCCTAAAACCACACCCATACCCAACTTGACCTCCTCGACTCATGTAGGTGATTCACATGGATGGTCCTTAACCCCTAAGCCCTTGGTAAGAGGTTAGGAACAACATAGTGAATGCCTCAAATGAGTCCTTTCATGGCTCATATGGGCTTGAAATGGCTTCATGGCTCAACCAAAATGATTTCTTTCCACCCAAATTCACCCGATCTTCGATTTCCCAAATTTTCAATTTTTGACTCCGGGACCCTACACCTACTTAAGCCTACCCAAAACCCTTGAATTACCCAAATTTTTCGCAAAATCTCCAAATTACCTAAAATTTTCCAAAATCAATCCCAAACACCTCCACATCACTCAAATTGATCATCCATACCCAAAAATACCAAAAATTCCAAAAATACCCCCCGATACCCTCAAATACCCAAAATACCCTTCTTGGCCTAAAAATCCAAAAATTCAGAAAATTCCCAGAAAATTCCAGAAAATCCCAAATATTCCCAATTTCATTTTGTCCAACTACACCATGGGCAATTTTGTCGATTTACCTACTTTTGTCAAAACCCCAAATTGACCCATTTTAACCCAAAGTGGACCCGATGTCAAACCAAACATACCCGATTGACCCCAATTTTGGTCCAATTCAATTCTAAACTTCAATTCAACATTCCCGATACCAATTTAGACCAAATCCAAGTCGATTTGATTGACATTTGGATCAATTTCACTTTGGGCCTTAAAGCCCGAATTTGGACCCATGACCCAAACATTAGCCCAAACTAACCCAATTCAACTCCAATTAACCCCAAATCTTTTCTAAACCTTCCTTAACATCCTCATAAACAAAACACTAACATGATTTGCCCAAGATTTTGACCCAAACCCCACTCGAAATTCAACCCAAAATCAAAAAGCCCAATTTTGACCTAAACCCAAATCTAACCCAAATAGGCCCAAACCTCGAAATTAAAACCCAACCAAAGCCAAAACCTCTTTGAAACACTCCCATAAACATTTCTTAATATTTATTTTACATCAATTTCAACCCTAGCCCAACATTGGCCCAAGTTAGCCCAATTTGACCTACATTGGCCCATTCACCAGAAAAATTCAAATCCGACCCAATTCAAGTCCAAACTACCCCAAATTTGCTTCAAGTCACTCATGACACATCCATGAGCTAAACCCGATAATTATTTGGCCCAACCTCTTTACAAAATTTCATCCCAAAATCCATTTTTAAAATTCGAGAGCCCACTTTCCTAATCCATCTTAAAAACCCATCTAAAACCCTTTCGAAAAAGCCCAAAATTCTTCCAAGGCCCATATGACATTTCCCCTCATCATACTTTCAATTAAAATCATCCCTAAGTCCTAAATTCATCATCAAATAATTCCAAATCAAGCCTCGTGCCAAATCACCCCTAAATACCAAAATTTTCCTTAAATCCATTTCCATGAAATTGACTTTACTTTTCCCGAAGCCAAATGGAGCCATGGAGCCATGCATAAGCCATATGCAAGCCATGAGAGCCTCTTTACATGTCACCATGCCATTTTGGGCAAAAGGAGGAGGCTCTTTCCTTAACTCCTAAAGGTGGTTAACCACTTACATGATTCCAGCTAAACCATGCTTAAGCCTTAATTGTACTTGGATTGTGACTTGACCCCACTAATCAAGCTGATCCAAATCACTTTCTCCTCGGCCCTAAACCGAGGCCTTGGGTGGTGCACCTAGCCCAAATGGGTGGGTTGACCCATTTAGGTCCAAATCAGCCATGCCCGCATTCCACTTTGGATCAAAGCCTTTACACATGTCCATGGCCGATTGATTGCACAAACCTCGGCCACGACCACCCGACCCCGAGGGTGACCCATGCTCGGCCGGCCGCCACGAGCCGCCGGAAAACACCATGGCCGAGAGCTCGCATGTGAGCCGACATTGAAATTCTCACCTGCTGAGCCGCCCCATCCCTAGTGGTCACCATGGTCGATCTTCTCCTCACCGGAGCAGTCGATCCCGAGCCCTAACTCTCCTCGGGAGGCCCCAAGCCCGGCTCATTTAAGCTCCACCCCTCTCGGCCATAAGGGGAGCCAAGCACAAACCCTGCCGAAACTGCGCCAAAATTGTTCCAAACCCTTCACCATCCTTAGAGCGGTTGATCCCAGAGTGTCAATTTGCCCTAATCCCCACCAACGAGCCCGATTTCTCAGCCGAAATTCCACCCAAAACCGGGACACTTTGCCACGGTGAGCCAATTCCCAAATTGATTGGCTCTACACCTTCACTGGACTGAGGGAAGGTGTCCACCACCAAAGCCCCATCTCCGGGCCACCCGGTTGCTCCGACCTCCAAGCTTTGTGATCGGGCTTGGTCGAAATCATATCCGGACAATTCACCGGACCAGGAGACTTCATCCGGAGCTTGTTCGGGACCCAATCGAAGGTGCAACAACTCTCGGATTGAAGCCGCACTTCTACGAGCTAAGGTATGAGCTAACTCTCCATCCCGAGCTTCGGAGATTCTCCATTTCAAATGCCTTAGTTTCGATGCATGTTAGCCGTATAGATGTGTTCGTCTCTTCGAGACGAATCCATAGAGCATAAGAGCATGAAAATCCGTTGAGAATCGAGTGAGATCTTAAGGATTTAGTGTGGACGGCTCTCGGGTGAGAACACTTGGGGACGATGAACGGATGCCGTCCATTCGATACACGCGCGCACGGACGGCCGAGATTGCGTCGGACCGGGAGACGGTACGAGAACCGCGGGGCCGGGCTGCCGACTCGAGTGGCGGCGTCGAATGGGAGCGCGACGCGTGTGCGTTCGGAGCTGCCGAGGTTTCGGCGGCGCCGCGTGGATAAATAGAAAATTAGGGTATTTTCTTATTTATTTAATTCACTAAACTTCAAAAATCCATATCTTTGTGTAGAAAAATCACAAAAATAAAATAAAAATACCCTCTTGCTCGAGTGAACGAGAGGAGAATAATGTGGAAAAGAAATCATTTAATTTAATTAAGTATTTTATTTTTTATGATTTATTTACTCTCTGCATACATTTAATTCTCCATGCATGTATACAATTCACCATGGCATGAGACCATAGGGCTTTTAAAGCCTCTGAACTTGGGAACATTCCCCGAATTTTCCAAGTCGGAGACCATCTCTGTGAAAAGTTATTTATTTTTCAAATGCATGTTGCTGTTTTGAGTATTTTAATTCCAAAAATTAGCATGTTGTGAAATAAATTCTAGAAATATTTGGTGATGTTCCTTATGACCGAGAGAACCACTAGGAAAAATAGGACTTGAGTTAATGCACTCGGATTAACCCTAATTGGCTTAAACACCCAAAATAGGTCTTTAATTAATTAGAGTTAACCGGGTATCAAATTGACTTGAAATCAATTCTCCACTGACCTTTAGGATCGGAGAAATCCACCATAAAAATTTGAGGTCGATTGGACTTGGTTAGCCCCACTAATTGGGTTGATTAAGCCGACTTAGCCATTTTAAACTTTAAAAATTCATAACTTTTAAAATACTTTTTAAAAAATTCACCAAATTGGTTTTGGAGCCTCTCCGATATCGGGGAACCTAAGAAAATTAAAATTTCAATTTTCTAAAAAAGTTGATTTTTAATAATATTTTAATATTTTTAATAATTAAAAAATAATAAAAATCACAAAAATAATAAAATTCACCAAAATGTCACATTTTGAATTTTAATCACTTAGGAACAAATCCCACATTTTTCCTGAAGTCTATTTAGTGAGATATTAAATTTTAAAGCCACTAGGGTAATTTTAAAATTAAAAAAAAAATGTATTTTCTAGCATTTTCACTAAAATAATTATTATAAATCATAGAAAAATCAGAAAATTGCAAAATTTGATTCTCCGGTTTCCTTGATATCGAGAGAGATTTTTGAAAAATATAAAATCCATTTTTTAACATTTATTTTA
Source organism: Papilionanthe hookeriana x Papilionanthe teres (assembly GCA_022702705.1). Classification (NCBI taxonomy): domain Eukaryota; kingdom Viridiplantae; phylum Streptophyta; class Magnoliopsida; order Asparagales; family Orchidaceae; genus Papilionanthe; species Papilionanthe hookeriana x Papilionanthe teres. The sequence goes on along the minus strand of CM040432.1, from coordinate 59,041,120 downwards.
TTTTTAAATTAATTAACACTCCAAAACTCAAAATAATTATAATAAAAATAATATAATTCAAAAAATCACCAAAATTGGTCCAAGTGCTTCTCTGGTCATTAGGAATGTCCCCTAATTTTCTTAAGGACATGAAACTTTCCCTTGGTCATGTTATCAAATTTTCCTTAAAAATCTCTATTTTCCACCAAAAATAATTATATAAATAAATTAAATATAGAAAAATCACATTTTCTCCTCTCATGTCTTTATTGACATATGAGTGAAGTCACATAAAAATTTCAAGTTCATTTGAGTTCAATTTAGTGAGTTATGAAATTATTAAGCTTAAAGGGTAAAATGGTAATTAAAATCTTTAATCCTTAATTAAAACTTTAGGTTTAATAAAAAAGTCAACAAGTAAAATATTTGATTTTAATCTGGTTTGGATGATTGAAATTTAAATAATTAAAGGGTAGAAACCCATTAAATAATTTTAAAATGATTAAACTTTAATTAAATAATAGATTAAATTTGGAGGAATAATGAATTGGAATTATTAAAATAAGGGATCTTTATTAGGAAGAGATTTATTCTTTAATTTAAAAATCCCTAAATTAATTATATCAACTAATACTCAATTTTTAATTAAAATGATAACTCAAATTTAAAATATTTAAAGACTTAATTAAATCATTAAAATCTTTTGAAATTTCAATTAAAATTAAAAATAAAGTAAATTAAAGATAAATTAAATTAAGATTAAATTAAATTTAATAATTAAATTAAATTAAATTAAATAATTAAATTAAATTAAATTAAAATTAAATTAAATTAAATTAAACAATTAAATTAAATTAAATTAAATAATTAAATTAAATTAAATTAAATAATTAAATTAAATTAAATAATTAAATTAAATTAAATTAAATTAAATTAAATTAAATAATTAAATTAAATTAAATTAAATCAAATTAATTAAACATCAAATCAAATTAAATTAAATTAAACTAAATATAAAGCAACTTGAACACTATTCCAAATTTAAACCCTTTAACTTAAATCAAATCACTTGAATACTAATTTACCCTTGAAAGCTTTGATTATTATAACTCCTAAATAGAACATCAAATGAAATGTTATCTCACTCATAGGATATTCAAATGTCCTAGTTCATCGAAGCGAGTTAACAAGACTTGAAAACCTCGGATGATCGATTCATTTATATAATTAAATTCATTTGGACTTAAAACAATCCTAGAAATATTGAAAAGATGTTTAAGATCCTTCTTAAGCACTTCCTCAATATGATAGGATATTTATAAGAACAATTGAGTTTGATTATTCTTTGATGAAGAAAATCGTCCTTAAACCAAAACCACAAAGAACCTAGACGTCGTAGGAGATGACTAGGTATAGGATTAGGAATTTGGTAGAAAACCATAACCTTTCCCTTAGCTTTACCTAGGAACTTGCTTAAATATTCTAATTGTGTTTTAAGTGCGGCTTGGGATGACGGGAAGACCCTCCGGTACGCTTTTATTTTATTGCAATTTACTTTCTTGCAATTTACTTTCTTGCAATTTACTTTCTTGCAATTTACTTTATTACGGAAATGCACTTTACTTTTCTTGCATGATAAAACAACTGTTGCATGAAAACCCACACCTTTAGGATAGACCCTAAAGCTGAAACCAAAATTAAGTTAAAAGTCATTTGCAAGATAAAATTCACCGCCATAACATTTCAAAATATAAAACAACTCAAAATTTAATCACAAACAGAACACAAAACTACAATTACAACTAAATTAAAACGTCCTGTTGGATGATCGGGAATACCTCGGATGATGTAACCTACGTGTTCTTAACGGGATTTCCACGGTCTAAATGAAAGTGTGGAACTCATTCGATTGAGTTTAGCAAATTCATCCGGACTAAGTGAATCCGATAAAAATAATGATGCGGAAGGATGGAGCCGTGGGATCTTAGCCGGTGTCGTTATAATCAACTTTAAGATTTGTTTTAAATAAAACATAAAAAACACTTGGAAAATTAAGACTTCTCTAAATCAAAACACTTTTCTCATCTCCTGATTTATGATTTCTAAAACTAAACCTCTGCAATAACAAGGAGCTCGGAGCATGGTGGGCGGCACGACCATCGTCATCGGCAAAACTCGAGTCTACTTCAGAAAACTTTCCTAGAATTAAAACAACCAAGCCATAGGACTTCGAGGTAGCTTGCACTAGTGCAACATAAATCCTCGACTCTTCGTTAGGCATTTGCATTGCAAATTAAGCCCTAACCGGTCTTAGGATTCGAGGTAGTCGTCCGATACGACAATAAACCCTCGCATCTTCTGAAATTTATTTGTTTGATTTTATCATACAAATATAAGCCCTAATTAATTGAAATTGGCAAGATCGAAATATCAAATAAACATTAGGACTTTCCTAAATTCAAGTCAAACGATAGGATAGTCGGGAAATTATCGAAGTTCACTTCGAATCAGTGATTTCTCCTACCTTTCTTCCTTTGGATTCATAAAACAAAATGTTCCAAAAATTTGATCCATTCCCTATTGAAACTCCAAAGTTCAATCTTTGAAAACCTTAAACTTTGAAATTCTTGAGAGCAGAATCATTGATTATTATCGAGAGTTTTCTTAGGTGATTCCCGTCACTTAAGATGTAATTAACTATAGGGGCTTGCCCTTATGGGAATTTTAAAGAACCGGAGTAATATAAACCTCGTTTAATGTTTTCATATTAAGCGGGGGAAACTTGTCGGCTTATAAAATTGGTTCGCGGACCAAACGGATGTCACTAATCTTCTAGTTTATTTAATCAAGCCCCACCATCGAGCAGTGTGTCTATCCTTAGGGATAGGTACACGGTTTAGTGGTGCGGTGCTCGTTTATATAAGCTATTTGGGATGTGAGATCGGTTTAATCTCATATCTTAAAACCTTCAAATTTAAAATTATTTTCAAAATCAAATACTACTTTTCAAATTATTTATTTTAATTAAATTAAAAATTCGCCGACAGATTTCTGTTAGGCGACCCCTCTTCAAAATAAAACACGACCCTAAAAAAAATAAGCCGCACAATGCCCCTTAATTATTTGTTGGAAGTTGAAATATTTGATGTTTGGGGACTAGATTTTATGGGACCATTTACACCATCTTTCAAAAAAATTTATATTTTGATAGCAGTAGACTATGTTTCCAAATGGATTGAAGCTATTGCTTTACCTCGATGTGATGCTCGAAGTGTTGCAAAATTTTTAGAAAAAAATATATTTTACAGATTTGGAATACCAAGAGTAATCATAATTGATGGGGGAAGTCATTTTAGAAATACCATTATTGGGAAGTTAGCAAAGAAATATCATATTAATCGTCGCATTGCTACTGCTTATCATCCGCAGAGAAGTGGTTTGGTTGAATTATCCAATCGTGAAATTAAAAGAATAATGGAAACAACTGTTAATTTAAATAGAAAGGATTGGTCAATCAAACTGGATTATGCTTTGTGGGCCTATAGGACTGCTTACAGAACACCTATAGGAATGTCCCCATATAGGCTGATTTTTTGAAAAGCTTGTCATTTACCTTTTGAACTTGAGCATAAAGCATATTGGGCTATTAAAGAGTTCAATTATTATTTGAAAGATGCTGCTGAAAAGAGAATATTGAAATTGAATGAGCTTGAAGAAATAAGGAATGAATCTTATGAAAATGCTAAGATTTATAAGGAAAAGATGAAGTTATGGCATGATCGGAAGATTCTTACTAAAAATCTTGTACCAGGACAAGAATCTTACTGTATAATGCTAGATTAAGAATATTTTCTAGAAAACTTAAGTCCAGCTGGATGGGTCCATTTATTGTGATAAAAGTTTATTCTTATGGAGATGTAGATATTCAAGACCCTAAGACTGCAAAAATATTTAAAGTTAACGAACATAGACTTAAACCATATTTTTCAGTCAATAAATCTAAATATGATAATAATTTGATGTGGGTCACTCAGAATGAGTTATGGGTATGTCAGGCTGAAGACGTTAAAACAAGCGCTTTGTGGGAGGCAACCTATAAATATCGGTGTGCTTTGCTTTATGTTTGTTTTGTGTGCTTTATTTTCTTTGTTTGATTTGTTTTTATGTTTTTGTTGTAGTAATTTGGAGTTTTTAAAATATAGTAGAGTTTATTTGACCTTAGTTGATGATTTAGAGAAGTCAGAATGAAAATTTGGTCACTTAGCAGACCTGTGCTAAATTGAGTATTGGCGGCTAAGCGCCGACTGGTTGGCGCTTAGGCACCGCAGTTATAAAAAACGTGAAAAATGAGGTTCTAGAAGCCTAGATCGTGGGGGGAGTGGTTTTGGAAGTTATTTTGGAGTTTTAAAACGTCTTGGGGCAGTTTTAGCACTTCCCAAGTCTATAAAAATGACCTGATTTAAGAGAAACACTTGCCCCAAGTCCTATTTTTATTTCTGAGTCTTAAGAAGAGAGTTTTGAGTGCATCATGTCTTCCTAGGAGAATGAGATTAAGAAGAAACAAGATTCTGACAAGAGTAAGTTCGTTAGTGATAGTGCTAAAGATATATTCAATGGATATCTCGTTGTTAGTATTCAAGGGATTGCTGAAATAATTGCAAAAATTGAAGCCCGAGTGACTTCAATAGAAGCAAAAATCCATGAAAGTAACCTACATTTGGAGCACATGGGATAGCAACTCAAGATGCAATTCAGTCATTCAAGGTACGTGGAAGAAGCGGATAAGGCGATGTTTCTGAAGAACAAATGGATTGAAGAAGATGATTTAAGGATGAACAATTATCGCCCGTTTTATCAGATTTATATTCCAGAAGGGTCAAATGAGAATCATAATGGTTCGGGATGTAATCCGCCTAATGGAGAATGGAATTAAGAGTGCTTTGTTCTTATTTTTTTAGTGTTCTTATGTGTTATGTTTAGTGTTCATGTGTGTTATGTTTGGTGTGTTTAGTGTATTATATTTAAGTATTAACTAAGCCTGATGATGTGATAGTTACATCCTAGAGATGTATACTTATCAGTTTGAGATTAAAGTCTCTTGTATTTAGAAAATTTCATCCTTTATGTGTGGATAGAAATTCTAGAATTGTATTAAGTGTTATGTTTGTTTTAATATAAGTTTGTGTTTGTGTGAAATTTGTGTGGAATCAATGGATATTAAATTTTGATTTAGAATATTGGAAGATTTATGTGGGGAGAAATAATTATTCTGGAGTAATTAAGGGTGATTAACAAAGTGTTTTAGTGCATATACCTTAATTGTGAAAATCTGGGTACTGGTGGCTAAGCGCCAGAGTGTCGTTGCTTAAGCGCCAGATTTCGCGGCTAAGCGCCAAGGGGTTCGCGCTTAGGCGTCAGTTCGTGAAAATTGGTTCCCAGCAGTTAAAAACACGAAAATTCCAATTTTTAAACCACTCCATTGTCTTCAACCTTCGGTTTATCGCGAAAGAGGAGCCTAGGGCATTATATTGTGGATCATTTAAAAGTCGATCTCAACAAAAATTGTTAGATTTGGATTCCTTGAGGTAAGAGCACTACTCCTAAGTAAAATTTTTTGATTGTCACCATGTATTTTGAGTACATTTTGGAAAATCTTAAAATCCCTATTCATGGTGAAAATTTGAAGAAAAACTTGAGAAATTGCTTGGATTTAGTGAAATTATCTTTTGGAAGATGATTTAGCAAGTTTAGTTTGATTTTGGAATTTATGGTGAATTTTTTGTGAATTTTTAGAGATGGCTTCAAAGTCAAAGTGTGCGAGAGAAAATGCCAGATTTGATTCTGACTAATTTGTTTGCACGAGGAGTGAGGAACAATAAGTTGACGCACTATAGTCACGTAGGTTGATTTCTGAGCATGTATTTAGTAAGCCAGGAGAAGTAATTGAAGATATGATTGCTAGAAGGAACTGAGAGAATTACTGTTGCCTCTCCGCTGTTGATGTTGTTTCTGTGGTCAGAGAATTTTATGCAAATTTGCCTGCTTTAGAAGAGAATCAAGTGATGGTTAGGAAGCATGAGGTCAAATTTTCTTCTGGGGAAATCAATACATTTTATGTATTACCTCCTCACATGTTCTATTTTTATTCTAACTATCATCCTACGGAAGGGGAATTAGATGAGATCATGGAATTTCTGACTGATGGAAAAGGATTATAGAAAATAACAAATAATAGAAGAGTGAAGTTTCCTGCTTCCAAAATGAATGCCACTTCTAAGGCATGGCATTATTTTATCTCATCTAAATTGTTTCCTTCGAGTCATACTAGTGAAGTAACGAGAGAAAGAGATGTGTTAAACCATTGCATTCAACAAGGGAAGCCTATTGACATTGGAGGTATAATTTATGATTATGTTTTGAACTGTGCTAGATCAACCACTACTGTAGGTATGGGATTTCCTTCCTTGATTCATTCATTATGTGAACGATCTGGAGTGAAGTTTAAAACCTGAGAAGAGGTACTTCAACCATTGAGACCAATTACCAGTGTCAACGTTGGTGCTTACACTGTACATTCAAAGTTTGGTTGGAGAGGAGGATTTGGTGGGGCTTCTACTACTTCTGCTTCTGCTGCGTCTACTTCTCGTGCTACTACTTCACGTGCTTCATCATCTACAGATTCACAGACTAGTTTGTTAATAAAGATTTTGAAGAAAGTGAGTTTTACTCGTGAGCTTGTTTGAGATATTGATGGTAACATTCCTATCTTGCTGACACAAAAATAGTGACGACTGTTGTAACCCGTCGTGGAGGTATTAGATTTCTGTTTTTTGAGACTGCTTCGTAGACATGCCAACCTACCAAGGTTACACCCCGAAACAGAAGTCCCCTCACAAACCTGGAGGTACTGCTGTCACAGTGCCAAGGGGAGAAGGTTATCCAATTCTGGATCTGGCTTGTATTAAAATGGTGCCTTATCTTCAACCATACTTCTGAAGGTAATTGATACCCTATGTCTTGTAACTTATGGGATGCAGTGTTTTGCAAGATCTGCTCTATTTCCTTTCAGTACATGTATTGACCCTACTGGTAGAGGGATTCCAACAGAACTTCAGAATTCTCCTAGTCCGACAATCTGAATTTCCCGACCAAACATTATATTGCATTCACTTATGAAGGAGACCGTATAGAAGGGCCTTAGAAAGTCATGGTGTTCGATATGAGGTGGGATGCAGTCCCCATCCTCATAGATATTTATGATACAACTGTTAGGGATATAGTCTTTGAGCAACACGTGCCATTCGAGCATCCTTTTTATCATCTTCTTGATCTGCGACAACATTGGATCCACTTCGTCATGTTGTAAAATCCTTAGGGAATTTCCCTGTCTGTTCTTTGCAAAATTGTAACAACAACCACAGTGAATTGTGACTCTGCCATCTCCTCTTTACCATTTCGCTGGCTCTGTGTACGTCCTCTACTTCAGTCGGCCTGCTCTTCCCATGTCATGGAGAGCGAATACGCAATACATAATCTTTTCTTGATCATTCTTTGAAAATACATCGGTGTATAACTTGAGGCCTTTCAAGATGTTGATGAATTTCCCTTATATTTCTTCATAGTGCTAAAATTTCTTTTGTCTAACCCTTCTGATATTTGCCATGATGTAATCTGGAACTATTCACGGCGGCGGCAGTAGAACGAACTATGGTACGTATGGTTCTACATCAGGATGCTCCATGCTTCTGAGTAGCATCGAAGCGGCTGCATATGCCTCGAATGTGCAATACCCATCCAATTGTAGAACGTGAAATTGTGAGCATTATGAAAATGTTCCTTTCACTGAAGGCTATCAAGGTAGACTCAAGTTGCAAGTCAAGCACCCGGTAAAGATTTCATTTGTCAGATCCCATGTCAGTGCGGGGTCCTCAGCGGTCTCTAGCTCAGTATATGTACGCGCGCGCTGTCACCAGTTTCTTTCATTCCAGGGACATAAAATTCTTCTGGAATAGGTGGTAACTCAGCGACTAACTCCCATGCCTGTCCCCTCTCCATTCTATACTGAGAATCTACCAACTAGTATGACCCTCTTGTGTAAACTTTAGATATCTTCCATTTATAGGCAACATAGGTTTATCCCCTAGAGAATCCACCAACCGGTATGACCCTCTTGAGTAAAAATTTTCAACCACGAATGGCCCTTCCCAAGTTGGTTCAAATTTTCCACCTATCTTGCAGTGAGCAAGAATAGGCCATCTAAGGATAAGTACAAGGTCACCGACTTTGAACGACATCGAGCGGACCAATTTATTGTGGGCTTGAATCATCATCTTTGCTTAGTAGAGTTCCAACTTCTGCTATGCAAGCAATCTCTTTCCTTGAAGCCTTTCCAATTCTGCAAGTCAGAGTTTGTTATTTTCTTCTATCGTAACTTTACTGGCGACTGCAATTCTGAGTGACGGTAGCTGAACTTCTAGCGGAAGAACTGCCTCGGACCTGTACACAAGTACATAAGGCATAGATTACGACGACGTTCTGACTTTCGTCCTATAAGCCCACAATGCTTCTAATAACTTCTCATGTCATCCTCTCTTATTTTCATCAAGCGTCTTCTTTAAGATTTGAATAAGCGTCTTGTTGAAGGCTTCTGCCAGGCCATTCGCTTTTGGGTTATAGATGATTGAATATCGCCAGTCTATTCCGTAACTTCTGACTAAGTTGTTGATTTTAGTACTCTTGAAAGTGGACCCATTATCTAAAATAATTCTAATTCGCACACTGAAGCGGTAGACGATCTGATTCTTGAAGAATTGTAGAACCTGTTTTGCTGTGACTTCCCGTAGTGGAACTGCCTCCATCCACTTGAAGAATTAATCCATAGAAGCGAGTATAAACATGTGTCCTTTCGAAGAAGGAGGGTCTATCGAACCCACTATATTCGTACCCCAACACTTGAATGGCCACAAGGCAATCGTGGGGTGTAAAACATTTGGAGATTGGTGTAAGACAACTCCATGTACTTGGCATTGATGACATTTCTTCGCTATGTCGATGCATTCTTTCATCATTGCCGGCCAGTAGTATCACAGTCATTTGATTTTCATTTTCATCTTTTGTCCTGACTGGTGAGCTTCACACAATCTGTCATGTACTTCTTTGACTTATTTTTGTGCTTCCGCTCTGCTGAAACATCTGAGCCACGTTTGGTCGAAGGAAATTATGTACAAAACATTATCGATTAATGCATATGAGAGAGCTCTTTTCTAAATTTGATGCGTTGCTGACTTGTCTTCTGGTAGCCTTCCTGTTTGTAGATATTCTATTATTGGTTGACGCCAATCTTTCGTATCATCTAACACAACAGTTGCTATATCTTCTTTTTCGAGGTTGTGTAAGCCGTCGAGGTCAATTTGTGACAAAACTCGACGTCCCTGTACTACAATATCTATAGAGTCTTCAGTTGGACAAGCTAGTTCTTTAGCCAATTTAGCTAAAGCATCTGCATTAGCATTGTCTGCTCGAGGAATTCTATAGAATGTCACACTTGGAATCTGATTCAACAATCTTATTGTGTATCGATGGTATTCTTCCAATCTTGGCTTCAGAATCTTATATTGTCCGGCCACTTGCTAGATGATGAGCTACGAGTCACCATTAATGGCAATGTTCGTTATTTCTATTAAGATTGCCAATTCCAAACTGATGATTAGAGCTTCATGTTTTGCTTTGTTGTTGGTGCACGGCTCTGTCAAGTGGTAAGCGAACCTTAACATTGCCCGCTCTAGAGTTACAAAGATTAAACTGGTATCACAGTTTGTTGTTCATTATCTCTTCTGGCTGATGATGCCTCATCGAAGTACATATCCCAACGTTTAGCTTCAGGCTACTCCACCTGTAGTATCTGCTCGTCTGGTAGTTCGTTGTTGAGAGGGGACCCAGCTGGTAGTGGGTACGCTGCGAGAAAATCCACGAGAATCTGCGCTTTGATAACGCGAAGGGGCACAAAGGTTATTTCGAATTGCAATAGTATCTACCACCTTGCTAAGCATTCAGAAAGTGTTGGTTGGGTCATCAAATATTGCAATGGATTAACTTCAGAGATCAGGTTGACCTTGTGAGACAACATGTAATGTCTAAGCTTTTGAGCAGCAAAAAAAAAAGCTAGATAATGTTTCTCAATAGGAGGATACTTTACTTCCTTAGGTATTAGACGACGACTCAGGTAGTAGAGTGCGTTTTCTTTACCCTCATCATTGACTTGGGAGAGTAAGGCTCCGAGGGACTCATCTAAAGCTGTGGTATAAAGTATCAACAGTCTACCCGGGATAAGGGCTACCAAAATAGGAGGTGTCGTTACGTACCATTTAATATCTTCGAAAGCCTGTTGGTACGGCTCTCCCCAAAAAAAATTGACATCCTTTCGAAGCAAATTTGAAAAGGGTAAATACCTTCCTGACAAATTAGATATAAAGCTTCTTAAATATACCAATTTTCCTCTAAAATATTGTAATTCTTTCAAGGCTTTATAAGGAGGCATTTCTAAGATAGTTTTAATCTTCTCTGGGTCGATTTCAATTCTCGATGATGGATAATGAATTCTAGAAATTTCCTAGAGGTCACACCGAAGGCGCACTTTAAGGAATTCATCTTGAGATTATATTGTCATAATCGTTCAAATACGATCCTCAAATCATATAGATGATTTTCTTCTACTTTTCTCTTAATGACCAAATCATCCATGTAGCATTACACTTGGTTGTGGATGAGATCATCGAAAATCTTCATCATTTCTCTTTGATAAGTAGCTCCAGTGTTCTTCAACTCAAATAGCATTACGGTGTAGCAGTACATCCCGATCGGAGTTCTGAAAGCTGAAAGTGTTTCATTTTCTGGAGCCATTTTAATTTAATTGTAGCCCGAAGATCCATCTATGAATGAGAAGGTCTCGTGTGCAGATGCAATGTCCAACATTAGTTCCGGTATTGGCAATGGAAACTCGCCCTTCGGACATGCTTTATGTAAGTCCCTGAAGTTAACACACACTCGAATCTGTTCGTTCTTCTTCTTAACTGGCACAACGTTGGCTAACCATGTCGGGTATTGCTCTTCTCGCACAACATTAACATCTATTAAATTCATAATGTCACCAGTAACTTGTTGTTCTATTTCGAGGAACATTCTCCTAGGAGCTTGCTTTACTGGCGTTGTACTTCGATCCACTCCGAGTTGGTGAACTGCAACTTCTAGGGATAGTCTTAGCATTTCATCATAGTTCCAAGCAAAGCAAACCTTAAATTTTGTTAACAACTTGATTGAATCCATAAACTCTTCTTTATTGAGTAGCGAACTTATAAAAATTGGTCGGGGCTGCTCCTCAGTTTCGAGGTTGATTTGATCTCTTCTTCGAATTCTAGCATGGCACCCTCTACGGTTGATCTTCATATCCATTTCGGATGTTCAGACAATCCTCTACTGATTTACTAGTAATAACCATGCAAAATTCTGATTCATCGACGAGTCCAATTGTACCAAACCCAAGACCCTCTTTTGAACTGAGTTTCTTTCCTTTTATATTCCATAATTTTTCAAACGTTTGTAACTTATCTTTTAGCAATTTTGTTGAGAGATACTCTTGATGAATCAATTTTTGTATACATGGCGAACAATAACTGAAAGGTAATTCCATTAATTTATTAGAGTCATTTTCTTCAAGAATTACACAAGGTTCAGAAGTAGAAGGAGAAGCTTGGTAAAATTTGATAGGTTTAAAACCATTATTATGAACTTCCTTGACCTCCATACTCTCGATCTTTTTAGGATGGATAGGAGTTTGGGTCATGGCTTGAACATAATGGTTAATCTGATCGTACATTGATTCATATTCATCATTTTTTGTGCTATCTAAAGAGATCTTAAACTGAGTCTTCTTCTGACTTATCATCATTATTTCTTTAGCCTCTTCGGAGCTTCCTTCTACATCGATGTTGATCATCGGTTTCATCCGTTCAACAATCTGGTGAGTTCTCCCTCATCCACATCCTCGGCCTCGACCTCGGATGTGTGGGCTAAAAGAATCTCCACCAACGCATTGCGAAGGTGTGGTGGGAGATTGTTGAATCAGAGTTGTATGGTCCTATCCTGGTGATTTTTTTGAATCTTCCACTTTCCTTGTCGTAATTTCTCTTCAAAATATAGTTTTCTTTGAGGGGAGCATAGTAGGCTGCGTCTTCATGGATGCCTACTTCATGTACTGAGAACGGCTGTAGATCTCCCTTGATGCAATGTTCTTGTCCATCTTTGTAGTACTTGATGCATTGGTGAAGTGATGACGGGACCATATTGTATTCGTGAAGCCACAACCGACCAAGCAGGGTATTGAACGAAGTATCCACGGCAATGACATGAAATTTTGAGGTTGTTACTAAACTTCAACTTTCATTTGCAGTGTTATAAATCCAAGTGCTCTTTCTCCTTTTTAGTTGAATACTCTTAGCATCATTTTATCTTTAGAGAGATCTCGTGCGTCGATGTCTAGGTAAGCTAATGTCAGTAGCCTCTAAGAGACGCTCTAGGATCTACTAACACTCTGGAAAGTGCAAACCTGCCGATGATGACGGAAAGGTAGAGCGGACGGTTGTGATCGGCTGTACCGAGTAACAAATCTTCATATGTGAAGGTTACACCAGGCTATTCCTTCAAAGTAAAAACTCCATCCGGCGATGAGCTAGCCAACTTTGCTAAACAGATATCTGGATCAAGTAGAGCCTTCATCAGGTTTTCTCTCATCTCCTTTGACAGGATTAAAGCATCATAAATGCTTAGTTTGGCTGGTAACTTCCTGAGGTGAGCTAATATGTTGTACTCCACCTTGTTTGAATTTTCAATCTCATTTCGAACTCGTACTTCTTTCATTTCTGGAGTCACCTCTTCTTGAGTAACTATCTGTTTTCCTTTATCTGCTTGAGTTTCTCTTGACGGTAGTACCTTCCCGATTCTTAAATGTACTTCTATTATTTCTTCTTCCCCTGGACCTAGAGGTTATCCAATTATTGTAGCTGGTTCTTCTGATGTTGTCTTTGTATCTGAAAGATCCAGGTTGATGGCAAGCAGAGTTCCTTTACATTTGAGGACTGTCTCCTCACTCCTCGTACTATCATAACCGGTGTTGTCAACGTCTTCTTCACCTTTATTATGATCGGGACTTAATATGATTTGAGGATCATCTTGGGAATTGAAATCGGGGTTAGATAGGTTGTGATTAGTTACATCATCACTAGAGACAGTAAAAATGGAGCCAAAACCATTTATATATTCATTATGAGACCCTGGAGGGGCATAAAGATAACTGTACAAAGTCAGGGGTTCGAGTGGTTTCACCCCCATATCCGAGACAACTAATCTAACATGGGCAACCCCTATCCTACCCTTCATGCTGTCGTCCTTAATTTCATTCTCGATCACCTTCTTCATTCTCTCCCACTGCGGTAGTCTCTTTGGTGCAGTCTTCGTCTTAGGCTGAGCTGGTGGCAAATTCCAGGTAGCAGATTTCTTTGAAGTGGATTGGATTTGATCCAGAACTCTCTTGAGTTTGTTCCAAATTGTAATTCATCCACCCTTGCCGGCATACAAATCAATCAGAGAGATTGGCTAGGCCCAAAATCATATTTATAGAGCCTTTTTCAGGTTCTTTCAAATATTCATTCGGTATAGTTATATTTCGTTCCTTGTAACTCCTTTCGAGCCAATCCTTGAAACTGAAGCATCCTTCTATCGTGTGTCCGAGCATCCTATGATAGGGATAAAAGTTAGGTTGATCCTTCTTGTTCATCTCTTCCAGCTTCTTCAGCTTGGGAAATCTGAACTCGGGCTTCTTCATCAAGTTTTTGAACATCTTTGCTATAACATCGTCTTTGAAGGAGTAGTTCCTGCATAGCCTTTCTGACATTGTCGGACCCTGTCTTCCATCTATCCTATATGACCTCTGCTGCTGATCAGACTGACTGCTCTGCTGTGCATTAGACTGACTATACTATTGAACTGATTGTACTGCGGAGGTTGACTATACTACAGTGTATATAGTGCTGCACGACTGCTCGGCCTGAATTCTCATTAGTTGGTTACCTTTATCGACCGTTGCCACTATGCCAAATCTCTTTTCATATGCCTTGACGGGTCTCGTTTTCTCTATTTTCTCTACAGGCTCCATATGCTTAACTTCTTCTAGTAAATTATAGTCCTTGCTGAGTAACTTCTCGAAGGACTTCATGGTAAAACTTTTAAGCTTGAAAGCCACCAGACCGTGAATACTCTTAGGCAGTATCGTAATCGCGTGTTGTTCCTGTAGCTGAGGCTCACTCATGCTAAAGTTTCTCCATATCAAGATGTAATCCACTAGAGTCTCATCAGGCTTTTGATGTTCCACTACGAGATCTCTGATAGTGACATAGTGTTGCGCACTAACAAATCTCTTTACGAATATATTTTCCATTTCTGGGAAGGTCTTCACTGATCCATTGGGAAGCTTGGCGTACCAATCAAACGCTACCCCTGACAAGATGCTGACAAACTTTCGGAATAAAAGAGCTTCATTTTCTCCTATGTTGCAATAACTGGCTCTGAAGTGCGCTATGTGTTGATGAGGATTTCCCATCCCATCGAACGTCTTAAAATTCAGGGGCACGAAGCCTTTGGGGTAAGGCACGACATCAAATTCCTCTGGGTAGGGTCTACCATTTGAAATTGATGCTCCGCCTTTGGAGTGAGCCAAGGCCTGCCGAACTTGTTTTTCGATCATTTGCTTTATGTCTTTTTCTGGTGGACTCAGAGTTGAATCCTTCCTTGGAGGTTTGTCTTCATTGGCAGAAGCAATTTCTCTTCTTTCATCTGATATATGTATGATTTCATGCTGGTTTACCTTTGGAGATGCTGCTGGTCGTGACTGTGACGGAGGAGTTGGTTTGTTCGCATTTTGGTTCGAGTTGGTTCGTAGGTCATGGTTTCATTTTTGCGTCGCATGGGTCAATGTTGGGCTAGGTTAGGTTTGAGCTTGAGTTAGACCCGAATGATTGAGCAACTTGGTGTAGATGATTGTAATGAAGATTTTCATGAAGACTTGGAGTGGTTTTGAGTTGATTGAGGGGTCGATTTGGTGGAATTTGGGATTTTGGTCAATTTGAGGCAATTTGGGTTAACTTGGGTTTAGGTTGGGCTAGGTTTGGATCCGAGTCAATTGAAGGTTCAAATGGTCTATGGTGATGTCATGAAGAGTTTGCAACATAAATTGGGTGCAAATTTAGGGTTTGGGAGCAGTACGATTTGGGGATTTTGGTCATGTATTCAATTTGGGGTTAACTTGGGTAAGCTTGGTTAAAGTTGATTTAGGTGGAGCTTAGGCTCACGTTGGGGAGCAATTTATGGTTTAATTCAGTTTAGGGGAATGTCATGAAGGGTTTAGAATTCTAATTGGGGAGAAATTGATTGAGAGTTAAACCCGATTTGGGGGATTTGGGTTACTTAGGCGAAATTGGGGATTTTGGGTTTTAAGTGAAATTGAACTCGAATGTGGGTCAAATTACTCTTGGATTTGGTTTATATTGGTATTGGGGATGTTGATTAAAGTTTGGAATTGAAATTGGGCAAGCTTGGAGTGTTGGGTAGACATTGGGTTCGATTTGGGCACTTTTGGGTTAAATGGGTCAAATTGGGGCTTTTAGTAAAACTTGGCTAAATTTGCCCGAATTGGGTCGTATGGTAGTTGAGAGAAATGAAATTAAGAATATTTGGGAGGTTTTGGGAATTTATGAGAGTTTTTGGAATTTTTGGAATTTTTGAAGAATTTAAGAGGGGCATTTTGGTCGTTTTGGGGGATTTTTGAAAAAATTGGCAATTTTGGGTAATTTTAGTCGATTTGAGTGGTAGGGAGTATTTTGGAATGGTTTTGAAGAATTATGGGTAATTTGGGTGATTTTGAAATTTTGGGGGATTTTAGGGTTTTTGGGGGCATTTTAGGTATTTTGGGTATTTTTTGGTATTTACGGGCAAAGAGAGTACAGAAATTTGGAATGTTTGGGAAAATTGGAATTGGTTGAAAGTGATAATATGGCATTGTTTAGATTGAGCCATGAATATGGGTCACCCTCATTGGTACTCATGTGTGTTGGTACCCGGCCCAGATCACACAACTGGTAAGAGCTTGGGCATCACTTCATGAGTTTCAAAATAGTTAGGGGATCAAAGTGGTGTGCCTTGTTCTAGGGTTGTGAGTGTGTAGTGTGAGTGTGGTGTAAGCTCCGGACACTCCCACAGGGGTAGATCTTATGGCACGACCACTATGAAAACCTAAGGTGAAGTGAGAAAAGGTAATTTACATGGGAAGGCTTCCATAACTAGTCGCCTAAGAAATTCACCGGGGAAAGTCAGTAAGCTGAATACACAGGCTATTCTAAAGAAAAACTAGACCTCGACCAAAAGTGAGGTTAACACGATCCGCGATACATATCATTGCGAACAAAAGTCGACGGTACGTATATCATATAGCACACATGCCACAAGCTAACGATATATCATATGTCGAAGTTTTCATGTCATTTTCTTTATCATAGCATAGTCTTGGATACTATTTAGACCAACCAAGTCTTGGATACTACTAGACCAACCATAAATATCTAACAGCACGCAAGACATCATATGTCAAACATGTCTCGGGTGTTTGGACATTCGCGGGGTCATGGTAAGTACCATGATGGCTTGACCCTTCAAGTTACGGAATAGACGTATACGTGGGTCTTTTCTCTAGTTGCTTTAGACGCGGAAGTGATCGAAATGTGAGGTCTGCGACACTAGATATACAATGTTTCACGACGTCGACACCATTTCCTTGTAGTAGAAGAACTAATCCTCGTGGCGAAAGGACCTGGTATGTTCTACGAATTCTCCACAGTTCGAAGATACGTATTTCCCTTAGAAGGATGAAGCGGTGATGCATCGAGGACACCATGCAAAATGGTCTCTCGATTTCATGGTTGTCGATGTGACGAGGATACGATCCCTCTCATCGTAGATGTTGATGACCTAGCCATACGGAATACGAACAGTCACCAGTTCCCAGGGTAACAAGTCATTTAATAATTTGAATGATTATTGTAGGCGGTGGATCCACCTTTCGTGCCTTAGGATTCCCCAGAATTTTCTTGATATCCTAGAATAATTGTAGCAACATCCGTATTGGATTTTCGGCCTTCCTACTTACCACGTATCCATTTGTTAGGCTCGAGTAGGTTCTCCTTCTAAAACGTCCGGCACGAGCTAGGTCTCGGGCTTTCATCACTTGCTCGATAATGGATGCTTGTTCATATACATCGAATATTTTGGTAAACAACTCGACACCTTGAGGATGTGATTGTTCGTCTGTTGATATGCTTGAATTGTTCAAAGGATTGCGTTTAATAACTTGAATTTGTTGTATTTCTACTTCATAGATGTTTCTCCACAGGGATTTCTTTCTACGGCATTGTCGTGATAGGATAAATTTCATCAAATGAAGTCTCGAGTCGAAGATATTCATGGTTGATGTCATCTTTCTTAAGTTTTCTATCTTGTAGTTGTTTTTCTTCTTGCCCACATTTACCTTCGTCGTTTGTTTTGTTCGCTTTGACGAATGAGGTAAGTCTCTTTGTCGTCTTGTTAAACTCTGCAACCTCTTGAGCAGTCATCATTACGGTTTTCAAATTCCTAATATTAGGATTCGAGTTCTGGTAGCCAGTTTCGATTCATCCTAGAAATCATGTCTTTCCCAATTTAAGTTACATCGGGCGTTTGTTCCTTAATTTCATTTGATCGGCTGATGCAGTAATGACCCATGGTATATCGATTCAATCTATAGCGAGATCAATGTTGAAATGAATTCTTGAACTCTTGTCGAAGTTTCTTGATTACAGTGCGAAAGTTGTATCATTTTGAAAAGTGGTCTTTATTGTCGAACATTTTCCTATGATAAACGGGGGTTATGATATGTCGGACTAAATTTCATTTTGAAGTTTTGTTATTATTATTATTATATATTTTTTTTCATTTTGGGAATTGTGCTTACAAGTGTATACTCGGTAAAAAAGAATAAAATGTCGAACAAACTCGAATTTGTACGAAACGAGACGAAAAGAAATTTGTTATTATTTTTAGAGTTAAAAAACAATTCATTGTCTTATGTCGCATAATATTTTTCGAAACGTCCATTAATTGGGGGGCGAAACTACCCCATCCTTGTTAGTCGACTAGCGATAAGATCCTCTTGAATAAGTCTTTTCAATTACATATGGGCCCTCCCACATTGGCTCGAAATTTCCCGGCTATTTTCATGTGAAAGCGAGGATAGGTCTTTGAAGTACTAAGACCAAATCTCTAATTTTCTAGGATGAACCCGGTTATCATGGGCCAGTATCATTTGGCTTGGTACGATTAGATTATGTTGAGCTTGAAGTCAATTGCCCTCTAGATTTCTAGTTCTTCGAAGATGTAATTTTGTGTTTTCTTCTTGATTATTTGTTTGTAGTAATCCTAAGAGAAGGAATTTGAATTTCTAATAGAAGTATGGCTTCGAATATATACCAAAGAAAACGAGTGTTGGCCAGAGTGTTGGTGTTTGGTATGTAGTTCTATAAACGTAATGATTCGATTAATTTTTTATGCGCGTTGTCTTGGATTGCTAGTCAATATTTTTCAAAATTTGAACTAATATTTTATTGAAAGCTTCAGCTAAACCGTTAGCCTTTGGGTAATAAATTGTTGAATATCACGATTTATTCCATGTCTTCGAATAAAATTGTTTATTTTCGTGTTTTCAAGAGCTAATTTGTTATACGAGATAATCTGAGGAACTCGAATCTATAAACAATTTGTGTCTTGAGGAAATGAAGAACTTGTTCGTTTTACTTCCGCTAAGTGGTACGGCTTAACGTTTGAGAAGTAATCGGTGGGCTGTGTCTCGTCATGTCTTTGGTTGACGGAGGATCTATAGAGACTCTGATATACGGCCTTTGACATTCGAACGGCGAAGATACGATTTTGGATGTAATACATTTGGCGGTTGATGTAAGACCACTCCATGAACTTAGCATTGATGACATTTTCTTACTACTTGAAGATGATGGGTCATCATTGAAGGCCCCGATAATACCCCATTCTTTTATTTTCATTTTGATCTTGGGCAGAGACAGGATGTGCACGCAAGCACAGGTGAACTTCTTTGACGAGTTCTTGAGATTCGGATTGACTTAAGCATCTTAACCACATTTGATGAAAACATTGACGATAAAGAACATCATGTTAAGACATAATATAATTATCTCTGTTCATTGAAGTGGTGAGGCTGTTGTCGGAGTGTCAATACGACTCGTAAGTATTTAATAATCGGTTGTCGCGATCATCGTTCTTTTCTTCGTTGACAACCACTTATTGTTATATTTCTTCCTTTTTCCAAACTATCGAAATCAATTTGAGATAAAACTCGCCATTCTTTTATGGATATTAAAATGTTATTTCCCTTCGGGACAAGTAAATTCTTTTTAAGAGTTTTTCAGAAGCATGCAATACAGAAAATTATCTTGCCTTGGAACTAGAAAAAATGTCACATTAGGAATATCTTGCAATAATTCTACAACGTAAGCCGTGATTTCAAAATTTTGTATTTTCTGTTATACGATTAATAATTAGTTGAGAATCACGTAAATGTTGAGACTTTTGATGTTCGTTTTGATTGCCGGTTCTAAGCCAACTATGAGTGCTTCGTACTCGGCTTCATTATTTGTACATGACTCGGTTAGATGATAGGAAAATCGTATGTTCCTTTATCTGGAGTAATAAAAATTATTCCTACGATTTGCCGTATAGTGGTTTGTTTCATCTTTATTTTTTCTAGCGGAGGAAGCTGTTAATATATAACTCTCATTGGTTTATTCATAATCTTTTATTTTGAATACTTGTTCATCAGGAAAATCATCATTAAGTAGAAATTCATTGAGTACGAGGTGTCTTTGCTAGAAAGTACGCAAGATTTGTTCTTTGACGAGCGCGCAACGGCACAAATGTTATATCGAATTGAAGTAACAACATTACTGATGCGATCTTAGAAAGAGTTGGTCGAGTACGATTACATGTTCGTGTGTTAATCTTTGAAATAAGGGTCACTTTATGGGGATAGCATGTAATTTCTTAGCTTTTTTAGGTTGCAAAGATCGAAGCTAAACAATGTTTTTCAATCGCAAGATATCTTATCTCGGTTGGATTTAAACAACGACTTAGGCGATATAAGGCATTTTCTTTACCTTCATCATTGTTTTAGCTGACAATGTAAAGAATTTTTAGAGTTGCGGTATAAAGGATAAGGTATTCCTAAAACGAGAATTTTGCTATAATAGGAGTCATTAGGTATTGTTTGATGTTTTCAAAATCATATTGACATTTTTCATCCCATACAAATTTGGTGTCTTTTACGAGTCGGGGTAGTGAAAGGTTGACATCTTTGCGACATATTGGAGATGAAACGATTAATGTATCTTAATTTTCCTTGGAAAGATCATAAGCTGTGTTAGATTTTTGGAAAGAAGGCATATTCGGGATAGCTTCAATTTCGAGCGGGTCGATTTCGATCCCACGATGTCGAGCAAGCAAATCCTAAATATTTTCACAAGGTAACACGAATGCACGCTAAGAGGATTCATTTTAAGATTAAAATTGTGTAATCGCTCAAGATGATTCTTAAATCATATGTATGTTCGTTTTTATGTTTATTAACAACGAGTCATCTACGTAACATTCGACTTGCTTGTAAATAAGCTCGTCAAAATACTTATCATGGCCCTGCGGCGAATAGCACCGGCGTTCATTAGTCGAATGGAATTAATTTATAACAGTATATCCTAATGGGTGTTATGAAAGGCATGTTGGTTCATCTTCATGAGACATTTTAATTTGGTTATATTCGACATTCCATCCCTAAGGGAAAATATTACATGTGTCGATGCAATACACAAACAATTCGGGAATTGGTAATGGAAATTCGTCTTTTAGAAGGGCTTTATTTAGATGTCAAAGTCTACACAAACTCGAATTTGGCCATTTCCTTCTTTACTAGTACTTTATTGACGGCCATATCGGATATTTCTCTTCTCGAATAAAATTGGCCACAATTAGTTTCTTGACTTCGTGATGACTTATTTTTTATGTCGATAAGCATTCTTCTTGGACCTTGTTTTATAGGTGCGGCTTTTTTATCTATCCTAGCTTGTGAACTACCACTTAGGAGCAAGTCGGGCATTTCACGCGTAATTGAAGCAAACGATCCTTGTATTCTCTTAATACTTGAACTATTTCTTTTGCTTCTACATTATTCACAAGAAGAGCTGGCAATAAAAGTTGGTTTTGGGTTTTCATTAGTTCATTTTAAGTTTATTTCTTTTAATTAGGTAAATTGTTGATTTGATTCTTCTTGGTCGGTGGGGGCGACCTACATCATAGGATCGAGTATTTTTGTTGAAAATTTAGATCATCTGTGACAACCGAGCAAAATTTTGTATCTTCTAAGGTCTTTAGGATACCCGAATCCTACTCCCTCTTTGGAATTATAATTCGTTTATTATTATTCCATAAATGCTCAAAATCATAAGGTTGGTTTAATGAATTTTTGTTTAGACATTAAAAAATTTATTTTTTCAAAAGTTTTTGAACACATGGAGAATAAAGCTGAAAAGGAATTTTATTGATTCCAAAAATTTTTCATCTTCGATTTTACATCGACATCGAGCTAGTAGAACCAAGTCGAATTTTATTGGTTTCTTGTCTTCCTTTTATGTATCTCTTTGGGGGGGGGGGGGGGGGGGGGAAGCCACTAAACCTTCGACTTTTGTGGAAGAAGAGGAGTTAGAGTCATAGTATTTACATAGTGATTTATTTGTTCATACATAGATTTAAATTATTTTCCTTTATCTTCCTCTTCGAAATATCTTAAATTGGGGACCTTTGGAATTGTTTTTTCTTAGTTTCTTCTTCTTCATAATCCAAAGGAATTTCGAACTTCGGTGTTTTCTTCACGTTAGTAGCGAGGGATCCTTTTTGTTGTGCTTATCGTTGGCCTCGGCTGCGATCACCGGCATCGAAGCTTGTTTTTGTTTATTTTGATTTTTATCTTTTTTTTCTTCGCATTTGACACGCATGCAAGAATATTAATTTCTCTGCGGGACATAATATGCGAGGCGCCCTCGTGTACACGGAAATTTCTTGGATTGAAAATGGTTGGACATCCTTTATTGTACGACATTCTTTTCCTTTTTGTAGATATTTGATACATTGGTGTAACGATGACGATTACCATTTTATTTTAGTGCGACGAGTCGGCCGTAGAGAATTAAAAGATGTATGTGAATCGATGACGTGAGGTACATCGTTAATCGACGGATTATCTTGTCTTTAAAAGCAATGTTATTGATCCTACATCTCATTCTCCTTGTTGATTAAATCCCCGTCACATGATCGTACCGATTATTAATCTGTTGGCATACATGTCGAATGTGCGAGAGTTTTGAGAATTCATAGCAATTGAAACTCCGGGGTCAATGAGTGCTCTCGGAAGCATAGTATCATTGAAGTTCGATAATGATAGAGTGGACGATTATGTTGAAGTGTGTTGAGTAGCAAATCATCGTCGAGAAGGTTATTTGGTTCATTCTTTGAATGAATGTTTCATTCGAAATGTAGCAAGTTGAGCTAAATAGATTTCGGGATCTAAGAGAGCCTTTATCGGGTATCTCATTATTTTATATAGGACAAGAGCGTCATATATGCTTGATTTCTTTGGCCGGCCTCCTTAAATGAGCCAATACATTATAATCACTTTTCCATGAATCACGAGTCTCGATTCTCTTCTGATGATCATTCTTGTATTGGAGGGATGTTTTCCTTGGATGCAACTATTTTTTTTTCTTTTCCTACGGGGGTCATCCTTGAAGGTAAGATTTTTCCACTTCTCGAGTTGACTTCGGTTATTTCTTATGGTATAACGTTCGATTCTTGAGTTTCGAATTAGAAAATTCACGGTCCCCCATGGAGATTGGTACTTTTCACTAGTCGAGCGTAAAGGTTTCATCTTCCTTTATTATTATTGTTTTAGTTGTCATCGATCTCGTTAGATTTACATATAATCGAAATATCGTACGGGATCCAAAATTGACTCGCTCATTTTCATGAATATCATGAGAAATAGTCGAAGATATAACGAGAATGGGAAACATTTTTTATTTATGAACAAGTCGTACAAAGTTAATGGTCCAAGGGATTTTCTCAGCTGGCCAGAAACAACTATCATAGAAGGATATGACAAAGTAAGAGTAAAAGATACAAAAGAAGGAGCGACTTTTATGTTTACAAGACTCTTATTTCCTTTGTTTGCTTTATAGAAGATTTATTATTAACACATTCTTAGGATTGATGAGCATTTTTTATAAGATTTTCACAGAACAATGTGTTGTCATCAAAGCGATCTTCGTGAGTATTCACTTGAGATCATAATTATTGAACCTTTTCCCGGTACGCCGGATATTCTTTTGGGATAGTAATATTTCCTTCTTTAAAGTTTTTCTCCAAACCATTCTTTGAAGATGGAAACGATCTTGATTTTATGTCACGACTACCTATGTATGGACGGTAGTTAGGATGGTCTTTCAAATCGACCTTTGCGGGACCTTTTAACTCGGGTATTTTAGCAGACATGAAGATTTTAGTAACCTCCTCTATTTTAAATGGATATTCCTTATTCATTCTATTGGTTATCGATCTTTTATCTGTTTGTACTTGGTAAGGTTGGTTTTTGAAATTGTAATTGGGAAGGCGGCTTGTTGTTGTTGGTTTTTGTTGTTGCTTCTTTTGTTCGGGTTGTATTTGCATCTTTGTTTCACTTTTATTGTGGTCATTTTCTTTTCTATTAGCTTATTTGGTTTTTTTTCTTAGTCTTTCTATACGCTTAGCTTCATCTTGGAGATTAGCGGTTTTCTTCTGAGTAATTTTCAAACGTTTTTATGGTAAATCCCTTAAGCATAAATCTTATTGGGCCTGTGGATAGTTTTAAGAATTATTTCCCTTTTACATGTTGTTCTTGAAGTTGTGACTCACATTTCATACTAAGATTTCTCCAACGTAAAATGTAATCCACAAGAGTGTTTCTCTGGCTTTACTTTTCTACGACGAGGTCTCAATTTGTCGCATGATGTTGTGCTCCGGCGAAGCGTTGGATAAAAATATTATCTAATTCTTGAAAGTTTTTACAAAACCATTAGAAAGTTCAACATAACGGTTGAAAGTGACTCTGATAGCTGTTGACAAATTGTCGGAATAAAAGGGGGGATCACTTCCTCCCCCGGTGCAACGGCTTGATGCGAAGTGTGCAAGATGTTGTCTTGGATTTCTGTTCGGGATCGAACATTTTAAAAAGTGGTGGAACAAAACCTTTAGGATATTAAATTGAATCAAATTCCTCTAGTTAGGGTCTACCCTTTGAAATTAATGATCCAATCTATTCTTGTGCCATGGATTACATTATTTTTGTTCTTGTAATTGTGAAAGTTCTTTTTCGGGAATCCTTTGAATGGGTTCTTTTTTCTTTTGTTAGCTTTATTGACTTGAGTTTTATCTTCATGGATATGAATTGTTTCGGGTCGAACGATTTTAAAGGCGTGTGAGTTTGGTGAGTTTTGTAAGGTCGTTGCCGATTCTTCCATTCTTTGTTGAGATGATTGATTTGTTCGCCTTGTTATTGAATGACGGATTGTAATTCTTTAGTAACATTTTCTTCATTTTGAGGAGATATTTCCGTGTGCTTGGATCATGTTTCTACGACATGTATTTATAACTTCTTGTTGTCTTTGGTTAGAAGAATTTTCTTTTCTTTGTGAAGGTAATCGCTTAATGTTATCTCTTACTTTCTCGATCTTTTCTCGGTGTTTTACCGAACTCTTTTCGGGGGTATTGTCTTGAGAAATATTCATAGGAGTATCCACGATCTTAGAAGCTCCATCTAAAACTTTTTGTTTCCTTGCATTCCTTTTAAATTTAGAGTTATGCTTTTTGATTGTGAATCGTCTCCATCTCGCAAGCTTGTGCACGAGAGCCTTCTTTTTTGATGTTTCTTCGGCTTCCAAAAGCAACTTAATGTATTTTTATATTGTTTTTTAAAGCAAATTTAATGTGTTTATCTTGTTTTTCGAAGTAACTATCTCATTCATTTTTATTTTAAATGGAGCTTAGTTAGTACTTGAGTATTTTAATGATAAATGGACTTATCGTATACGAAGTTTTCTTTTTCATGGTGATGATATTTCGCATCCCATTTATCCGATAACTTCGCGATTGAGCATCTATCTTTTTGTACCCCGATCGTTTGAATACGGTGTGTATTGTTTGGATAGGTGGAAAATTTTCTTCTTTTAAGGCAAATTACATACCCTCATTATATTACGTGACACGGGATAGAATTCGGTTTCTTCTCGAGGGTATGTAATTTCTTTATATCAACGAGGGTAAAGTTTTCAATTTCATTTTCATTTACATTCTTATTCTTTCTTTGAGTATGAGTTAAAGGAACGATTTTGTAGGCGGATCGAAACTCGTACATTGATCTTGGAATATTGTCTTCTTATTCCTCGGGGAAAGTCACTTTCCACTTTATTATTAACTTCCTCGAAAGCTACATTGTTTCATAGGAAGTTGTTAAAAGATAAAAGAAAAGGTTCTTCATAAGAGGTTCTCATAAATATTTCGAAAATATGGAAAAGGTTCTATTATCATGGGAGGATTATTCCAAAAATATTCGGCTTCATCATCGAATATTAAATCTGGTTTGTGGAAAGTAAGCGGCTTCGCCTAAATGGTAAAGTTAGGATCTCGAAAATAAGAAAAGTCGATTAGGAGAATCCATGCTAGCGGTTTTAAGCATCGATGTCCGGAGAAATCTTATATCAAAATTTTATGATAGAGTTGTACATGAGGCTAAGATTCATACTTTTTTATCGAAAATAGCTCTTTTAAAAAAGATCTTGAAGAGATGGTATTGTTTGTTGAACGATATTTTTGGAAAACGAGTATTTTAACAAAAGATGAAGAGAAAGAATCTATAAAGATCAATGCACAAAAATAGTCGCAAATACTCTTGTCGACGATGGAAAACTCGTCGGATTTCGATCGTCGTCGATTCTTGGGCGTCGTGTCGCCCGAATGTCGAGGAGTCGCCGGTATTTATATTACTCGATCTTTATTCCTTTTTTGAAAAGGGTAAAAGAAATGAAAAGGAGCAAAATAGACGACCAAAGGAAAGGTAATGTGATATCTTTATAGAGGGAACTGCAGGTGTTCTTATCCTATTAGGAAAATTACGAGTGTGATAACCGAGAGATTTTTAGGTATCAACTTTATTCGAGTTTTTAATTCTCATGAAGCAAGCTTCTAAAGTTAGTTACATCTGACAATTCTAGTTTTACTTTAAGAAAACTCTTGATTAATGTTAAAAACTCATTTTCTGATACTTTTTAGGAAAATAAACATATAAATGTTTTATTCTAATGTTTATCTCGTTTGGTCATGAGATATCATGTCAATTATTTATGTCATGAGGTATCTTCTAATAATGTTAAGAAGATATTTGTTATTTTATTTTATGATTGTTTTGTTACATTAAAATTGTTTGTCACTTGTCACTTTTTTTGTTTATTTTGTTTTGTCGTATCTTTTGTTTACTTAATATTATTTTTGATGTCATTTTGTTGTTTTTGTTTAATTTTAGGTCTTTTATTATTTTATCGAGCGACGTCTGCAAAATAGGTTAACACACCACATAATATGTAAATAAAATCTAAGCGAGATTTTTAAGGTTAAATTGTTTTGTTTGTTTTATGTTATATCGTTTTGTTTATGTTGTTATGCAAATGCGTCGACGTTCTACAGAAAGCAAGTTAGTACACTACATAACATGCAAATAAAATCTAAACGAAGTTTTGTTTTCAGCCTGCCAAGCAAATAGTGTCGAAAAATAATAGTCGGTCGATAGATGTCCGATTTTTGTTAAGTATCATTTATATTTTGATTTTAAATGTCGGTACGTATTTGATTATTTATTTTGAGATTAGATTTGTTAAAAATTTTATTTTATTGTTGTTTATATCAATTCGAGTTTGGGTTCGAAAATTTATGTCGGGTGGATTTTATTAAGATTTGTGTTGTGTTGATTGAATTTTTATGTTACGTTAAGTTTGATTTAAGGTCGAACTTTATGTCGATTTAGCTTGTTTGAATATGAGTTGATTTTATGTTAAGTTAAGTTTGATCCACTTTAGTTCAATTAAATTCAATTTGGTATGAACTTAAAATTTTTTTGTCGCTTTATGTAAGATTTGTATTAACAGAGACGTAAACTTAGGTTGAATCTAAGTTAAACTTATATTATGTCAAGTTGGGTTAGGTTTAGTTTTAGGTCGACTTTGGGTTCAAGTTAGGTTAAACCTTTTAGAGTTAATTAAACCTACTTTAGGTAAGGTTTAATTGATTAATTAAACTTAATTAGGGTTAAGTTTAATTTTTTTTGGAATTTGTTTAGTTTAATTAAGACTTAATTGTTTAAAATAGGTCTAATAAGTTAGACCTAATTAGGATTGGGATTTTTTTTAACATGTCCTTAAACATAATTAAAGTTTAATTTTTAAATTAGGTTTTAATTAATTAAGTTTAATATGTCCTTAAACTTAATTAAAGTTTAATTTTTATATTAATGTTTAATTAATTAAGTTTAATATGTCTTTAAACTTAATTAAAGTTTGATTTAAGCTTTAGTTAATTAAGTTTAATATGTCTTTAAACTTAATTAAAATTTGATTTTTATATTAAAATTTAATTAATTAAGTTTAATATATCTTTAAACTTAATTAAAATTTGATTTAAAGTTTAGTTAATTAAGTTTAATATGTCTTTAAACTTAATTAGTTTTGATTTTATATTAAAATTTAATTAATTAAGTTTAATATGTCTTTAAACTTAATTAAAATTTGATTTAAGGTTTGATTAATATAGTTTAATATGTCTTTAAACTTAATTAAAATTTGATTTAAGGTTTAATTAATTAAGTTTAATATGTCTTTAAACTTAATTAAAATTTGATTTACATGTTGAGATTTAATTTATAAAGTTTAATATGTCTTTAGTTTGAATTAAAATTTAATTTTTATATTAAAGTTTAATTAAGCTTAATATGTCTTTAAACTTAATTTAAAAATTGATTTAAGTTTTAATTAATTAAGTTTAATATGTCTTTAAACTTAATTAAAATTTGATTTTATATTAAACCTAATGTAATTAATGTTTAATTAAATAATTAGAGTCACTTTGATGTCTTAGACTTAATTAAGGTTTAATTTTATCTAAGCCTAATGTAATGAAAGGCTAAAGGATAATTAATTAGGTTTAATATATGCTTAAGCTTAATTAGGTTTAACTTTGTTTTACCTTTAATTTAATTAAGGATTAATAGGGTTAAGCAGGGTTAATGTTAAATTAATCCTAATTACATTCTCATTTGAGTTCATTTGATGTTGGAACCTAATTTGACCTAACTCATGGTGGATGAGTTAAGTGAAGTTGATATTTAATTTTAAAGTTATTTTTAGGGTTTTAAATTTAGGAATTTTTAACCTTAACAAAAAGAAATGTCATTTCGAATTTTTGAAAGGTTAGAGTCTGTCATTTTAGGGTTTAAATTTATCTCCCTAAATTCCTAGTCAATTTCAATTTTATCTTTCTATTTTCTGATATTTTAGAATTATTGTTAGAAGGAAATAATCACTAAATCAGTGAAAATTAAAAAAAACTTCAACTTAATAATCTCTGTACTGTCAAGAAAATCCAAGTCTCATCATGAGGTCCTCTATTCCTTAAAACCACTTTGCTTTTTTTATACCCCCATCTCCAATAAAAAATACTCTTTAAAGGCCACCACTCTTCATTATCATCCATATTGAAATTATCTCGATTTCTTTTATAACTTAATCAATGATTGAGTTTCTACTGGTCTTCTTACTTCATTTGCCTTCTTCTTAAGTGGATTATTAATTTTTATATTCTTAACTGATTCAACTATACAATATGTATCCAATTTTTAGTCCCTTTAGTTTTGGGGTCCTGAGGATTAATTTTTGTTATTATAGAAGAGATTAATCTTCTTTATTTACATTAGCACTCTTCAATATTAATGTCTCTCTCTCTCTTTTTTTTTTAAAATGCTTCATTTTTAATATGGCTTCATATACATAGGATGTTTTTTATGATTTAGTAATTTTTTATTAGAGGTGATTTTAGGATTCATTCTATTTAAGCTTTATTGGCGACTCTGCAATTTTCATTAGATTTGGACAATAAAAAAAATAATCAATGAAATTGCAATATGATCGTTTAATCAAACTTTCAGTTGATTTTGTCTGATCTATTATGGGATTTACTAAATTTCAAAACATACCTATTCTCACAAAATCATGAATTATATATATATATATATATAGTTGTTTCATTTTGATATTTATTTTTATTATTCATTCCCATTTTAAATTTCTAATACATGCATATATAATAAATAAATTTAATTATTATGAAATTTCTAATTTTTAAATTTATTTTGAAATAACTTTTCTACAAAAATAATTAACTAATCATATGATTAATTTACTTTTAAAATAAATTTAAAATTTCAGAAACTTAACCAGGCCATATTTTAGTTTAGTATTCTTTGCCCAATTATTTATTTATTTTTCATCATAAAAAAAATCCGATATTGTTTACATCAACTTAGCCAATATGAGCCTTCCACGTGCTACCGGCGTATTGAAATGTCCCCTGACTCTCAGGAATCTTGAGCAGCTGAGCTGTGTTCACACCTGCCCAGTAGCGAGCGTCTCATTTGCCTATTGTCAAAATTCCTCCGTCAGCACAATATGACCGGACAATTTCGTAATTAACCTCTCCCCTCTCTTCCTAAGTACGAACACAATCACAGCCGTTGAAACGTCATCGCACGATCACGGCCACGGCGAGCTACCAGATTCTTCGCTAATGCAGGCTTGATTGTGTATAAAATTAGCTGCTAGTGGGTGGTTTGAGCGCGTGGTCTTCGCTCGCTGCTGTGCTCTTTTTCTTCCCACCGGTAGCTGGAATCCGCCTCCCAATCGTCGAGCAATGGTGAAGTCATACCCGACTGTGAGCGCGGAATACCTTAAAGCTGTTGATAAGTGTCGGAAGAAACTCCGCGGTTTCATCGCCGAGAAGAACTGTGCTCCACTCATGCTTAGACTGGCGTACGACTGCGAAGGCCACCTCGCCGGAGTTCTTTTTTCTATATCTATTTATTTTTGGGGATTTTGTATTAACTTTTTTTTGATTGGATGAAACGAACAGTTGGCACTCGGCGGGGACGTACGATGTCAAGACGAAGACGGGAGGGCCTTTCGGGACGATAAGACACCCGGATGAGCTTGCACACGGGGCGAACAACGGCCTTAATATCGCTGTGAGTTTGCTGGAGCCGATCAAGGAAAAGTTTCCGATTCTTTCGTATGCCGACTTCTACCAGGTATGGTTATCCGGTCGCTTTGATTCACTATTGAGTGAGTGTGTATGAGTTTCTTGCGTCTCTCCGGATTGTTTTGGCGACTAATCTGCTTATTCTCTCTTGTAGCTTGCTGGAGTTGTTGCTGTTGAGGTCACTGGTGGACCTGAGGTTCCCTTCCATCCCGGAAGGGAGGTAAGTTTCCTGATCTTTTTATTTCTGTCTTAAATTATTTATTTATTTTTTATCTATTTTGTTTTAGTATTTACTTGTACGTTTATTCGATTTTCAGTTAGTTTATTTCCGTTTATAGTGTTCTGGCGGATCGCGTGGTGATCGAGTTATTAACTTATAAAATGGCTGGGTTGGATGTGTGCTTTTTGACATTAATGCTCGATGTCTTTTATTCAACTTTCCTATAAAACGTATTATGTTTTTGAGGCCTATTTTGTCTAAATTTTGTAAACCTTATGATTTTTCTTTTCCATAGGATGACAGTCGGGCTATGCCACCTAACGAATGAGGGTGAACATTCTGATCCATTCATTAACTATAAATATTGAGTACTGTTTTGTTTAAACTATAGTCATGGCTAGTAAAAAAAAAATGAATTTTCGATGAATAATGCTTTACACAAATAATTAAAAATATAATTAAAAACACTACACGGTATACAAAAAAAAAAAGAGAAAATATCATATTATCCAAAGCATAGTGTATATGCATTTTCTTTTGTTTATTACCTGTTGGCTTGTGACTTAGTTTA
Organism: Papilionanthe hookeriana x Papilionanthe teres; assembly: GCA_022702705.1. Taxonomy (NCBI): domain Eukaryota; kingdom Viridiplantae; phylum Streptophyta; class Magnoliopsida; order Asparagales; family Orchidaceae; genus Papilionanthe; species Papilionanthe hookeriana x Papilionanthe teres. The sequence continues at coordinate 59,009,756 of CM040432.1, read as the reverse complement.
TGTATGGTTTATACCGGTATATGTGACGTTCAAATAATATGTGTTTAAGTAAAAGATCATTTTCATGAGTATCGAGATTAAATTGTCAAATCAAGCTAATTATCAGTCTTACTTCAAATTGGATTTTATTCAATCGATAAAAAAAACTTTTAGAATTTTTAATAGAAAATCAAAACAGTTATTTTTAGGGGTTTTCACATTAGGAATTTTTTTTAAAAACTAACAAGTACTTAATGCTTTTGTAATTTGCACTTATTTTTTCTACAAATAATATTGGCAATCAGGGACAAAATTATTCTATATTCTCCGTTGAGACTTAAGGAGTGTTGAAATTTCATATTATAATTTAGGTTGAGCTAAATCATGCAAAAAAATTCAAAATTTTTATTTCTTCTTAGATTACAATTTCATAAAAATTATATTTCTATGTTTTCAAAGAAATTATATGTTAACTCTTCTATTTCATTAGCTTTATGTCAAATTTGTTCGATCATAATTTATTTTAACGTCAGACATCCAGCCAAAATGTATTTAAATGAATTCAATATTAACAAAAAAAAAATTCAATTCAAATGTCATTCACATCATTTGTGTGAAAGTATAATCATTCAAAAGTCAAAAGTATTACTAATTCAAATAAGTAGAATTTAATTATACATTTTTACAATTAACAATCACTCAAACTCTTGAAGATTTTTCACACACTTGATTTCTTTTACTTCCATAAATTATACAACTATTTCATTCATTCTCTCTTTAAATAAAACATAACTTCCCTCACACACTCTACATTACTATGGTATGCATTTTAGTGTTTATCTTTGAATTTTCAATCTGGTTCACTCACTCCCAGGGTCCACTCCATAACTACGTAATAGCTATCATGTTGGGTCGTGATGTTGTGGCACTGCGATGTAGCACTATGACACTGTGACACTTTAGCTTGGGATGCCTAAGCTTGTTGTCGCGAGCAGCTCATATTCGACTAGTTAAATAGCTCTTCGGTTCGTTAGTTAAAAAAAACGAGCCGAACACATAATTTTTTGAGCTCGATTTATAAACGAACCGACGAACACGAAATAAAGTTTGTTTGTTCGTATTCGGCTCATTTTGACTTGAAATAATTAAATAATTTAATGATAATATTTATTTATACTATTTAAATATTAAATATTTAGATATTATAAAAATTTAAAATTTTATTAATTTTAAAAAATTATTTCGGTGATACAATCATAAAAAAAATAAGTTCAGGTGTTAGATATGTAAATGTGTGGAATTTGGAGGGTATGTTTCGGATTTCCCTTAAAATTTTGAAGTTTAGAGCAGCCGGAAGGACAAAACAACGTGGAGTTGGGACCATGCATTCCTTAAAAGCCGACGCATCCTTTTATCCTACATTGGTAATGACGGTAAGTTAGATAAGAGAAAAGGTTTATAAAAGTAAAGATTAATGATTTCAAATGCAGAAAAATTTGAGGCATACGAACCTTGTTCAGTTTAAATAGTTTATTTTTAAAATTTAACACTGAAAACATTTTTTAGTCCACTAAGGTAAATTGAAATAAACACGAGTTTAATTCGGATAAAAAGTTTGAATCAAGCTGAAAACAAATAATCTATTTACAAGCCGAACACAAAAAAAAAATTTTAACGAGCCAAATGTTAACTAGCTTCGGGCTCGCTCATGTTTGATTCATTTACACCCTAACTTCGACACTATTGAAGCAGCATTATGATGCTCAATGATTGCGCTGCAACGTTGAGTTTTGATGTGTTAATTTCAACTTCCCCTAAGTGATGTTGAGGATCTAGCACTACAACGCTTGGAGTATGATACCTCAATATTAAGAAATGATGTTGTGATGCTAAGCACTTGGTTTTCTATTTTGAATTTGGAACATTTAGTGTTGCGACACTGTCTATCTGACTTTGTTGATTTCAAGTGTTTTTGCTCAATTATCTTGAAATTGTTATCCTGTTAAATTTTTGCACAAACATCAAACAAAATATTTTAAGAACTCAAAATAATCTTGCAATTATATAAAAATACACTTGGCTTTTATGTAATTTTGAACATTTATCTTAAAATTTATCTTTTCTTTGTCCTCAAATAGTTTTAATTAAAGATTTTCTAAATTTTTTAATAAAATTTTATTAAAATTTAATATTTTTGGAAAATTGTTTAAATCATTTAAAATCATTCATAATAAATCATAAATAATAAATTCTAAGTAACTGAAATATTACCCATATTTTTTTTCTCTCAAGTATGTTTCTCTGAATCATCATTTCGCAGGTCCATGTAAAGTAATTTGCTTCTAATGATTTTAATTAATTAAAAATTTTTTAGCTTAATTATTTCTAAGTCGCACATAAATGATTTTTTGTCTTAAATAAAACACTAACAAGGAAAATATGATTAAATTTAATAATTGAACTTATAATGTAGAAAAGACTTGAATCTTAAATATCAATAATTAGCCACAATTTTTTTTAGTTTTTTTTTTTTTTTCATTTCAATTTTTTTTTTGCTTTATTTTTCTTTTTTGCTATATATATATATATATATATTTAAATTTTTCATGCTTTAGAGAATCATCTTTACTGTTAAAGATTACTTTTTCATTTTTAATTTGAGATATTTTCTATTCCACTTATTAAATTAGCTACATTATTATTAAATTCTTATTTTATCATCTGCACTATAATTCATTCAATGCAAATTCTCTTTTATGTCACCTAAATTAATTAAGAGTTAGAATTGTATACTTATTATTTAATTAAACTCAATCTAAGTAATTCATGTTTAGATGTTCTATTGAAAAGAAAAAAGATTATGTGGGTTAATCAAATCAAACAAAAGGTTCAATAATGATTTAAATTTCACTTAATTATTTATCTATTTAATGATTTTTATTGAAGTTAAAATTTTTAATTTTTTTTTTCAATATTTTAAATTTTGAAAATCATTTTGGTAATTAAAATCCTTTAGCTATAATTTTAAGTTATGTTTGTTTAATGATTAAGTTATAAGAACTCTTCTAGGAGAATGAACATACAATTAACAATAATAATGAATGCATAAATGCACACACAAATTGTTAAATATCCCCCATTTTTTTTTTATTAAATACTTACAAAGAAGGAAATGTATATTGCATAAGAAACAAACATAAATACACTCGGATTAAAAAACAAGTATCCTAATATGCAAAATAATAAAAACATGAAATGGAAAATACTTATAAAATAAAGCAAATAAAATCAGGACAATTTGAAATAAAAAAAAAAACATACCTCGTTACTATCATCATTGTTGTGATCACCTTTATCCATAGGTTGAACTTGTGTCACGTAATATTAGAAAGATGGGGTCGTAGGAAATTGGGTTTCATCTTGATCTATGTAAATGACAGTGCAAAAACATGTCGACTAAAGCTATGTTAAATTTAACCATGTGGGAATATTATCTCTGATGTTGATCCAAGTAATAATCAAATTTATGCCCATCTTCTGCTACCATCTCTCGAGGTTGGAGACGCACTTATGTGGATCATCCATCTGGTTCGTCATAGAGGAAGAATCTTTAGCTATAGATTTGGACGGATCGGAGGAGCTCTTTTCCAAGGCATATACAGACTCCTTGAAGGAGAGAATTCTATTCTTAGCTGGGGTTGAATTAGAAAAAATTTGCTCCTCAGACGGGTCTCTCAAAGCCAGAACGTTCACGCACAACTTATAAATAATAGAGGGGTGTCTTATATCTTATACATATCATAACAATTCCTTAAATAACACTTATTATAAAATTAAGAATAACCATGCTTGCATGTATAGTAATGCAATTTTGAATACAAAAACTTAGAACGACAAGTTCTCTAGTCACTTCACAAAGATTGTGATTAGGCATGGGCTTGATAGATCTAATATAGTGGCAAGTTTTTGCCTCCATTGTCATCCAATAGTTGGTAAATTGATCAACTTCTCATCCTTTATCTTCCACTACATCAGAGTGTCAGTTCAGGTAAAGAAATTGGTAATCTCATCAAAACTCAAGTGATTATTGTAATAGACAAGGTATTCATTGTAGGGTAGTTGGATAGGGCAAAATAGAATGAAATTAGAAGGGCACATACTTGCCCTTCATGTAAACTCTGTGGTCATGATGCCCTTGGGTATTCATGAAGAATTTTACATGCACAGGTACAATGGTGGCAACAGGCTCTTGCACAAACTTATCCCAATCTCTCTAGACATTAATACTTCTTCGCTCTCTCTCTCAGACTTCGGAACTTTTGCTCTGGAATTAGCTTTCTTATTATGTGGGCCTTCTTGTGCCATGATCAGCCTCAATGCTAATGAATTTGCAATAAAAAGTGTGGAGGCTTGCTTCATTTCTCGTTGCATAGAAGCCATAGATAGATAACAAAAATGTAGTTGGAAAGAAGTGAAATTATTTAAGGGATCTAAAATTCAAAAATCTCCGGCTCAAGCAAAATGGAAATCACAAAAATGAATGAATCTGAATGGCCTATATAGAGAAATGAGTAGCTTCGCAACACTGAGGGGGTAACGTTGCATGAAACGCGGGAATGTGAATTGTGGCATTGAAGAGGTGTTGTGGAGCTATAAGGTAGCACTTTAGTGCTAGTCTCTAGCTCCGCGATGCTAGTATTGGTCGATTAATACTTACGAATTGTTAATGCTATCTCAATTAATATAATGAATTTATACTTTTTTTTGTATTGAATTAATTGGATTATCACCAAACAACTTTATATAGCATTGAGGTTTAGCACTACAACACTACTTATGACTCCTCTGCTTTGATCAAATCATTTAGTTTAATTGACATGTTGCTCGTTTTTTTATCAGTGTTGTGGTGCTACGACGATATGATATTTGAGTCAACGTCACATGAATATTTGCAGCATAATAGCTTGGGACATGACATCTCATTGCATTATTTATTACATTGAGTGGATAAACAAAATCCAATTTGCAATAAATGATAAAATACATTACAGTGTACACAACATTTTAGCAAGGAAAACTTTTTATATATAATCTTTTCAGCGTCATTACTGTGTGAGTAAAGCTTTCCCAACTTATAATATTTTCTTATATATTGACTTCAAATTTGTCTGTTAATCACACCCTAATGAATAGAACGTAAGTTGGGAGAGAGAGAAGAGTTAATAATTATGAATAGTAATATGTCGTATCAATCATGTCAATCTTCTTAATCCCCTCTTATTCATAAAATGATCTTATTATTTATAGGGAAGAAAGTACAATGCATTCTCTTTACATATTTGTTCCTACTTTAAACGGGTTTGTATAAGGTATTCTTGGTATTTTACATGCGTGAGCCTATCACTCGGCTTTTCTCTAGGTCGGTCAACTTAGCCTGTTATGCTTCGTTTCAACAAGATTGGTTTGATTGTCTAAGCTTGGTCAGTGTTGTCGGTCTACCAAACTTGATTAGCTTTGATTCTGCATGACTTCAATTGTCTCTTTGCCATCCTGGTGGCTTGGACGGCTTCGGCGTTGCTGGCTTTGACTCAGATGACTACACTTGGTCAGGTAAGGGGGCCTCATGGTCTTCCGTCGGCGAGCCCTCATTCGTCGTACTATTCTCATTTGAATTGGTAGGTCTTCTCAGGTTCTGCGCTGAAATTTTTCAATGTACACATTTATTTCCCCGATATTTTCTGGAAAGCGACATTGAGACAAAAATGATAAAATTTAATGCGTATGTAATATTTATTCTGAACCAATATTCAATAATTAAATTCTTTTTATTTTTGCACATTTGATCTCTATAAATAATGCTAGAAAGGATTTTTTACTTTCATATTTGTTTTGCATCCCTTTTTTCTGAATATGTTGCCTTCCTAGCACTGTCATGGAGAACATGTCAAGTCCCACCGTTGGTGTTCCCAGGAAAGACAAGCTTTGTGCTGCCTTCGGGAGCCTATGGAGTGGTATCACCACAAAGATGAAAAGAAGAAAACCATCGTTAAGAAAAGTGGTTGCGTTAGTGGACCAGGTATGATTGTCTAATTTATTCCTTTGTTTTCAACGGAGGAATGTTCAAGCGACCCGCTTGACCATCAATTTGTCGGCTCAACCTTCTGTTGTAGCTCAGGACCCATCAGTTGAATTGACTACGCAAGAAGCTGCTGGTGCTCTACTATTGCCCAGAGTGTAAGAAGCTGTTGGTGCTCTGCCAACATGCGGTGAGGGTGCCGTGGCAGTTACGCCGTCTGAGTGGGATCGACTCCTTCGTATAAAGAGCCTCAAACTTTCTTGCTAGATTTTAATTTATTTTTAGTTTCCTATTCTTATGTTGTATTTTGATGCAGTTGAACCAATTGTCTTTAGTGATGACTTGCAGTTGATAAACATTGTTGAGAATCCTATCACGACGGCAGTTGGGTCGGCCTAAGCGCCGATCGGAGTGGCAGACTCCTAAGTGAGGACGGTGGGATTGATTGCTGAGGCAGTCTTTGCGGGGCCTGCGGAGAATTAATTAATGGATGACAAACATTCCTTAGGCCGCGGGCTCGCCGACTCACCGCCTAGATTAGATTGAGAACTCCTTTGCTCCATTAGCAGTGATTCATCGAGGTGAAGAGATACGCAAGTTGCTTGCTCGTATAGAGAAAGTGGGTAGGATGGAGAAGATGGCCGTTTTTTGCCGGGAACTGTCAAATGTCCAAGAGAGATCCTTCGTAATCCAAGCCTAAGCCGAGATGGATTGGGTGAATCAGTTCAAGTTTACAGAGAATTTTTTTATTAAAGTCTTCATTTGTTGGGATATATCTTGACCGAGGCGGAAGACGATCCTCTTGTAAAGTATTACCTCTCGGGCTAGCTCTAGAGTGCTTATTGTGATTTGTAATATTTTTTTGGAATAAAATTTATTTTTCCTTTCTTGATTCCCGTTCAGATAGGATCCGTCAGTCAGCATGTTGTAAAATTACCGTATAATTTTTAAACCCTATCCGATATTTACGCTTTTTCCATTTTCCAATATATATAAGGGCGAGTTGTTTCTTGACATTACACTATTGCTCCATAACTTTCTCCTCACTTTTCTTTACTCTATAGGCTTTATAGAATTGAGTAGATTGAGAATATATATTGTGATGATTTTACTTTTTTCTTCATTTATATGTAAACCTGATCAACTTGCATGTTAAAATCTGTTGTGAGAACATGTAAGATCTGTGATGGTATTGTCTCAATCAACTATGGTAGAATTACATGAGATTGTATGGATGAGAATGTAGTCCATACTGGTTGAAGTGCAAATAACAGTAAGAATGTCTTGATGGGTGTAGAATTAAAGGACTTTAGAGTGACAGGCTAAAGCCTCATAATTTGGTTTATTGTTTTAGGTTTTGATACGAGATGTTAGCCTCCAGATGGATGGATAAGAGAGAACTCTAAAGTAAGAGCTAGTATCTTCAATGCATAGTCTTCTTCAGAACTATTCAAACTTTAGATTAACAAATGTTCTTTATAGCATCTCTAGTAAGTGTAAAGAATATATTGCTCGTATTTGTCACAATCTGTCTCGCTACTTGTTTTACTTTTACACATGTCACTAATTTCATTGTATGAGGAAGAGTAATTTTAATATATCAAACCCCACTTTCTAATTTTCACTAAGTATTTTAGTTTATAAGTAGTAGTATTGTAGTGATAATTGTAAAATTTAATTAAAACCAAACCTTTGTCGACCTTCCAAGCTAGAGCATGTTATTATGGACTAAAATTTCTCTGAAATCACTCGTGATTAACCTCGATCTCCGTGGATCGATGATTTCAGGATCTTAACCTTTTCCTTAACATTTTTAAGATGATATCAGTAGCTGCTTCTATCCGCTCATTTGTTTGTGGATGATGAATAGATACAAACTTCAGACTGATATCCTGATTTTAACAAAAATCTTTCACCCCTAGACTACTAATGAATTGTGTTCCATTGTCTGTGACAATTACAAGTGGCACTCATCTCGTCGGATCGCATTCTTCCAAATTAAGTCTACAGTGATCAATGCGACTGCCTTAGCTTCAATTCACTTAGAAAAATAATTCACAACAACAAGCGGGAATTTGTGCCAGCCTCATGAAGAGGAAAAGGGCATGCCAATGTCGAGTTTCTAGACTGCGAAAGGCTATGGGCTGATGATGGGGAAAAATTTATGAGTCGGTTGGTGTTGCAGCTGTGCATATTTCGACATTAATCGCATCTTCTTGAGAATCCTTCTACATCTTTTTGAAGCCTTAGCCAAAAATAGCCCCGCCACTACAATCAGTTTGCCAAAGTTTTGTCTCCTATGTGGCTCCCACACTCTTCTAAGTGTTTTCTTTTATACATCTCAGGTATTATGACGTGCCTGATCTTCCAAAAAGCTTTCTCTCGATCAATTGATTTTGGTCTACTTGATTCTAAAGTGCTTTTGGTAATTTAATTCTTCTGAAATCATCTCATTCTTACGGTACATGATGTAAGGATTCACACAATTTTTTGGCCCTTTGGTTTTCAACTCCATCGCTTCGGCTTTCTCAATGATCAGTCGGGGTGTCCCCTCAAAACGGATGCACTTGGATAAGTTGTCTGCTACATAGTTATCTTCTCGGGCAATATGTTTGATCTTGAAGCTTTCCAAAATCGTTGCAACTGTTTTAGCTTTATTGATGTATTCGGTTTTCATCTCATTTATGATCATTGAATTCCCGTTCACCTGATTATTTACCAGTTGTGAGTCGGATTTCAGCAAGAGGTAGCGAACGCCGATCACATAAGTGAATCGTAGCCTGGCAATTTGAGCCTCATATTCAGCTAGAAAAATGATTACTGAAGTTAAGAGTCGATGTCAGACAGTTTTCAGCAGACGAATGACCATCCCAATGGCATAGAGGAAGTGTTTACAAGAATCAATATGATGGAGAATCGAGCTACCTCGTCTGCATGAGAGGTTCCGCCACCAAGCGATGAAGAGCTGACAAAATAAATGTAGAGCACAATTCAACAGCGAGATGAGCAGATTAGCTGTCTCGAGATGAAAGTCGAGGAGATGATGATCACACTAGCAACTTTGCATAGACCACCGTAGCTGACACAGTCACCAACCATTAAAATAATTTTACCTGAGTTAGTCCATATTCTTGATGATAAAAGTGAATCCACAGAGATCGAGGAGACTAGTCAAAGAAAAGGCATCTACGTAGAGCGTAATTCCAAAAAACCCACCTAGTTAAGCAAAAAGTAAAAGAGATAATAGCTCAGGCGAGGGGCAGATCACTTGTTCTGAGGGGTAGAACTTGCTCAGAAGACTTTGATTCCATCCAATATCCTAAAGGCTTTTTACCACCGCTCTTCAAGATGACTGATGGGATTGGAGACCCTCGTTAGCATGATGCACACTTCTGAGCAAGTTGCTGCAACCTGCGAGGCAGTGATGTTCTTTTGTTTCGCCAATTTGTTAACAATTTTACAGGGGTTGCTTTCGACTGGTACGCCGACCTTCTCAACGGATCCGTCAAGACCTTCATTGAACTGGAGAATCTCTTCATTCAACATTTCGCCGAGCCCAACACGACATTATAGATAGAGACATGGCGATAAAAAATAGAAGCCAAGAGAAACTCTTGTAGATTACATCATTCAGTGGAGAAACCTCGCATAAGTGTGAACCACAAACCAAGAGCAACATGCCGTTGAAATCCTCGCTTAAAAGCATTCATGGACCGGTAAGCATTCATGCCTAAGGGGTTCATAATAAAGACAACACACCATTATACCTCAAAGATTTGTTGAGATATTACATTCTTTGGCTGTTGAGGTGCCTCAATACGCCCGAACCTGTATCGGTCGATCTATGACAACCCAACACTATCAAAGTAATAGGAGTTGCCTTTTCTTTTCGGAGCATGTGGGACTTTCAACCGTTGGGGGCCACCCTTTCTCTCTGGGGTACTGCTCTCTTCCCTGAGTCAGAACATCTCTGATGTTATCAACATTTGAGTCTTCAACACTTGAATATGTGGATTCACAAACTTTCAACTGCACTCCATATTGTCGGTGTCTTGTTGTGAGATTTTTCTTCGTGGGCTGTGTTTCTTCTTGTATGGGGCATGATGCACGTTTATCTCATCTTTTAGGATGTTGAATCTATAAATCACATTCTAAGGAATTGGAGCATAATTCGAGAGAGAGAGAGCGAACAATTATGAGTAGTAATATGCATACCAATCGTGTCAATCCTTTCAACCCCTCTTTGTTCATAAAATGATCTCTCTATTTATTTGTCGGCCGCTTAAAGTGTTGCGTCTTTTTTTTTAGAGATTTAATTTAATGGATATATGTATATTAGTTTTGAAAATAAATTTTTTAAATTTTAAAATATTAGAACGAGAAAGGACGGATCTCATTCGTTAGTTAGCTGGATGAACGAGCGTAATATCGCGAGTAACGCATCCGTTCCGGCTAATAGTACACCCTACTCGACAATATCGCTCGATCAAATAAACCACAAAATTCATGACATCCGTTCCTGGCTCGCGAACCTTTATGTGGACCGACAAATTCCCTATTTAATACAGAAGAATTAAATAGTGCTTATATTATATGCGGTCTTTAAAACTCCCTATGTATGCAGTCCCTATAGCTTAATTACCCTTCAAACGACCGAAGTCACTTGAGAGAACTCTCGATTTAGATCGCGGTTTCTATCTTCAAGAAGTCAAGAGTAGAGGTTTTCAACGAAATTTGTAGCAGAGGAATCCAATAAGTGAAAGACGCAAGGATGAATGGCTATTTCCGGAGTCAAAGAGAGAAGGCAGGGATGTCACGAGTCTCGAGGAGAACCTCGAGGACGTCCCGGCTATCCTATGGTCGAGCTTTAAATTTTGAAAGTGATTTATTTTAATTTCAATCCCGCAAATTAATTATAGGAATTACGTTTCGCACAACGTCCGATTATGCAAACTACTCGAAAGACATGAGGCGCTTACGTCGTATCGTACAACAACCTCGTAAACCTAAGTCGAGTTAGGATTATATACAGCATGCGAGAGCCGCTGCAAAGGCCTAAAAGAACAAATGAGGGTTTATGTCGCACTAGGCGGACTACCTCGAAGTCCTAAGGCTTGTTATTTAAGATAAAGAATGGGTTTCATTGATGCCGACACTGTGTTTCATTGAAGAAGATGGCCATAGCCGCCCACCGTGCTCCAAGCTCCACGTCAGAAGAAGATCACGATTTGAGTTTAAGTTTTAAGTCAAAGTTAACATGCAAATCATTTATTATTTTTATCGTGCGAGTGAGTACAGAATCACGCGAGATAAGTAGCAAAAAGAAACAATAAGCACAAGAATATGTTATAGCAAGCTAAACAAGTAGACATGTCATGCTAAATGTGAGTATACTGTTATGCAGAAGAACATGCTATAACAAGAAAACACGCCGAGCAAGAGAAAAGACAAGAAATATAAAACGTGCTACAGAGAGAAAGATAGTAAGTAGTAAAACGTGCTAAGCTAAAGATACGTATCGAAAGTAACATACTTAGACTAACAGGAGATACGTCGAAAAGTAAAATACGCCAGCAATGATAACAAGAAGGAAAGAAAGATCATCATAGAGAGTACAGATGCTTGCATTATCCTCACACAATTACATTCGTTTATTGTTATTTTATTTTTATATTTTTCTTATTTCCCGCAAAGCAGATTTATTAAGTACCAAAAGAAATGAGTAGAGTAAGTAGAAGTGAAAACAACCTACGCAAACAAGTGATTATGCATAGCGTACAAAGAAAAGAAAGTCCGAAAACTCAACAAGAAAAACGAAAGAAAACGGCGAGAAAGCGAGGAAAATCACATAAGAAAATCCAAGAAAGTCAGAAAGAAAGAAATCGAAACGTCCGTAAGACTCCGAGAAAGCTACAAACGAAAACAAAAACAAAACCATGTAAAACCGCAAAAAGCACCGCGAGAAACCCACAAACGACCCGCTAAAATCATGGCGAACCATAAGAAAGCCATAGGCCTCCGGAAAGAAAGACCCGTGAAGCACCGGCGGTGTTTCTGACTCGTAGCCGTGCTAACGTCGTGACTCGAGCGCCGACTACTGCACCGACTTTCTCGTGATGACGAGTCCTAATCCGACTCGAATAGCCAACCGTGGACCTTTATAAATCTTCACACATTTCATTTTTGTTTTCATGCAGAGAAAGATCAGTAGGTAAGAGCCGCGTAGTAGATGGATAGTAATTTTGTATTTTTCAAACATATGTATTTTTTTGTTTTAAAACATTTCAATCCACTGGTCGACTATCCTAATCGTGACTAGGCTTACGAACATTGGACCGTTCGGCAGTAGAAACCCCAGGACTGGCCGAACGGTTCCGCGATTCTCGCTCTACTCTCTACGTAGTCTCTGCCGAGTCGCGCCCATTCTACGATTCTCGTAATTTTTCTCGTTTTGCAGCCTCATCCATGTCCCCACCGCACTTACAACCTTGTTGATGGCCCCATATATAACCCAAGCGAGGTTATATATGCACACCTACACGTCCTCGTAGTGTGTGCTTTGAGCGCAAGAACAAGCGTGAAACCAGTGACCGAGAGGTCAAGAAAGGAGGACTGAAAGCGGCTCACTTAACACAATTTCGAAAAGAAGTGAGTCGATTTTCAATAATCAGAAAAACACGTAAGTCACCCTGGACTCCCGACCGTCCTCACATATCCTAGAAAAATGACCTAAAGGCACCACGACGCTCTCGAAGAGGATGAGGACTAGACCCCTAGGGAACGCACTCCCTTTTCCCAAATAACTTGTAAAATCATGACCAAAAGATACTGACCAAGTCCTGGACTCTGGACCACTGCTCGGGATTCCTCCAAACTCCAAGTACCCACGTTGACTTTCAATTCCCGAAACACACACTTCCCCGTACGTTCTCCCACGGCTCGGGACTCAAGCTATAAGCAATAGGAGAATCAATGATCTTTTAATACATAAGAAAGAGAATGGACAAGCCGTAAGCCATCAAACTAGCATCAATTTCACCAAATAAATCCTCCAAGAAGTATTCCAGATATCGTGCTCAATTTATTTCCCACAAGTAAGCTATGAAGCTCTTCCAAATTTCATTAAATCAATTTCATATACAAGTGTAGCAAAGAGGAAAGCCACCATCACAACAACCACCCCAATAAGGTTCTCGACCAGGGCTAAAATCAGGAGCAAAGACGCACGGCCCAAGCTACAATAAAGAGGCAGTAAGGCCCCGACAATTCAAGTCGCCACAATGAGGCTCACGGCCAATCCCAATGAGAGGACAAGCCCCATCAAACCAATTCAATTCCAAGCTCATAACAACATGTATAAAGGTATTTACCAAATAGCCATGGGATTTGGATTCACATATAGCCACACTTAAGCCAATTCAAGACATAGACCCGAGCCACCATTAAGCACCCAGCCTACCACAAGGCCAAAACCCGAGCCCTCAAGGAGCTCCAAATAAGGGTGCAGCCGAGCCATCTATACTAGTTCAAATTCATCACAAATGCATAGGAATGAATCCATAGGGCAACCAAGCAATTCAGCCCACCCATAGCTTAAACAAAGCACAAAACCGGGCCCCGTATAGACCTAAACCCGAGCCATTCGAAGGCTGCACCGGGGGAGGCTGCAGGAACAGCAGGGACCAAAACCGAGCCCCAACAACAAGTGCAAAGGGAGCAGCTGCAAGAGCAGCAAAACAGAAAACCGAGCCCCCAAACCAAGAACAAAGGGGCTAGCTGCAAGAGCAGCAAAACAGAAAACCGAGCCCTCAAATCAAGTGCAAAGGGGCTAGCTGCTAGGCAGCAAAACACAAAAAATCGAGCAGCAGCAGGGCTTGAAACAGCCTCAAAACCGAGAGAAAAACAAAGCTCAAAATACCCCGTAATCGAGAGAACAACATGGGTCAAAACCGGGAAAACAAAGCCAACAAAAACAGCCTCCCAAAGCTCTTTTAACATGAAATAAAATTTACTTTCAATCAAAGCTCACTATGAGCCAAAGTAAGACTTAGAATATAACTAAACACGAAGCCTTAAACAAGCATTTCCATTCATCCAACATATCAAAGTGTAGAGCATAGGTGTACTTCGAACAAAAGTAAGCATAAAGCTCTATTAGATCAACTCAAACTTTCCTTAGCATGCTCCTAATAAAGAAGAATCAAAAGGAGCAAAAGACAAGCTCCACATGCATATGAAAGAAACAAAAAGGCTCCTCTATGTTTCATAAAAAGTGAGTGAAGAGCCCTATTCGAAACACTTGCAAGAGGAGCCAATAATTTGCCATCAAAACCAAACCTACTACATGCTCATATTTCCATTTTTAACATGCTTGAGTAGTAAAATGTCCCCCAACTCTTAATACCACAATCATACTAGCATGCCACTAGAGATAGGGAGCAAGAAACCATTACTTAAGCAAATAAATAACACATTCCATGACATACAAATGCTCAGCCGAAACAACAAGCAGGGAGAACCAAGCCAACTGCAGAAAACCGCAGCCACCTCAAGCCAAACAGAGGAGGGGAAGGGAGGGAGGCATACCGTGTAGTGTAGAGCACACAAGAAAAGCAAAGACAACCAAGCTCCACTCCAACACCAATTTCTCAAGAGGAAGTAAGCAACCAAACAGCCCAACCAACCCTCAATCCATCCAAGAACGTGGCCTTTATAGCAAAGGAGGGAAAGGAAGGGCCGCCCCTTACCCGCAGAGCCGGCGCAAGTGGGGAAGAGTCAGAAGAAGGCGACAAAATGCCGCAGTAAGAGCCGAGGCTCGGCAAGAAGGGCAAGAATCGAGCCGGAGACGTAGCCGCGCGCGGGAGATCACGCGAGGTGACCCTCGCACAGGATAACACTCGAGCAGGTATGGGGAGAACCACGCGGGGCTCGAGAGGGCAACGACTACAAGGAAGAGACGCGCTCGAGCGCGGAGAAGGAGGGAATGGGAGCCCTCATCGAACGAGCGAGAGAGAGAGCCAGCCGATCGAACGGGTAAGGGTTAGGGCTTAGGATAGAAAAATAGGTTTTAAAAAATATATATATAATTAATTTTATTAAAATAAGCCCAAAATCGCAATTTCCGCTCCGGCGAGCGATCGTCGCAAATCAAATATCAATTTTAGTGCGAAACGACGTTCCGGACGCAACGGCGCTGTCCGTTTCGTCATTCGAGGTCGTTCGGACAACCTCGTCGACGGTCGCGTCGAAAGCACGTCAAATCCGGCATTTTCTGAAACTCTGACTCGATGTCGCTCGCTATGGCATTCTGACCCTGATCTTGATCCGTTGCGGAGAATTTGAAGACTTCGAGGCCGTGGCTTGAGGAATTTGCGCTCGGCAGGCGCAGAAACGTGCACGAGGCTATCCTAAGGTCCGATGGTCCCATAGAACTCAATTCGAGTCCTAACGCCAATTCCAACCTACCCGCCGTGAGCTAGTAGGTCGGAACTCCGTCCGGACTCCAAAAGAGTGTCGAAGTGGTTTCGAGCATTCTAAAAACGAGGTGGGCCAATTGCTAAGAATCTAAGACCGTCGGGGAAGCTCCTAAAGCTAGAACCCTAAATCATAGGAGGAAAACTAAACCTCAATAAAAATGAGGTCAACAAGGTGAGAGAGTACAATGTGGTGATATTATATTTTTTTTCAACATTTTAAAAAGGGTTGTATAGGGTATTTTTGATATTTTACTTTGGGAGCTTATCGCTCTTTTGCTCTCTAGTTTGATCGACTGAGCTTGTTTGGTTAGCAAGACTTGTTCGGTTGGCTAGTCTTGGTCGGCTTTGTCGATAGGCCGAGCTTGATTAGCTTTGGATCGGTAGACTGGGTTCGGTCGGCTGATCTAATTTGGCCGTCGACCCTTGATAATGGATGGGAGAGCTTCTCGACATCCTTAACATGATTTGAGATGCCAAGGGTCTAGTTTTTTCCTCAAGTCGGCTTAGTGTTGGTTGGCTGGGATGCGTTGTTATCCCATTTATGAACGAACGATTTGAACTTGGATTATTTGATTTTCGCTTTGCCCTTCTCGTGACTTTGTCGGATTTGGCCAAACTAGCTTTGGCTTATTAGACGGTTGCACTAGTTAGATAATTGGCCTCATAGTCTTCCATCAGGGGGGCCTTCTTTATCGTACTATTCTTCTCTGGACCATTAGATCTCCTCAGGATCAGAGCCGACACATTTCTGATTTATAGTATAGGAATAGAATTAGAAGCCATCATTCCATACATTTTCAAATTCATTTTGATATATGTAACTTGAGACGGGCAATTCATTGTTGGCTTTATTTCAATTGATCTCTATAGCAAAAGCTTTTTGTGCAAAAACCAATATCATTCACATTAAATTCCACATTAAGCAGGGTCTTCAATTTTCTGATTCTCGTTGGAGCAAGCATTTACAAATAACATATAATCAGTGAAAGATAGATACGGCGTTCTCAAATTCTGGCGTAGGCATAACATATAAATGTTTCTAGTGAAGCTAATTTCAACTAGTATTCATCATTTTGTTCAAACACATTTTTTTAATATTTTTATGTGGATCTTTTCATGTAAAGATACATGATTTTTGAGTGCCAATCTAAACACATTATTTAGGCTGATCAATGTTGATAGTCTTCCAATTTTCCATGGAAGAATGCTGTTTCATGTTGATTTAGTGTATGTTGAATAGTACAATCATGACGAACAGAATGCATATAGATGTATGCTCTTTAACTAGGAAAAAATATCGTGCATATTCTAAATCCCTTTCTTAAGCAAGTCCTCTAGTGATCAGCCTAGCTTTGAATCTTAGCACTTCTACCTTCTTCATGTATAGTTATTTGTATCTAGCATTGGTTTTATTTCTTTGCCTGTTTACAAGCTCCCAAATTGTTTTATTTATTTATTTATGGGAGATCATCTCTTCGTTCATGGCTCTCTGTCATTTATTTCTTGCGCACCTCCTAGGCTTCTTTATAAGAAACAGTTTCATCACCTGACAAAAAAACATTTGCTTGCAGAAATAATGATATTTGCTTGCACAGACCTTAACGGCACTTTAACCATTGGATTAGGTGTTGTCTCTTGCCAAGCCTAGTGTTCTTCAATACACTTCTCAAACTTTTTCTTATGCCCAGTATCTTCAAGTGCTGCTGCCTTCAGATGATTATTTATCATTTTAAGGACCTTTGTTAAAAACCTTTTCACACGAGCATTTTACTATATTCATGATTGCCTCTTCCACTAGTGATGCATCCATGCACTAGGGCATGGGAAATCATTGAGACTGGTGAATATTTAATTTTTAAATCATGGTCATTGACATTCTCTTCACTCATTAACCGTCTTCCCTCTCCTTGACATTCTTGATCTAACTTTGATACCGTCGAGAAAAACAAATTTTTTATGTCCTTGAAAGGTTATGAGTCAACAAGAAACTCATCTTCACTATTCTCACATCTTCCTTCAATGTTCATATCTTGGACACAAGGTCTTCCTGATTTGGATTCTTCTAGCATGCAACTAGCCACTCACCTTTGGAACCCTCGAAGCCAATGGACATCTATGTTTCAGCAAACTAGAAATTCCACACCAGCAGGTACCACGTCCACCACAAGAGATTTGACCGCATTGACAACACCTTCATCACTAGCAGTCCGCATCTTCTTGTTACTCGCTCTTGGCATACCCACATGATCAACCACCTTGGAAAAAAAACCAGGGAAAGTAGAGATTTGGAGATGAGAAAAGATTCATTTGGAAATGAATTGAAAATAAAATGTGTGCCTTACAACAGAGTGCGGGTGTTTTTATTGCCACGCCTCAAGGTAATTTATGTAAACAGAAAATTATGCATATAAGAAAATAATTATTATTATGAATAAAATTAAGGAAAGAACTAGAGGACAACCATAACAAGTTGGAATGTGGTGTTCACTTCCAAAACGAAGAGTTCCTAGGTTTTGTATATGGTAGTGAAAAGCAAAAAATTGAGAACCAGATTTTGTGTATTTTTTTACTTGGAGTAAAAAGGT
The DNA here is from genome assembly GCA_022702705.1 of Papilionanthe hookeriana x Papilionanthe teres. NCBI lineage: Eukaryota > Viridiplantae > Streptophyta > Magnoliopsida > Asparagales > Orchidaceae > Papilionanthe > Papilionanthe hookeriana x Papilionanthe teres. The sequence goes on along the minus strand of CM040432.1, from coordinate 58,991,640 downwards.
GGAAGAGTGTTTTATTATTGAAGATATGATGAAAATGAGGAAAACTACAATACTTCGGATGTTTGAAGCAAAAGAACTGCAAGGATATCAATTCACGACTCACTGAAGAAGTGATATTGGTCTTTAGTCACCAAATCTTCAATCCAGGATTTTTTCACCTACCAAGCTTAATTCTAAAGAGAAATCGATCTCCAAATAGTATTCAAAAGTCAAAAGTTCTTCTATTTATTTCAAGCATAATTATATGTTATTTACAAGAGAGTACAATTGAAAGTTGTCAAAGAGGGTGAGGATGGGCAGGTAGAGACTTGGTGAAGGGATATCTTTTGTTGGAAGCATCTCTACACTAAGAAGTGCATTGTTTGACTTAATTTTGAAGGAGGGGCCAGCCTAGCCTACGGAGGGAGTTCCAAATTAAATTATAAATTTCAAATTTTACAAAAAATACAGAGGGAAGACTTTTTTTTTTTAAATAAAAGTAGATATTACTAGCTATCATATGAGTTTGATATCTTGTGATTGGTCTCTTGCTCCATATGCTGTTAGGAAAAACAACGGTGATAAAACAAAAACTGGATCGAAAAATTGCAAACCAGAAAATGTGACACATAGATTTACGTGGTTCAGTAAATTGCAGACGTCCACGGAGCTGCAGATGATTTTATTAGCTTCGAGAAATTACACCGTTAAACGCCTCGATGTTTACAAGAAAACACTCCTTTTTCTCTCTCCCTTCATCTCTGTCTTCCCCTCTCTCTCTTCCCCTTTCTCTCTATCTCTCCACTGTTAGCTCTCCCACGCGAAAAAGAATACAAAAGGGAAAAGAAAACAAAAGCTTCCCAAGCGGTCCCCTCTCTGCCTCTCTCCTCATCTCTCATCTCTCATCTCTCCCCTCTCTCTCCTCTCTACCAAACCCAGGTGAGAACAACAAAAATAAGGCTTTGTTTTCCCAGCCAAAAAAACCAAAGAGAAAAGGAAGCAATCTTTTTCTTCCTTTCTTTTGCTTTGCACGCTTCAGCCGAAGAGAGATGGATGATCTTGAGATTAATTATGCCGTCTTTTTATAACAAGCCAAAGAAATCCTTTCAAGGAAATCAAGTAAATGCGGGAAGAAGAAAAAAATCGCGGAGAGCTATGTAGTTAGGCGTTTCAGCGGAGAGAGAAAGATGCAGGATTAGCAAATTAAGCGTGAATTAAGCATTCCTTAATTCATGAATCCATAAGAAGCGGGAGCAGGCGGAAAAGCATAATTAGTAATATTAATTACTTTCTAATTATTGTAGCTGATCGGATCTCCACTAATCTCAACAATTCTCCCACTTGGAGATTGGGACACTGACTGCATATTTTTCTGGTTGCGCTATCCTCTTTCCTCAAAACATGATATCCTCCACTTTTGTAACTCATAGCCTCGGTCTTTCATGCTACGATCAAATCAAGCTGAGACAGCAACTTTGACCTTCTCAAAAGCAACACCCTTACCGACATATCAGCGTCAACATAGCCTTGTACCTCCAAGCTCTTTACTAGGTTACACTTGTATCTTCTTACAACTCCCCCACTGTATGGGCAATATCCTGCCTCAGCTGAAAGCCCTTTTCAATAAGTCCAGCCTTGTACCTCTTACTACCATCAAACACAGTCTTTACCAGATACACCCACTTGTTGTGTAATGCCTTACTCCCTGATGAAGGTTCTGTTAGCTTCCAAGTCTGATTCCCTGGCAGGGAATCCGTCTCCTCTTTCAAGCAGGCCTCCACTCGTCAATTTTTATCTTGCAAGGCTTTCGTACCTTGCGGTTCTTCATCATCCGTTTGTGGAACAATAATAATGGGTGCCCTGGACCCACTCTCCTCATCACTTCCATCACTGCCCTGCACTGTGACCTCTGGTAGATCATCAAATATTACTTTTCTACTGTGGTCACTTGTAGTCATATATAGTGTGTTCGTTCTTTTACTCCGAGCCATCACCAATGCTCCTTTGTTAACCTTCTAGGTGTTACCTAAGAACACTACTGAATGACCATCCTCATTGAGTTACTCAAAAGAAATGAGGTTTCTCTTCAACTCAGGAAATTGCATGATTTTTTGCAAAATCCATTTGCTTTTGTTTAGGATTCATGCACGTAATTCTGCATTAGCCAAATATACCTTCCCAAAATCACCTGCAACATAATTCTGCATTAACTCCCGGTGGGAAGATGTATGAAAGGAAGCCCCTAAATCCAATATCCAGTCATTAACAAGACTTTGAACTGCCAGCATTAGTGTATCGTATATTTCTTCAGTTACCACATTTGTGCTATCATTCTTATTCTTCAAGGATTCATGCAGTTTCTTTTATGTGGCCAGCCTTACCACATTTTTAGCAGGTTACTTGCTGACCAGACTTTGATTTTGATCTTTCTCTGTTTGTGTTGTTGTCATGTGATCTCCCTCAGGAATCAACATTCAGTGTCGAACTTGAACCCGATGTCTCGCCAGAATCTTTCGTGCGCATCTCCTTAGCTAAGATCAAACTACGAATATCATCATAATTCAATTTAGATTATCTGCAGAACTGCTAATTACCATCTTCATGGCTTCCCAGCTATTTGACAGTGAAGCCAACAAAATCAGCGCACATATCTCATCATCAAAATCAATTTTAACAGACACCAATCGATTTATGATAGTATTGAAATCATTCAGATGTTGAGCAACATATACACTTTTCGCCATCTTTAAGTTAAATAACTTCATCAGGTGCACTTTGTTTGATTTAACAGACCAATCGATTTATGATAGTATTGAAATCATTCAGGTGTTGAGCAAGATATACACTTTCCGCCATCTTTAAGTTAAATAACTTCTTCATCAGGTACGCTTTTTTATTCGCCTATGACTTTTCATGCATACCTGATAAAGCTGCCATGAGATCTGCAGTAGTCCTCTTCTTGATACGATCCAACAGATTCCATTCCGTCTCATCCATCTTTTTTGGCTTTTTTCTAAGAAACGACATGTGGAGTTTCTTCCTATAAAGGTAGTCCTCTATCTGTAATCTCTAGTAACCAAAAACATGTCATTAAACTTCTCAATCTCCGATGCCATCACTTCGTCACCGATAATCTTTTTTTTCAGCTTTGAACCATGGCTCTGATATCAGTTGTTATGAAAAATGACGACGATAAAGCAAAAATAGGATCGAAAAATTGCAAATCAGAAAATGTGACAGATTTACGTGGTTCAAAGAAATTTCCTATGTCCACTGGAGTCGCAGAGATTTGATTACCGATGAATTACACCTTCGAGCGCCTCGACGTTGTTAACCAGGAAGGACTGAAATCAGACAGCTAATTTAGGAGTTTTTTTATAATTAGGAGCTTTTTTTATTTAAATTATTTCTAATGTCTTTATTCTAATTTATTTTCTTTTAGCTGAATATTTAGATTAGGAATATTTATTACTGATCCCCGATTACAATATACAAGAGTTTAATCCTTTAATTTTTTTGTTTAAATTTCTTCCTTTACAACGATGCCAAAAACTTAACTCTAAAGCAAAGTAAGATTTCAATTATGTCTTTAAAAAGTAGGGATTTTACGCAAATATACGTATCATTATCAAGTAATATAAAGCTTTCTGATTAAGCCCCAAATATTGATCCCACGGAGATCGCGGTTAATTACGGCGGCTTTCAAGAGAAATTCTAGTCTACAAGAACACGCCAGAGCTTGGAAGGTCGATAAAGGTTTGGTTTTGATTATATATAACAATTATTACTACAATACTATTTCTAATCCTAAACTAAAATACTTAATGAAAATCAGAAAATGGGGTTTATATATGCTAAAAGTACTCTTTCTCATGCAATGAAATTAGTGACATGTGTAAAAGTAAAACAAGTAGTGAGAGAGATTGTGACAAATATGAGCAATTATATTCTTTACTCTTACTTGGTTCTATAAAGAACATAGGTTAATTTGATGATTTAAAATCTTGTAGATGTGTTAGGTATGGAAGATGATTAGAAAGACATATTAAAATGTGTCGAGTCATAATTTCCTTCCTTGCTCGACTTAGCTCCAAATTTCACCGTTTTTGCTTCATTTTTTGTTCTTTTTGCTCCAATCACTCCAAATTCTTCAATTTAATATACCTATAACAAAAAAACACAAGAAAACATACCTTTAAAGTGCAATATCATTATAAAATTTAACATAAAAAGTAGTACATTTTTAGGTTGATCAATTACAAAGTTTCCTAAAATAGATTATGCACTTTTTTTGTACCTAAAATAAATTGTAAGACTATTATTTAATGGAATGAAAGCAAAGGGAAAAGGCATCGAGCCTATTCAGGATTCTGCCTATTTTTCTCAAAATTTTGACATGGTATCAGAGCTATGTTCTTTCCCTAACAACCAGTAGACATTGGAGGACGGTCAAGACTCCCTTCCCGCCGGCCTTCTTGCTGGAAGGAAGTATTTCTTTGCTTTGATTTCCCCTTCGCCTTAGAATCGTTCGGTGGGATCTTTGTCCGGCTTCAACTGCTTTCTCCGTGACGTCTTCAACCTTCGACTGCACCATCATTCGACTACTTCGTCTGGACTGCTCGACTGCTCTGTCTGGATAGCTCATCTGCTTCTTCTAAACCCTCATTTGCTTCGTCAAGACTGCTTCAAAGGCTTCGTCTGGACTGTCTATCGCTCATATACTCACTGGACTGCTTTGCCTGCTCTCTTGGTTGGCTTGACCAAGCTGTTCGGTTGTCTGGATTACTTTGCCTGGTTCCACTGCTTTGCTTGATTGTCTGCCTTGACTGTTCGGTCGTCTGAATTGCTTCGTCAGTTCCGTCTACTGCGCTCGCTCCCTCTACTTTGTCTGCGTCATCTTCGACTGGTTCCGTCTTTCGCCTCTTCGTTCGGACTCCGTTTTCGACTTCTTCGACTGCTTCTTTTATTGCTTCGTCTGCTTCGACTTCGTCTTCTTTGTATCACTTTAGGATTTTTCGGCTTCGGCACTCCTTTCTAAAGACCGACGGCTTTGTCTTCGACACTCTTTCCTAGATCGATGGCTTTGGCTTCGGTAAACCTCTAGATCTCCGGCTTTAGAACTCACGGCTTTGACACTCTCTGCTTCGGCACTCTCAACTTCGGCATCTCGTTTTCAGCACTTTTAGCGTGAAAATCAGGGAACAAATTGTACTTGTCGCCGCAGGAAGAATCAATAGCATTTGGATCGTATAACAGAACGCGAATCCTACTTGTGGGCTATGATCGGTAGCATTTGGATCAGGACACGGATCCTACTTGTAGGCTATGATCGATAGCAATTGAATCGTGTAACTGGATCCTACTTGTGAGCTATGAGTGGTAGCCTTTGGATCAGGATGCAGATTCTACTTGTAGGCTATGAACGATAGCATTTGGATTGTGTAACTAGATCCTATTTGTGGGCTATGATCGGTAGCATTTGGATCATGTAACTGGAAGCGAATTCTTCTTGTGGCTATGATTCGAATATCTGAACGACAATGACAAAGTATTTCTTCCTTTTCTTTGCTCAAATCATGGTAGAGTTCAGGAGTTATCTTTGAAGCTTCGACATTCTCGGTTTCTGCACTTCCGGCTTCGACACTCACGGCTTGAGGATTATTGGTCCTGACAAAGTTTTTTGTTGGCAAATTGATGCTTCCTGATCCGTCAGCATCAATTTGAGGGGGGATGTCAATCAGGAAGGACTGAAATCAGGTAGCTGATATAGGAGTTTTCTATAATTAGGAACTTCCTTATTTCAATTATTTCTAATGTCTTTATTCTTATTTATTTCCCTTTTAGCTGAATATTTAGGTTAAAAATATGTATTACTAAGTTACCTAAAATAGATTATGCATTTTATTTTGTACTTAAAATAGATTGTAAGATTATTATTTAATGGAATGAAAGCAAAGAGAAAAGGCATCGAGCCTATTCAGGATTCTGCCTATTTTTCATAAGATTATTATTTACAAGAAAACACTCCTTTTTCTCTCTCTTCCCTCTCTCTCTATCCCTCCACCGTTAGCTCTTCCACGTGAGGAAGAGTACAAAAGGAAAAAGAAAACAAAGCTTCCCAAGTGCTCTCCCTTCTACCTCGCTCCTCTCTCTTCTCACTCTCCTCTCTACCAAACCCATTGAGAACAAAAGAAAACAAGGCTTAGTTTTTCCTGCCAAAAAAATCAAAGAAAGAGAAAAAGGAAGCAACATTTTTCTTCTTTTTTTTTTTTCTTTGCACGCTTCAGCCGATGAAAGATGGATGATCTTGAGATTAATTCTGCAGGCTTTTATAACTAGCCAAAGAAATACTTTTAAGGAAATCAAGTAAACACGGGAAAAAAAACTGCGGAGAGCTACGCGGTTACGTGTTTCAGCAGAGAGAGAAAGATGGAGGATTAGCAAATTAAACGTGAAGTAAGCTTTTCTTAATTCATGAATCCATAAGACGCGGGAGGAGCAGGCGGAAAAGCATAATTAATAATATTAATTACTTTCTAATTATTGCAGTGGATCAGATCTTCACTAATCTCAACATATGCTACATGACTACCTTTTATATTTGTAAAATTGTTCACCTACCTGAAAATAAATATGGTGACATTGTTAGTTTCTATTTCTTTTGTGGGCTTTAACTCTTTGTGAAATATTGAGATATGTTAACTGTAATTACGTGGTTGGTGGATTTCTATTGGTTTGAATTGTAATGAAGTATGATCATTTTGTTATATTATTCACTGTGCTACTCAACTTATGTCTGTACTGAATTTATTTGATGCTCATTTTCATTGATTGAGGAAATCCCGTCTGCTAACTCATCTTGTAGTTGCATTTCACCTTCTAATGGTGACCACAAGGAATGCAATAATAGCTTTAGGAATGCTGCTTTATTGAATGTTAAACATATTAAGATGATATGTGCTTCACAACATGCATAAAACTAACACTTAAATATTAATGTTTGTATAGATATTTTCTTATGATTAATTGCATATTGCATTCACAAAGCTCTCAAAGTTTTCTCTAATTTTTTTCTCCCCAAATTCTATATTTGAAAGAAAAAATTGCTAATTTTATTGAGTAGAAATAAACATTTAGATTATATTTCTGGAGTTGAAATCATAATTTCTTTTCCTAATGTAGTGAGTATCTTGATTGTTCAGGATTTGAATCTAAAAGTTTGATTTATGTTGACCATTGATTATCTATTTGTCGTTTCCTGTCTTAAATATAATATTTTTTATTAATAAATATATTTCCTTTTTTTAAAGGATAAGCCTGAACCCCCCGAGGAAGGTCGTCTCCCTGATGCTACCAAAGGTACTTCTTTTAATAACTTATCTAAATTCAGTTAAATTCATTATCTAAATAATTCTTTGGAGGGGATTTAGTGGTTTGTTTCTTTATTACAAAACATCTTTTCATATGCATGTGTTGGTTTTAATTAGTTTTGCTTTTGTGGCTTATAAGATACAATATTAAATTTCTAACCAGATGGACAATCTACTCTTTAGCTCGTGTTTATTTAGATAGGTAGTGCATTTTGCTAAAATATTTATACTCTATGCTGTTTATTAAGGTCATGGATGCATTTAACTCTGTCCTGAACTATCTCATTATAATTATGGTAGTGCATGTATGGATGAGTGTGATACAACCCTGTGCTTGATTCAACTAAAAAAAAAAAAGAGATAAAATACTATTTGACGTGCTGAAAACTCTGAAAAAATATGAGATTGAGAGAATGGAGTAGAATTATTCAGTGCTTCATTATTGACCTAATACTTCCAAATGGAATGAACTGATACTTTTCTGGGACTCATATACATTAGCTGCCTACCAACCACTTAGTATCTATTAGCTAATATGATTTGAAATGGTTCAATTACTTGCTTCAAATTACGTAATACAATATTAACCCCATCATTATCAACCTCTTCAAAACCATCCTTGTCCTCAACGTCGAATCACATAGAAAGGCATGATAAATCTAATCAAGAAACACATGCAAGTTCTTCTAGTCATAATAGATTGTTATCTGAAAGCACTTGTGAAATGGCATGAGGTTAGTGATCATTTATCCACACTTCCTATTGAGGATCCATTGATGCCAATTCAGGCAAAAATCATTCTGCCACATGTTGCTTTATTTGTTCTACCCTGGTGTGGTTGAAGTGGCCTTTGCTATGCTAGGATCGTCGTGTTCATAAATTATAGGGAATCTAAATTTTATTTGTTTGCTAGAAATTTATTGTTGTTTGGACTGTACAATGTGCTTGAATTTGTGCGTATATGTCCTAATGGTGTGAAGGCATTGCAACAATTTTGAGTCGAGCTTTACAAAATTGACTTCAATTTTTACAATCGCTTTTTAATTTCATGTATTAGATCCCAAAAATTGTCAATGATATGATTGACTGTATTGAGGTGCTTAGTTTCCTCTTTTGCTTCAAATCTATGGGCCTTGATTCATGAGGGACATTATATGAAGCACCTTTGTGGCATTCTGGAAGGGGTTGTGGGAAATTGCGGAAATTAATGGTCTAAAATTGAGGAAGAAGCATTTTTTTTTGGAAGCTAATGTTGGTGTAGTGGAACTTGTGTTGCAGTAAATATTTATAACGAATTTCATCGGCGTGATGGTTGATTAAGCAGAAGTCAGATGTTAAAAGATGCAAAGATTGAAAGCCAAATGTGGGTTCATTGAATATATTGATCTTAGAGAGAACACATTTCTGTGAATTATCGTATGCGATGAGATGATGTGAAGAATTTGTGCGTGAAAAGATTTATGTTTGATGTGAAGATTTGATATCATTGGAAGTCATTGTCACTTGTGGGTTGGCACGATAGTTGAGTCCTATGGTGAAGGTTTGAGCATTGATTGGAGTTTTTTTATGGATATTTGGAAAGTATCAATGTTCAATTATGAGATTTTGTAGATTAATCACCGACCAACAATAAGTGCAAGCCAGAATGGTGTCTAACCTTGGAACCTGATCTTGGTAGGTGATAAATATATTAGAACTTATAGATTTCATAGATGGTGCATGCACTGGAAGGTGCTTGTGGCATAATGCGGGTGAAGATGGGGTATTAGGCGATGGACTTAGAACGAGAAAATGCGGAGCCGCAAGATTGTAGGTACAACAAAAGCATTAAATGATTTGATCTTTTTATTAAATTTGCATGAAATTAAGGAGAAGATTTACAACAATTTTGCTTATCCTCTCCTCTCTAGTTCTCAATTATCCCCTTCATTCTATAAATTACATATGGATCTCTCAACCACCACCACCACCACCACCACCACCACCACCACCACCACCACCACCACCACCACTTTTGTTTACACCCCCGCCTTGAGAAATGTCACCATTCTCACACAAAAAATTTTAATGGCCAATATCAAGATTTTATTAACACTCAAATCATGATAAAGAACCACTTAACCTAATGCTCAAGCTTTCTCAAAAGATATGTTGATGGATGCATATTGTGCCTGACCTGCTAAACTATGATCTAGAAGGGCACTACTATTCCAAACACCCAATACAATCTTTAAATGCTTATAGGCTAGAGGTTTGAAGTTGTATTCTACTCTGTTGCCTTAGCTTCCCTCTCTTATGTCCTTAACCTTAACTTTTGTATTGATTGACATGTAGGTAGCAATGGACCAATGATCATAATCCTCTAATCATTTTGTCATCATCCAATTAATCCATTAAAGATCTGATTATGACATAATACCTCTCTGCCATCAAAACAAAGGTCCTGACCATCACTTGTGCTGGCTATCTCGTAGACCTTGATGATGTTACCTTATACACCCCAAATGACTTGCCTCCTTTTATCAAGCCTTTAAAACCATTATTTGAACCAACCATTTACCACACAATCTCAATGATTTATATTTTGTATGTTGTAGTGAGAAGATCAACATTGCTCAAGAAGCAACCAGTACGACACCAATCATGCTATTATGGACCCTCAACCAACGCTCGCAGCTACAAAAAAAATATGATCATGGCAACTTTAGCACGTTCATGATGACGACATTACCATCTATTATTTAAACGAGTTTGGTTGTCAATTCGCCATCCTATTCAGGAGAAGCACATCAGTCAACCCATTAGAATGGCAGATTTGCTATAAAATTATTCACTTTGCCACACCTATAGATGTCGCATGAATCTCATTTACCGTGATTACAACTTTGCCTCCTAAGTGTAATTCATTGACTCTTCTCTTCTTACACCTTGATGCTTGGATTCAAGTGTTATACATCACTTCTTACGGTGCCTCTCAAATTATGGCCTTTAAATCTTATACATACGATTAATAAGTTCTAATCAGGAAGGCGGTCATGCCCTCACTCCCTTAAAATGGGTCACATGTTTTTCCCGACACCCACTAGTAAGCTTATTCTTACTACACAGTCCAAATTATTTCTATCCAAAAATTAGCTTTTGATAAAATTTCCCTCATCTTGTTTGATGCGGTTGGATACAAAATTAACTCCCAAATCAATCAAACTCTTCTTTAAAATTCCTGTTCTACTACTCTTTCATGGTTCCAACAACCTCATCTTCTCCACTCCAATTTGACATTTATGCTATACTTGCCAAGTGTGCTAACAGTTGGCATCACCAACTTGGACATCTATCTCCCCACATACTCTCTATTCTAGCAAAAGTATACCAACTTTATGCATTTCCACTAAACTTTCGTTTTATGCATTCCATATAAACATTTCAAGAATAACAAACTTTCTATTTTTTGCTCAATAAGCACACTTATGCATCTTTAGAACTTTACCCATTCGGATGTATGAGGATCATCCTCTGTTCTTTCTGATGACTTTCTTTTTTGCTAGATTTTACAGAGGAAATTTAAATCTAAAACACTCTTTAACTTCTTACAATTCAATAAAATGATTGAATGGCTCAAAACCCAAATCAAGATACGTAGAAGTAATAGTGGTGGTGAAGACATCTCCGACTCTAAAACTCCCACACATTGGGGCATATTACGTCAGTATAGTTGCCCATATACCCTTAAGCTAAACATTGACATCACAGTGGGACCACTCACCTCATGCTCAACATTGATTATCTTTCCTTTGCATGGATTGAATCCATCCAAATTACAGTCTAACTATTTAATTGGCTCTCTTCCACTATCACAAATAGTATATCACACTACACCAAACCACCAAATATGCTCACCTCAAACAATTTAGACGCCATTGTTTTCCTTGATAATGAGCTCACCACACAAATTTGCACCATTGTTTGCTCCTCATCTTCTTGACCTACTTTCCCTTCAACCCACAAATGTATAAATGTTTCAATCTTCTTATTGGTAAAATAGTATATTCTTGTCATTTTCTATTCCAAAATGACATCCTTAAACGCCACTTTATTTTTACACCCATGTCCCTTCCAACAGCCAATTTGTTTGCCTCCACTAGCTCTCATCCTAGTCTTTACTATGCTATGTTCACCACAGCACATTGCCTCATCTCGTCATACCTCATGGTAATCCTCTCCTCTTTCCCTCCCTTATATAATATCCTTGGTCACTATGCCATGTAACGACAACAACAAAGTATCACAACTTCCCACATTAAATTATCTATTTTGTAGCCCATAACTAATATCACTCAACATTTTCTGTCCCCACTCTACCCATCCCTTGATTGTGGAGACAAACCAAAAACTATTTCCACTTTTAGCACATGACTGCTCCTATCATAGATCCTATTAGCTATTCGATTGTAGTGAATGATGAAGAGTGGCAGCATGCCATTCTCAAGTTTTCAAAGCTCTCCTAGCCCAACTCATTTGGATACTTGTTTTTGTCTCTCCAAATGAAAATGTCAATGGAAGCAAATGTATGTTCAAGATCCTACTCCTTTGGTATCATCGTTTGGCCTTTTTAGCCATGAGCAGAAACAAGAATACGGCATCAACTACAATATTACTTCCAGTCCCATGGTCAACATGCTCACCATGTTGGTCTTTTTCATTCTGACCATTCATCAACACTAGCCAATTGCTCAACTTGACTTTCAGCACGTTCGTAAATCGCAATCTCACCAAACAAGCCACATGGCTTAACCCCTTGGGTTCAAGATTCTGGTTCACTACATCATACCCGTCTCTAAAATCAACTATCTATGTCCTGCAGTACCTCCTTGTTAATGGCTTGCCACATTTAACAATCACTTAAAACAACGCAGATTAGCAAAGCCGCTCCTTCCCTCCCCATACATTGCAACCAATATGTATGCTCATCTATGTCATTGACATCCTTACTATAGGCTCATCTATGTCACTGACATCCTTGCTATAGGTAACACTCCTGGAGCCATCACATCTTCATAATCTTTTGTTCTGATTTCACTAGCTGAACATAGGTCCTTTGTTTTTCCTTTGCATATCGACTGCTAGTCAATCTTATGGCCTCTAGATTGACCAATTCAAATATGCATTAGCCGTTCTCAATTGAGCAGACATGATAAATTGTAAGCCTCTTCTCAATCACATACTCAGCGAGAACCAAACGACGACTTCTCATAACCCTGTGCTAAATTGTAATCTTGTTAGCTATTTTCAATACTTAAACCATCTTGGTGGTTAGATATATTTATAGCTATTAATCGAGACTATAAAAAAATGCACATTTCATTAACTATTTATAGTTCCTAGGAAGGCTGTTGTACTACATGCTTGACAATCTTAACCATGGCAATTCCTCGCGTAATGATAACTTGCAACTTCGGGTATATTCGAGCTCCTATTGTATTGGAGATTTGCTGGATAGGAAATCACCACAAGCTATTGTACATTCCTCGGACACTCACATATGCTGGTGCATTAAAATTCTGATCTTAGACTAAAGCAGAATACTGCTCACTAGCTGCAATAGTCTCTGACTCTATATGGCTTCGCCTTCTCGTCAGGGCTTTCCTTGCTAGATTTTCAAGCTCACACAAAACTTGCCAAAACAAACTACTACTTCATTTGGGATTGCTTCTAGTCTGAAGGTCATACAATTCTTATTAATTCACAATAGTCTCCATTGGAACACTCACTGGAGTGGAGATAAGATTTCCAGCACAATAATAATAATAGTCACTCACAATCAAAGTCGTTAAAAACAAACTCGATTCATAGGTGCTAATTCTAAACAAAATTGCACTATACTAACAAAATCTGTCAAGCTCTTATTGTAAAAGGAGCCTACCATAATCATCTACAGTCTCAATTACTAATACATAGAGTATTCATCCTTCCCCTTTGTTTTTCTCCTCAACTCTGCATGCGTGAGCCCTTTACATACTATGTGCAACAATTTGAAAGAAAGTTGACCAATAATTCTATAATTTCAGGTTCTGATCACCTGAGGGATGTTTTCGGTCACATGGGGTTGAGTGATCTGGACATTGTTGCTCTTTCTGGCGGACATACGTTGGTGAGCGAAAATCCTTATTATTTTCCTCAAGTACTTTTTTGTTCCTCGAGTTATTGGTGTTATCCTTTTGGTCCTGGTTTGGCACGCGTTAATAAAATTCATTGGGCGCATTTTTTCTTTTGTGAGTTGTTTTTCTTTTTTGTTTTTGGTTCACCAGGGAAGATGCCACAAGGAGCGGTCAGGTTTTGAAGGGCCTTGGACATCTAACCCGCTTATCTTTGACAACTCTTACTTCACGTATGTTCAGTTCAATTTTCTTCTTCAGTCTTTTTTTTTTTTTCCTTTTCACAATTTGAAATCTTCTTACACAAGTTGCCTGTGAAACAGCGAGCTTCTTAGCGGAGAGAAGGAAGGACTCATCCAGCTGCCATCAGACAAGGCCCTTCTGAGCGACCCGGTTTTTCGTCCTTTTGTTGATAAATATGCTGCAGTATTATTCTCTCTCTACATTCCTATTTGTTTCTGTTCCTTACGATTAGTCTCACCAATAATCCATCTCTAGCTATTTTGTAACCAACTTCAAAGTGCCTCAGCTATTTAGTTCAATTTGGATTCCTGTCAGCTGCTCGCAACCTTTAATCCATAGGAGTGTAATGATACGTTGCTCAATTCTTACTAGACTAAAACAAGACCATTGGCCATTTCCTAAATTGCACTTTATATTCTGCCCGTGGCATCATCCGACCGTCTCCAAAAAAAAAGAAAAAAAAATGAAAAAAAAAAAAAACACAAAAAGCATAACTGTTTCAGGAGATTTTTGAGCTTTGTTGGCAAACTGATTCTCTACTCTTTTTCGCTGACAGGATGAGGATGCTTTCTTTGCTGATTATGCCGAGGCCCACCTAAAGCTTTCAGAGCTTGGGTAAGACGATCACACTACTTGAGAAACCAAAATAAGTTGAGCCAAGCCGCACTACTCTAATGTCTACTAATGCTTGTGTTTACTTTTTAGATTTGCTGAAGCTTGAATGTCCTGGACGAAGTGCAGTTACTGCGAAGTTTTCTTGGACCCTGGATGGTTTTCGCGTCTTCTTTTGCTAGAGGCTGCTGTATATCATGTCATCTAAGCAATAACTATAGTCGCTTGGCCGTATCCAATATCAAGCCTCCTTTCTGTGATTTCTTAAATAAATCCATATTAGTCTGTTGGTTGTTATGCTTGTTATCAAGTCTGCTCTGTTTTTCTTTCCTGTGTTCTGTCGCACATGTTTTGTAGCACGAGCTATCTCATTTTGATTGCAGAATGATGAAACTTGATTTGTCCTCTTTTGTCCGAGATCTGGCTTTGTACGATGTCTTAAAATAAATTTAAAATAAATATGGTTGCGTGTACCTATTTTGTCCCGATTATGTTAGTCTTTTTATATTTCCCTTGTCAAGTTGAGTGGGTTAGAGGATTCTTTTTAATATAATTTTTTTCTAAAGTTGTTGGGGGCAGCTGCAAAGATCTTACAACTTATAGAAGATTGATGCAAAGATCATCTACCTTCAAGCAGATGATGAATTTTTTTCGTAATGTATCTTTCTGGGTAGTTAGGAAAGATCCACTTTAAATTGCTTGAAACATTGAATCAATGCCTAGCATTTTGGGGGTGATGGTTCTAAAGATGTATTGGCGTGACAGCTATTATTTGGATGGATGAATACTGGTCTGTTTGGGGCAGTTTATGCTTATCTAAATAAGTCATTTATCTGGAAATGTAGATCGCAGAGCTCAACTTGCGTTCCGTGTTTGTGTAAAAACTCAATTGCGTTTTTGGATAAGTTGTGCAAATGCAGTTTGTGAAAGATAAGATGACATTTTCACAATGTCGATGCAGCGGATAAGATTCTTTAAATAGGTATAAATTATGAGACGGGCTGTTGCGGTGTAGATATTGTGTAATAGGAGATTGGTTGCAATACAGGCCTTGCTGATGATGATATTTAGGACTTTTTCTGTAGGTTTTGGGTAGCTTTTAAAGGGTACATAATCTCTTCGTTGAAAGATGATAAATTAAGTGGAGGATAGTTTTATTTTTATTTTAAAAGTTGATCCTTTTAATTGATAATGGCCATTGCTGATTTTCATTTATAGCACACAATTCCTTGGATATGTACATGTCTCACACCAAAACTTTCATGTTTAAACACTTCACTCAAATATTTAGGATCACATTAAAAATATCATTCACTTTTTAGGAGTAAAACCTTTTCATACATAAGTTTAAATCAATAAATACTTACGTAAATATGAAAGTCTAGGTGTGAGATATGTAAATATATAAGAATTATGTTCGTAAAGTTTTTTATAATCAAATTGTGATAAAAGATGCCAAGCTTGGGTTGATTTTTGACACAAGTTCATATTAAATTTGGTTTAGGGATATCTATCACATTGGTTTGTATTGGTTTAGGGCTTAGAGCTCGATAATGCATATGTTAATATGTAGACGTTCATTTTGGAAGCGTAGTACTTAACAAAAGTAGTTGGTAACCAATTGCGTGTCCCATGAGATAAAGAGGAGAGATCAATTAGGGCTGAGGGGTTGGCCCTTCTACCCAAGTGGAGTGGAGAAATGTTAGTAGGTAGGGCGTAGGGTACAAAACTTGTACAAGGAAAAAATGAGGGAGCGTGGGAAAAATCCAAAAAATCCAAAACGAGCAAAACATGTTAGTTTCTTAGAAAACTTAATTATGTTTTTATTAGTATTAATAAACATTGGCATATTTTACTTTGTTGTGGTTTTTCTCCTTCCCATTTCTCATTTTCTATTTTTTCCATGTTTGGTGTCCTAACAACCACACGTGCTTTCATCTCTTCTTCACTTAGCTTAGGGAGCTTTGTCACTCTACCCTCGTAGGTATCTCCTTTTTCCCTCCATTCCTCCCTGCTTCCTCAACGTTCAAATTTGGACGACTTATCCTGGTTAATTAAAAAGGTCTTCTTACTCAGCTGAACATCGCCTAATTTAACCTTTCTTACATTCAACTGCTCTGACAAAAAAAAAAAAAAAAAAAAAAAAATAAAAACCAAAGGATCTGAATTATGGAATCTAGCTATGATTGGTTATGCTCTTTGTAAAGAATCATTTTATGGTAATCTCTTTTAGATTATACATAAATTGTGGATGTTATACTCATATCTTTAGATGACGATTTTTTCTATTCAAGTTCAATTGCGTGGATAATTTTGATATGGTACTTGGATGATATATATGGTTTATTTTTGAAATTTTTTTTATTTTTTGAAAAAGGATCATGGATTTCAAATATGTTAAAGAAGATTTAAAGATTTATTAGTTTGGGTTATCATAATCTCCCTTTTTGTCGTTGGTCCTAAATAAATATCTAAAATACTGTTAGTAAAATTAATATTTTGCTCACTATTAACCACCTTACATCAAAAGGTATTAGGTTAACTTTTGATGGGGTTAGTAAATAACTAAAATAAATAAATAATTAAATAAATTCGATATAGGTTAGTGTTTAGATCTTTGTTGCATTTGTTCTTTTTTATTTCGTTAAAATTTCTATGAGAGGAAAAGATGTTCTGCAGTAATTATATATTAGCGAAAGGTTTCACCATGTAAAGCATGTGACATATATGCACATCAACCCTCAACCTGTCCCAAATCACCCAACTATAAACATCATAATGTGCTTCCTCTAAACTATGGTAGAGGTCGTTCTCATATACTGAATAGACCCCTTACCCATAGAAGGCTCAATAATATTCATAAAGCACCCATAGAAGGCTCAATAATATTCATAAAGCCCCCCGATTCTCCCCTATATTTATACCATGCTCTTAATATTAACATCTCTGCTCCTACTAGAAGCAACATACCTTAAAATAATTCCCTCTTTAAGATTTTTGATGATGGCTTTCTCTTTGTTTGTGTTTAAATCCTGAGTTCTACCCATGTCACTATTGTAGCATCCTCTTTCTACCTAGTCATAACAAACGTCTCTCTAATGTTATCCAGACTTCCTTTATTAATCTTGGTATTGATATGGATAAAATATGTGTAATTTTCTGACATGTTAATCTATGTTTATTTTATATTTTATGATCATATGACCCTTGGGAAAGCTGTTTTTGTCATATTATGCATGTTATAGGGTTTAAGCCACTTGAGGAAAAAAAGAGGTAAAATGGGAGCCAAAGGGATTAGGCTAGCACAACCATGCAAGTCATGAAGCGCACCCGCACTAAGATCCACGCCATCTCACACTTGCACTTCTCCATCATGCACCCATGCCAGACTTACCCACTTTTTAATGTTTACAAAAATATCAACGGCACCAAAAACTTGATCCCGCTTAATATATATTTAATTTTATGATGGAATGTATAATGTGGATTCTACGCAAGTATACGTATCGTATCAAGTAATACAGGGCTCTAGTGGAGTCCTCGTTATCGATCCCACAGAAAGTTTTAAAAGATTTGTAACAGCTAAATTTAAAGGATTTACTTACTAATATAGTATACGGAAATTAGAATACTTAACTAAAGCGATCTAAAGTAAACTAATGCTTTAAATAAAGTTGATTTAAAGATTTCAGAAAAAGTATTCTTCCCCTTGTTTTTAGAAACTTAAGTGAATGATGAATTCAAATAGATTTTTTTATTGTATTGTGACAAATAGGAGCATTCCTATTCTTTACCCTTTGGTCCGAGTGCAAAGAACATCGACTAGTCCTATGCTTCGATTACCGAATCTGCGGCTAGGCTAGAGAATACCGGCCGCCACTTCGTAGCTCCCACGTTCCCCTCACCCGAGGGCTAACATCTACACTTTAGCTCTTAAACAATATGACCAAATTGAATATTTTAGTCTGTCACACTAAAATGTCCAATTCTACGTCCGATAAATAATATTTCCCTATTTATTTGCACCCTCCTTCCAAGGCTTTTGATTTCCCTGAATATTGGATGTAATCTTTACTATAGTTGATAATTCAACATATTTTAACAATTCAATCGCCGATTGAATGTAAATTAAGTTTTAAGTAAAAGATTATCACAATTTATTTTAATATATTAGACACTTCTATTTAATTTCATCAATTCACATAATTTCATAAACAAGGAGAAAGACTAAGAAAACTACTCATAATGCATGGGAATTAAACAAAGCATGGATTTCATTTAAAGTTAACAACAATAAACAAAGATACTTATCTCAATTTCCTCCCAAGCGTACTCTAAGTTCCTTCGACTTTTCCTTCTAAGTATGATGACACTTCTTAACTCACTACTTACACTTATTCACACTAAACTTCAACTTAGACTCAAAAGCACACTAATAGAATACTCTAAGACTCCTAAAATAGTACACACTACATACTAAAATTCGTCCTCTATTTATAGAGGTAGACAAAGGTCCAAGGGGTACTTAAGCACCTCTTCAAAAAGCATCCAGGTTCAATGTATCTGGCATTTTGAATGGTCTCGCAGTTGGCGAGAAACGACCTCGCCGTCAGCGGGGCTTCTAGAAGGTCTTCAAACCGCGCGATCTCAATGTCGGCGGGCTCGGGCTCGCTGTCGGCGAGGTAGTTGCAAACCTTTAAGAAATTCTCTTTATAATCTCACCGTCGGCGGGCTCGATTTCGCCGTCGGCGACTTAGTTCATTTTGCGTGTTTTTCTTCCATTTTTATCTAAATTTGCTCTATTTTATGCTTTTTTTCTTCCATCACTTATAAATCTTCGTTCCTGTAATAAAATAAAGAAAATACCTTTCTTTAAAGTGCAATTTCATAAAAAATAGGTATGAATTTCTTAACATATTTTTCTATGATCAAAATCCCCAAAACTTAATTATTACTTGTCCTCAAGTAATTTTTATACTAAATAAAAACAATGATTTTTGTAATGGAATTTTTTAATTCAAATAAATTATGAATTAAATTTAAATAATACTATAGTAAAGTTAAATAGAAATATTTTTAAGTAATTAAATTAACTTTATAGATATAAGATTATTTAGTTATCGGATCTAAGATTTCTAGCTCTCTATTTATTTCGGAAAGACTATATTTAAAAGAGTAATTTACTTAAGATATTTATATGATAGGAAGTTCAAAAAACACTATTTAGTAAAATACTAATCCATATATATAAGTTTAGAAATATATTTGAGTTTTACCCTTTAGGTTGATTCTATCAAGCTCAATTTTTTATAAGGCATCTCCTCAAGCTTCTCCTCACTTATATTTTTCTTTTCTTTTCTTTTTTTCTTTTTGGATTGATTTTCAATCATTCTCTTTTTCTTTTTCAAGTGAGGATTACTGTATCTGGATTAGCCTGTTAATAATTTTGAACTTCAACTTTCTCTTCCTAAATTTGAAACTTAAAATATTTTCTTGCTTATATGTATTTCATAGCTTTTACTTCATTGAGTTTCAATCTCTTCTTTTCACCTAAATACTTAAGAATTTCAATTTTAGAATATAGTTTCCCTTACTTTAAATAGTTTACTATATTCATATTCCTTTTAACCAAATATCTTATTCTATTAAATTAATTTGGATTTCTAAAAATATTCTATTCAACTTTCTATAATAATTATATAAATTAATTCAAGTTACCGAATTAAAAATTATTATAGAAAATCAAATTATATATATATATATATTAAACATAGAAATTAAGAACAATTTAATAATTAAATTTGTATTTTTCCTCCCCCAAACTTAAATTTTTCTATCTATTTCTAAATGGTGAAAAGGAAAATATACAATGAATTTACATCATACCTTTCGAGCTTTAGTGTATTTCCTTTCCTTAAAATTTTTGCGTGCTTTTTCATTATTTAAAGAACCTGTACTGTTAATATTCTTCCACATATATAGTATTTAAAAGAGAGTGTTGGGTAAAGAAATTTTGAAATAAGTATAAAAACACAAACAAATTAAAACTTAATCTACTATTACACATCAAATCAACTGGGTTACTAAAACAATCTAAAATTAAAGTTCACAATTTATAAAACTTAAACAACACATTTAAAGAAAAACTAACATACTACCTTAAAGAGAATTTGCATACTAATTTAACATATATAAAAAGTCTAACATAACAGCTTAAGCAATTTAAAACAAACACACCAACTCCACAGTCCATAGAAAGTACATAACAATTACACACAAAGTAATAGATTTCTTAAAATAACAATTAATCTAAACAAACCAAATAAAGTCTCTAATCTTCAGCATCAAAATCCCAAACTATATCATCTCCCTGATCTCCAGGCTGAGAAGGCCGAGCAGCCGATACCGTGTGTAGCGGGGAATTCAGGAAAGACAACATCTAATTCACCTCTCCTGTAACGACGTTCAGCCTCATAATATGCTATTTCGTATTCTGAATGTATCTGGAGATATTCATGTTGACCTCATTTTTGATGAGGTCTTCTCTTCTTCTCTTTAGTACTTAGGATCTAGCCTTAGGCTTTTCCTTTGACTGTCTTAGAGGACTAGAATCGGGACCCACCTTTTAGAAATTCAAACCACTTCTTAACTCCCCGCAAACTCCACAAACTTGACTATAGACCCCTAATCACCTAGAGGGTTGAAATCAAATGTGGAAGTTTAAATGATGAGTTCCTATAGGACTCTTTCGGCCTTAGGACCGCCCAGGCGGCTCTGGTCCGGTGAAGGGCCGACTTACACACACACTACACTTATACACTACACCTACACACTACACTTCCACATACCTCCTAAAACCACACCCATACCTAACTCGACCTCCCGACTCATGTAGGTGATTCACATGGATGGTCCTTAACCCATGAGCCCTTGGCTAAGAGGGTTAGGAACAACATAATGAATGCCTCAAATGGGTCCCTTCATGGCTCATATGGGCTTGATATGGCTTCATGGCTCAACCAAAATGACTTCTTTCCACTTACATCCACCCAATCTTCAATTTCCCAAATTTTCAATTTTTGACCCCCGGACCCTACACCCGCTTAACCTACTCCAAAACCCCCCGAAATTACCCAAATTTCTCAAAATTTCCAAATTATCCAAAATTCTCCAAAATCATTCCCAAACATTTCCACATCACTTAAATTGATCATCCATACCCAAAAATACCAAAAATTCCAAGAAAACCTCCCAATACCCTCCAAATACCCAAAATACCCCTCTTGACCCAAAATCCCAAAAATTCAGAAAATTCCCAGAAAATTGCAAAAAATCCCAAATATTCCCAATTTCATTTTGTTCAACTACATCATGGGCCAATTTTGTCAATTTACCCTACTTTTATCAAAACCCCCAATTTAACCCATTTTAAACCCAAGTGAACCCAATGTCAAACCAAACCTACCCAATTGACCCCAATTTTGGTCCAATTCAATTCTAAACTTCAATTCAACATCCCAAATGTCAATCTGGACCAAGTTCAAGCCCAATTTTATTGACATTTGAATCCAATTTCACTTTTGACCTTAAAGACCAATTTTGACCCATGACCCAAACCTAACCCAAACTCACCCAATTCAACTCCAATTAACCCCAAACCTTTTCTAAATCATCCTTAACATTCCCACAAACAAAACACTAACATGATTTGCCCAAAATTTGGACCCAAACCCCACTCAAATTCAACCCAAAGCTAAAAGGCCCATTTTTGACCTAAACCCAAACCTAACCCAAATGAGCCCAAACCCCAAAACCAAAGCCCAACCAAAGTCAAAACCTCTTTGAAACACTCCCATAAACATTTCTCAATATTGATTTTACATCAATTTCAACCCTAGCCCAACATTGGCCCAACTTGGCCCACTTTGACCCATATAGGCCCACTTACCAAGTAAACCCAAATTCAAACCAATTCAACTCCAAATCACACCAAATTGACTCCAAGCCCTTCATAGAACATCCCTAAACCAATTATGACATTTATTCGACAAAGTCCTTCATAAAATCTTCACCCAAATGCCCATCCTAAAATCAAAAAGTCCATTCCCCTTAAACTTTCCTAAAAGCCCACTTCACCACATTCAAAAGCCCAAATCCATCCAAAGCCCACATGGCACTTTCCTCATCATCCATTTAATCAAAATCACCCCTAAGTTTCAAAATCATCAATTAAACCATTCCAAATCAAGCTTCATGCAAATTTTCACCAAAATATCCAAAATTCTTAAAACCCATTTTTATGAAATCGACCCAACCTTTTCCCAAGCCAAATGGAGCCATGAAGCCATGCACAAGCCATATGCAAGCCATGGCAGCCACTTTACACATCACCATGTCATTTTTGGCAAAAGGAGGGAGTCCTTTAATGATTCCCTTAAGGGTGATTTAGCCACTTTCATGACTCCACTAAACCATGCTTAAGCTTAATTGTACTTGGATGGTGACCCTTCCCCACTAATTAAGCCGACCTAAACCACTTTATCTTCAACTTCAAGCTAGCCATGGGAAGGTGCACCCAACCCATTTGCATGGGTTGACCAAAATGAGCCAAAATGACCCCTTCCCCTTTCTACTTTGATTCAACCACTTTACACATGTCAAACCTCAATCGAATGCACCAAACCCCAAGCCCCGACCCACCCGAACGGATGGTGACCAATGCCCGGCCGGCCGCCCACCAGGCCGCCGGAAAACACCATGGCCGAGAGCTCACATGTGAGCCCAACTTGAAATTCTCACCCGCCGAGCCGCCCCATCCCCAGCGGGCCATCGGAGCTGTTCTTCTCTTGCCAAGAGCAACTCGATCCCAAGCCCTAACTCTCCCCGGGAGGCCCTCCACCCTCTCCTATTTAAACACCACCCCTCTCGGCCATGAGAGGTGCCGAAAACAAACCTTAAGGACTCTCTGCAAAATTGTTCCGTACTCCTCCCCATACACGAGCACTTGATCCCCAAGTGAGATCCCCCACGCCATTTCTTCTCTGCGAGCTCAATTTCGCAGTTTAAATTCCACCCAAAACCAGGACACTTCTCCACAAGTGAGCCAATCCCCAAATTGATTTGTTCTACACCTTCACCGCACCAAGGGAAGGTGTCCACCAAGCAAAAGCCCCATCTCCAGTGCCACCCGAGCTTGCTCCACCTCCAAGCTTTGTGATCGGGCTTGATCGAAATCACATCTAGACAATTCACCGCACTGTGAGACTTCATCCGGAGCTTGTCGGGATCCAATCGAAGGTGCAACAACTCTCGATCGAAGCCACACTTCTCCGAGCAAAGGTATGAACTAATTCTTCATCCCGAGCTTCCGGAGATTCTCCATTTCGAATGCTTTAATTTCAATGCATGATAACCGTATAGATGTGTTCGTCTCTTCAAGACGAATCCATAGAAGCATAAGAACATGAAAATCCATCGAGTATCGAGTGAGATATTAGGGATTTAGTGTGGACGGCTCTCGGGCGAGGACACTCGGGGACGATGAACGGATGCCGCTCATTTAATACATGCGCGGACGGACGGCCGGATCGCGTCTGGATCGGAAGACGGAACGATACAGCTGGGCCCCGGAGCGCCGAGTCGATGGCGGCGTCGAATGGGAGCGCGCCACACGGCGTTTCGGAGCCGCCGAGGTCGACGCGGCGCCGCGTGGATAAATAGAAAATTAGGGTATTTTTTGATTTATTTAATTCCCTAAACTTCAAAAATTCATAACTTTGTGTAGAAAAATCAGAAAAATAAAATAAAAATACCCTCTTGCTCAGTGAACAGAGGAAAATAATGTGGAAAAGAAATCATTTAATTTCATTAAGTATTTTATTTTTTATAATTTATTTACTCTCTGCATACTTTTAATTCTCCATGCATGTATACAATTCACCATGGCATGAGACCATAGGGCTTTTGAAGCCTCCGAATTTGGGAACATTCCCTGAATTTTCCAAAGTCGAGGCCATCCCTATGAAGAGTTATTGATTTTTCAAGTTCATGTTACTCGTTTTGAGTATTTTAATTCCAATAAATAGCATGTTGTGAAATAAATTCTAGGAAAATTTGATGATGTTCCTTATGACCAGAGAACCCTAGGAAAAATAGGTTTTGAGTTAATTCATTTAAAACAACCCTAATCGGCTTAAACACCCAAAATAGGTCTCTAATTAATTAGAGTTAACCATGCATCAAATTGACTTAAAATCAATTCTCCACTGACCTTTAGGGTCAGAGGAACCCACCATAAAAATTTGAGGTTAATTGGACTTGGCTAGCCCCACTAATTGGGTTGATTAAGCCACTTAGTCATTTTAAACTTTAAAAATTCATAACTTTCAAAATACTTTTCAAAAATTCACCAAATTGGTTTTGAAGCCTCGCTGATATCAGGGGAATTTAAGAAAATTAAAATTTCAATTTTCTAAAAAAGTTGATTTTTAATAATATTTTAATATTTTTAATAATTAAAAAATAATAAAAATCACAAAAATAATAAAATTCACCAAAATGTCACATTTTGAATTTTAATCACTTAGGAATAAACCCCACATTTTTCTTAGGTCTATTTAGTGAAATATTAAATTTTAAAGCTCTAGGGTAATTTTAAAATTAAAAAATGTATTTTCTAGCATTTTCACTAAAATAATTATAATAAATCATAGAAAAATCAGAAAATTACAAAATTTGATTCTCTAATTTCTTTGATATCAGAGAGATTTTTTAAAAATATAAAATTCATTTTTCAACATTTATTTTATTTTTAAATTAATTAACACTCCAAAACTTAAAATAATTATAATAAAAATAATATAATTCAAAAAATCATCAAAATTGGTCCAAGTGGTCCTCTGGTCATTAGAAATGTCCCCTAATTTTCTTAAGGACAGAAACTTTCCCTTGGTCATGTTATTAAATTTTCCTTGGAAATCTCTATTTTCCACCAAAAATAATTATATAAATAAATTAAATACATAAAAATCACATTTTCTCCTCTCATGTCTTTATTGACATATGAGTAAAGTCACATAAAAATTTCAAGTTCATTTGAGTTCAATTTAGTGAGTTATGAAATTATTAAGCTTAAAGGGTAAAATGGTAATTAAAATCTTTAATCCTTAATTAAAACTTTTAGGTTTAATAAAAAATTAACAAGTAAAATATTTGATCCTAATCTGATTTGGATGATTGAAATTTAAATAATTAAAGGGTAGAAACCCATTAAGCAATTTAAAATGATTAAACTTTAATTAAATAATTGATTAAATTTGGAAGAATAATAAAATCGGAATTATTAAAATAGGGATATTATTAGGAGGAGATTTATTCTTTAATTTAAAAATCCCTAAATTAATTATCTCATTAATATTCAATTCTTAATTAAAATGATAACTCAAATTCAAAACATTAAAAGACTTAATCATTAAACTAAAATTAAATTATTAAACTCTTTTAAAAATTTCAATTAAAATTAAAAATAAAAAAATTAAATTAAAAATTAAATTAAATTAAGTAAATTAAATTAAATTAAATTAAATTAAAATTAAATTAAAATTAAAAGTTGAATTAAATTAAATTACAAATTAAATTAAATTAAATAAACAAATTAAATTAAATTAAATAACTTAAATTAAATTAAATTAAATTAAATAAACAAAATTAAATTAAATTAAATTAAATGAATAAATTAAATTAAATTAAATTAAATTAAATTAAGTAAATTAAATTAAATTAAATTAAATTAAATTAAATTAAATTAAATTAAATTAAATCAAATTAAATTAAAATTAAATCAAATCAAATTAAATTAATTTAACATCAAATCAAACTAAATTGAAATAAATTAAATTAAAATTAAAACTCAATTAAATTAAATTAAATTAAATTAAATTGAATTAAATAACAACACTTAAAACAGAAAGAAATTAAATATAAAGCAACTCAACACTATTCCAAATTTAAACCCTTTAACTTAAATCAAATCATTTCAATACCAATTTACCCTCGAAAGCTTTGGTTATTATAACTCCTAAACGAACATTAAATGAAATGTTACTTCACTTATGTGATATTCAAATGTCCTAGCTCACTGAGCAAGATAACAACAAAACTTCAATTCCTGGACGATTAATTCATTTGTATAATTAAACCCATTTCGGACTTAAAACAATCCTAGAAATATCGAAAAGATGTTTAAGATTCTTCTTAAGCACTTCCTCAATATGATAGTGACATTTATAAGAACAATCGAATTTAATTATTCTTTCGATGAAGAAAATCGTCTTCAAACAAAAACACAAAGAACCTAGACGTCATAGAAATGACTAACTATATGGATTTAGAACTTGGTAGTAAAACCATAACCCTTACCTTAGCTTTACCTAGGAACTTGCTTAAATATTCTAATTGTGTTTTAAGTGCAACTTGAATGACGGGAAGACCCTCCAGTACGCTTTTATTTTATTGCAATTTACTTTCTTGCAATTTACATTATTGCAATTTATTTAACCGTATCGCACTTACTTTTCTGCATGATAAACAACACGTTGCATGAAAACTCACACCTTTAGGATAGCCCCTAAAACTGAAACCAAAACTAAGTTAAAAGTCATCGCAAGATAAAATTCACCGCCACAACATTTCAAAATATAAAACAACTCAAAATTTAATCACAAACAGAACACAAAACTACAATTACAATTAAATTAAAACGTCCCGTTGGATGATCGGGAATACCTCGGATGATGTAACCTACGTGTTGCTAACGGGATTTCCCACGGTCTAAATGAAAGTGTGGAACTCATTCAATTGAGTTTAGCAAATTCATCCGGACTAAGTGAATCCGATAAAAATAATGATGCCGAAGGATGGAACCGCGGGATCTTAACCGGTGTTGTTATAATCAACTTTAAGATTTGTTTTAATTAAAACGTAAAAAACACTCGGAAATTAAGATCTTCTCTAAACCAAAACACTTTTCTCATCCCCCGATTTATGACTTCTAAAACTAAACCTCTCGCAACAACAAAGGAGCTCGGAGCATGGTGGGCAAGACGGCCATCGTCATCAGCAAAACCCGAGTCTACTTCAGAAGAAACTTTCCTAGAATTAAATAACCAAGCCATAGGATTTCGAGGTAGTTTGCCATAGTGCAACATAAATCCTCAACCTCTTTGTTAGGCACTTGCATTGCAAATTAAGCCCTAACCGGTCTTAGGATTCCGAGGTAGTCGTTTGAGTACGACATAAACCCTCACATCTTCAAGGCTATTTATATGATTCTATCATATAAATATAAGTCCTAATTAACTAAAATCGGCAAAATCAAAACATTTAAATAAATATTAGGACTTTCCTAAATCCAAGCCGAACAATAGGATAGTCGGGAAATTACCGAAGTTCGCTTCGAATCCGTGATTTCTCCTACTTTTCTTCCATCGGATTCACAAAACAAAATGTTCCAAACTCGATCCATTCCCTATCGAAATTCCAAAATTCAATCCTCGAAAACTTAAACTTTGAAATCCTTGAGAGCGAATTATTGATTATTATCGAGAGTTTTCTTAGGTGATTCCCGTCACTTAAGATGTAATTAACTATAGGGGCTTGCCCTTATAGTGGAATTTTAAAGAACCTGGTAATATAAACCATGTTTAATGTTTTCATATTAAGCAGGGAATTTTGTCGGCTTATAAAATTGGTTCGCAGTACCAAACGGATGTCACAAATCTTCTAGTTTATTTAATCGAGCCCCATCGTCAGCGAGCGTGTCTATCTTTAGTGATGATACACGGCTTGTGGTGCGGTGCTCGTTTATATAAGCTTATTCTGGGATGCGAGATCGGCTTAACCTCATATCTTAAAATCTTCAAATTTAAAATTATTTTCAAAATCAAATACTACTTTCCAAAATTATTTATTTAAACTAAATTAAGAATTCGCCGACAATTTCTGTAGGCGACCCCTCTTCAAAACACAACACACCGACCTAAAAATATGCCGACGCATTTCGGCGACTCACTAGGGAAAATTCCTCTCTCCATTTTAATCAAATAATTCTGCGTTTTCAAAAATCTGAAGTGTATCCATGTCCCTAGTGGATCAAACTACCCTTCTTTCCGTTGAATACTATGTTCATTTCTACCTTGGACAAGTATAGCCAACATTCTCGGATTTAGGAGCCACTGTTTAGACACCCCTAAACGCAGAGGTTCCGAGATCCTTTTACCTCATTTTCGAGGTGGGGTGGACCCCCAATAGGTGTTAGTTTAGGAATGATCCTTCGAGTCGAGAAGTCTTCGCTTAAGACTTTCTTTTCCTTTCCAACTCGAATCGGATTCCTTACCTTCTTTACACCTTTCGAACATTCCGTTCTAAATAAACAAACCCTCTAATAAGTGACTCTTTTAACAAATGATTCTCTCTTATAAATACATGAACAAGAATGAGTTCGGACTCTTTTCAATTCCTTTCTTTTGTCCTAAAGAAAAGAAGCATAGCTTCGGACCGACAACCGAATCTACCCTGCAGAAATGGAAGCCCCGAAGCTGATTTTCTCCTTCACCAATGGACTGGACTTCGCCGTCTATAAGGATGAGCTGCCCGACAATGGGATCATCCGATTCGGACAAGGATTTGAAAACACGAATGTCAAAGTCACCGACGTCTCCCTCTTTGCACCGACGAACAAGATATCCGAAGCCGAGGAGCCACCGCTCGAGTTCAACCTCAGTCGACCCAAGAGTTTCCTCCCCCGCAAAGGATCCCAACTCGGGAGGAGTACCGCCGTCCGCAGGAGGACCGTTCTTACTACCCCCACCGGTCTAGTTGTTTCTCGCACCTACCCCGACTTCCGCCAAATCAAAGGGGAAAGAAATCCGAACTATGGTAAACCCGTTACCGTGGAGGGTACGGATCTTCCCGTAAGACCTTCGTTTTCGAAATCGGGTCCAGCTCAAAGATTCCGTCACCGACAAGGACCCAAAGAAGAAACGAAGTCGAAGGATCGCCGGAGAAGCGTAGCCGCTGAAATCGCCTTCCTAGAGGAAATTCTAGAACCGCCGAATATACACCGCCGCCGAATATACACCGCCGCTCGAATACATACCACTCTTGGGAGGAAACAGGTTCCATCCCCTCTCCGCCGGCAGGATGAGGAGAATGTTCGCAAGATTGTCGCCACATTACCTCGGCCCGCATATTACAACGATAGCCGCAAGAAACGAACTAGAACTACGCCGTTTGCTCGACCGCAAACTTTGGTAGAAAAGTTAGCAAAGAAGGAAAACCGCCCGCATCGGAGATTCTACGAAGGATAGGGCGGGTGCCGGCCAAATCCCGTCTCGGGCCCCGAGTAGAGCCCGCCGTCATGACGTAAAAGCCAAGTAAAAGAATGAAGGCTAGCCCGCCCGTCGTAGTCTTAGGATTACAGACTAGGAGGATACCACCTTCCAAAGCATTTGGCCGACGTACCTTATGCCGCTAGAAGGATGGTATGGCGTCCCACTCATGGCGGCTAAGATCGAAACAAAGCAGCCTCGAGAAAGAAAGTCTCGCCAGAGGCCGGAATCCGAAGAAAGTGCTACCGCGATAAAGGGAACTCGTGAAAAAGGACCCGCAGACTATCGCATGACAACCGCAAAGCTACACAGTAAAGCCCCGCTAGAAGATGCCATGGAAAAGCCGAGAACCGATATTCGACGGTTGGCAAAAGAAAGAGAAGAGAAGTTCGGAGATGAGATCGATTCATCGGAATTCATGGACGACGAATATGCGAAATCAATATGGTCGAGACACGAGCTTCATCGCCTTCGCAAGGTGCTCCCGCAACCGCAGAAAGAGAGGAGCCGTAACCGATGAGAAGGCAGCTTTCGGAAAAAGACGACACGATCGCTCAAATGGCCAAAAGGATGGAAGAGATGGCCGTAGCCTCCGACCACTCTCCGCAGTCAAGTACAACCACATAGAGAGACACCCCCGCAGGTCATTCACATCGTAGACGGAGGAAAGGAGATTACATCCGTCAATCGGGATGATCAGCCAAAAAGGATACAACACAAAGTATGATCCCCGAAAAGGATATCAAGAACTTGGTGGAAGCAACAGTGCGAGAAGCCTTAGCACAATCGAAGAGCGGGACATCCATTCGGACGGGAAGACCTTACTCCGAAGAATTCGACGCCGTCCAATACCCGAAAGGCTTCGTACCACCTCTCGTTCAAGACCTTCGACGGAACCGGGAACCCCCGACAAAGATGTCGCACACTTTCGTGCCGCTTGTTGTAATGCCGGCGGGAGCGATGCATTACTCTTCCGACAGCTTCGTCGCCAGCTCGTCGGAATCGCCTTCGACCGGTATGCGTAACTACCAAATGGTTCGGTGAAGACATTCTCGCAGCTAGAGAACCTCTTCATCAAGCGATTCGTCGGAGCTCCGCACCACATCACTATAGGTGATTTAGTGGTAGAGAAACAAAGGCCGAATGAAACTTTGGTGGATTACATACTTCGATGGAGGAACTTAAGCATGAAGTGTGAACCACAACTCGCAAGAACAACATGCAACAGGCATTTTACTTAAAAGCATTCACGGCCCGATAGCACTTCTCCTTAAAGGATTCACTATTAAGACTTTCGAGAAGTTGTTAAGCAAGGCCGGAAGCTTGCAAGAAGAGGCGAAGCAATTAAGTTTCACCGACAAGACGGATAAGCAGAAGCCGGTGAAGACCTTCGAAAAGAAATCCGGGATCGTTGCAGCAGTTGACAAAGGCAAGCAACCGATGCAAATACCACCGTAACGGCCGCAAAGAACCACAACAGAATTACCAACAACCCCGGTCCAGCTATCGACCGTCTCCGCAAGATGAACAACCGTCTCGTCCGCAACGTACATTAAGGGAACTTCGAGCAGAGAATATCCGTTCAAGAATGAAGCAAGCATCGAAAATGTTCCGTAGTCCGATGAAGACTCCAGATTTCCAATCGCTGAGCCTAAAAGACCGCAGGAAGTCAACAAGAACGGTGATCCCAACTTTTGCCCCTACCACCGGATGCTTCGGGCACAAGATGTAAGATTGCATTACCTTTAAAAGTTGGCTCAACGACAACCTTCGGAAAGGAAATATAACTATCCCGAAGGAGTACATGAAGGAACCCCGTAAAGGAGGTTCCGTCAATGTTATCTCAACTCGATCCCGTCATTCCGATAGATCCCTATGCAACCGACGATGGATGGACTACCGCTCGGACGAGGTCTTCGAAGAAGATTTTAGACAACATCCGAACCGCCTCGGTGCGAGCTTCAATTCGTAGTTCGAGACCCGTTAAGCCGGTACTATCACTTGCGATAGAAGAACCACCTCAACAGAGGCGATCGAAGAGAAGAAGAGAATCGACGAAGAAGAGAGGACCGAGGCTCCTAAGGCTAGACTAGGGGCCGCTTATCCTAGGATAGTTGTTTCCGATTCGGGGAGAAATCCCTCGAACCTCTCGATTTTATATGATTATCTCGCTTCACTTCGGTGGGATCATATAATGATAAGGGTGATGGCGTTAGCTACGTTTTGACTGTTTCTAACGATTACGTAACTAGCGACAATCCGGACATCGACTTCGATACCAACAATAATTCTCAAATCATACACGATCTCGACGAGCAAAATAACGAAGAAGATATCCATCAAGGAGGCTACGAGAGCTCAACAAGCAACGGATCTATCTGTGAGTTTCGAGGAGCTCCACATCACGATAGAGTTAGAACCTTCGCATTCTCGAAGATAATCCGAAAGAGCCCGTCATTCCGATTCAGGAGGAGACACCGGCGAACTCAACACTAAATTCGAAGAAATTACGTAAGTCAACTTAAGAAGTGGAAGAGTTCTACCTCCAAGAATGGGTCCAAAGGACAAAGGAAAGCGGTGGTTGTTCAAGAAGAACCAACCCCAAATAGAAGAAATACCCATTCGAGAAGAAGTCGAGACACATGGAAATAAAGTGGACTACAACGTGCTAGCCCATCTTAGGAAACTACCGGCCAAACTGAGCATTTACGACGCTCTCATCTTATCAAAGGAGATGAGAGAAGCTCTGATCAAGGCCTTACTTGATCCGGAAATTTGCTTAGCTCAAATGGCCTGGAGATTCCTTAGATGAGGTTTGCTCGTTAAAAGAACAACGAGGCGTTACCTTCACTGGACAAGTGACCTACTACTGGGGACAAGCAGATCACAACCGACCGTTGTACATTTCAGCTTACAATCGGGAAGTTTACGCTCTCCGCAGTATTGGTGGATCCAGGAGCATCAATCAATATAATGAGTCTTCGAACACTAAGATATTTGGAAATCGATGCTCGCGAGCTCGAAGCCGTACAAAATGTTATTAAGAGGATTCAACCGTAAAGGAGAAAGAGCCCTCGGGTCAATAACGCTATCGATGAAGACCGGTGACTTAGCAAAGACAACCGCAAAATTTCACATAATCGATTCGGAAACGTCGTTCAACGCTCTATCGGGCCGACCATGGATACATGAAAACAGGATGGTACCATCATCTCTACACCACGTGCATCAAGTACTACGATGGAGGGGAACAATGGCATCAAAGGTGACTTGCAACCATTCTCCGTACATGAGATTGGAATCCATGAAGACGCAGCTTATTATGCACCGCCGAAGAAAACAATCTTCTCCAGAGATACCGTAACAAATGAAGCAAAGAAAGTTCAAGACAACGAAGAACCTGAAGTTCTAGTCCAACAGTCACTCACCACTCCCTTCCGGCGAAATGGTGAAGGTTTCTCCACAACTCGCATCCGAGGTCGAGGCCGGGGACGAGGTCGTGGTAGAGACGCTAGGACAGTTGGACGTAAGAAACCAACCATCAATGTCGATTGGGAAGATAGTTCCAAGAAGAAAAAGAAATCAAACAAGAAGCAACGACAATAAGTCTGAAGAAGCCGCAATTCAAGATCTCTCGAAGATGAAAAGAATGAAGAATACAAATCAATGTACGAGAAGATTAACCACTATGTACATACTATGACCCTAACCCCGATCCATTCTAATAAGATCGAGGGTATGGTGGTCAAAGAGGTACGTAACGACGCGTGCAAGGCCAATCAAGTTCTACCGTGGTGCTTCTTCCTCCAAAACCGAAAATCATGTACAATTCGAAGATGTCACTTCATCGAATTAATGGAATTACCTTTCGAGTGGTACTCTCCCCGTGTTCAAAATTTAATTCAACGTGGTTTCTTACCTCGACAATGGACAAAAGGCCAATCACAACATTTTGAAAAGTTATGGAATAACTCCGGTCGTCCACCCAATTCAAAGCATGGTCTCTGGATTCGGCACGATAGGGTCAGTTGACGATACTGAAGTTTGCTTGGTTGTCACTTGCGAGTCTAATGAAAACTGCATGAAAACTATAGACAAACTCGAAGATTTACAAATTGGAGACGCTCCACCAGAATTCGAAGAAGAGATCAAATCTACAATAGATGAGTTGATGGAAGTTAACTTAGGTACTAGCGAAGAACCTAGACCTACCTTTGTTAGCTCCTTACTCAATAAAGAAGACTTCGAAGAAATAATCAAGTTATTAATGGAATTTAAAGACCGTTTTGCTTCGGAACTACGATGAAATGCCGGGATTAGCTCCGGAGATCGCAGCTCATAAGCTAGGAGTGGATCCTACTTCGTCCCGACCGGACAAGGTCCCGAAGAATGCGTCTAGAAATTGAACAACAAGTCATAGCCGAAGTTAAAAAGCTAATAGACGTTAAATTTGTCCGCGAAGAACAATACCCGACTTGGCTAGCCAATGTGGTGCCGACGAGAAGAAGAATGGTCGATCGAATTTGTGTGGACTTCGCAGATTTAAATAAGGCATGTCCAAAAGATGAATTCCCTCTACCGATCCCGAATTAATGATCGACATCGCTTCAACGCATGAAATATTTTCATTCATGGATGGATCTTCGTGATACAACCGGATAAAGATGGCTCCGTAAGATGAAAAGCTTACAGCATTCGTAACGCCGATCGAAGTATTTTGCTACACGATGATGCCATTCGGACCGAAGAACGCAGGAGCAACCTACCGCAGAGCAATGACAAGAATTTTTGATGATCTCATCCACAATCAAGTCAAATGCTACGTGGAGGATGTGGTCATCAAAAGCAAAGTAAAGGAAAACCAACTCGTATGATTCGAGAATCGTTTTCGAACGATTAAGACAATTTAACCTTAAGATGAATCCCTTAAAATGCGCCTTCGGCGTCACCTCCGGAAATTCTTAGGATTCGTTGTCCGACATCGTGGAATCGAAATCGACCCGGAAAGATTAAAGCTATCTTAGAAATGCCGCCTCCCAAAACCTTAAAACAATTACGATCTTTTCAAGGAAGCCGGCATATCTTCGACGCTTTATCTCAAACTTGTCGGTAGGTGTCAGCCTTTCTCGGCACTAGTTAAAAAGGACACCAAATTTATTCGGGAAGAAAAATGCCGAAGGCCTTCGAGGACATTAAACAATATTTAATGACACCTCCCGTCTTAGCAACCCCTGGCCTCAGTAGACCGTCGATACTTTACACCGCGGCTCTAGACGACTTTCTCGAGCTCGTTAGCCTGTGTCAATGATGAGGGTAAAGAAAATGCTCTTTACTACTTAAGCCGTCGTTTACTTCCGACGGAAGTAAGGTATCCCGCAATTGAAAAGCATCGTTTGCCCCGATCTTCGCCGCTCAAAAGCTCGTGCACTACATGCTTTCTCATAAGGTCAACCCGATCTCGAAGTTTAATCCATTGCAATACTCGATGACTCGTCCAACACTTTCCGCGTACTTGCCGCATGGTCAATGATATTATCGCAATTCGATATAACTTTCGTGCCTCTGCGTGCCGTGAAGGGACAAGTCTTAGCAGACTTTCTCGCAAAGACACCCTTTCGCCGGCCGAATCTCCTCTCAACGACGATTTGCCGATGAACAAATAATGAATCTAGAAGACCTCGATGATCGACGTTGGGAATTATATTTCGACGGAGCATCTTCAAGACACAAAGACGAAGAATCGCGAGTGATAGGCCCCGTAAGGCAGAATCGGCTAATCTTTATAACACCGGAGCGGGGATGTTAAGATACTCCTACCACTCGACGAACCGTGTACAAACAACGAAGCAGAATACGAAGCCCTCATAACAGACCGGAATTAACTATTCAAATGGGAATAACAAACATCAACATCTACGGGATTCGCAGTTAATCATTCAACGGATCGCCGGACAGCATAGAATTTTAAAGCCGAGACTCGAACAATACTTCCAAGATGCCATACAAATTCGTTGGAATCGATTCCAAATGTGACAATCTACAAAATTCCTGTAAAAGAAAATGCTTTAACAGATGCTTTAACCCGTCTCGCAAAAGAATTTGCATGTTTGCAAGATGAATCGCTGGAAGTGTCACTCACGGACGTCAGTCCTATCACAACTCGACATGGACACAATACACAAATCGAAAAAGGAAAAGAATCAGCATACAGCAGTTGAAAGAAAACACAGAAGATCAGCGATGACCATTGATGTACTACCCGCAAATAAGAAAGCTACTGTGACGATAGGTCGCTAAACTCATCGATCAAGAAAAGAACTCGTCCTACGCATTAATAAACAACACATCGTACGTAAGGTCTTTTGATCAAATGTGGCTAAGGTGCCTAAGCGGGTCCAAGGCCCGCGAAATTGTTAAGGAGGTGCATTCGAGACTCGCGGCGCTCACCACCGGGTCCGAAGATGAAAATGAAAATTAAAAGACTAGGGTACTACCGGCCCTCGATGATGACCGATCGCATGAAAATCGCCAAGAGCCGTCACCAATGCAAAGTGCACGGAGTGGTTCTACACCAACCTCCAAATGTGCTACATCCGACAATCGCGTCGCGGCCATTCGAATGTTAGGGCACGTATATAGTGGGTCCGATAGAACCACCATCTTCAAAAGGACATCGCTTCATTCTTGCGGCTACGGATTACTTTTCCAAGGGCAGAGGCAGCTCCACTTAGAGAAGTGAAAGCACACCACGTGCTACGCTTTTCAAGAACCAAGTTGTCTACCGTTTCGGGGTGCCGCGCAGATCATCTCGTATAATGGGTCGCATTCGAAGCACGCAAATCAACAACTTTGTCGAGAGACACGGAATCGACCGGCGATACTCGACAATTTACTACCCAAGAGCGAACGGCCTCGCCGAGGCTTTTAATAAAACTCTCGTTCAAATCTTAAAGAAAACCTTGGAAGATAATAAGAGAAATTGGCACGAGAAGTTGTTAGAAGCCTTATGGCCTACCGGACAACCTTCGTAACTCCTACTCAAGCTACACCTTACTCTCTCGGTGTATGGGTCCGAGGCAGTGTTACCTTTAGAGGTTCAAGCCTTCCTTCGCTCGTAATCGTGCATAGCAAACAAGATCACGACAGAAGAAAACACCAAATTACGACTCGAAGAATTAGAAAGCCCGGAAGGGAAAAGACTTGCAGCCGCAACGAATTTAGAACTATACCAAGCTAAGATGGTTCAAGCCCACGACAAACCGGTCCGCCCAAGAACCTTCAAAGTTGGTGACTTAGTTCTCGTTTCAAGAGACCTATCCTCGCACATCGCAAGATAGGAGGAAAATTTGAGCCTACTGGGAAGGACCGTTCGTGGTCAAGCAAGATACTCGTGAGGTTCCTACCAGCCTAGTGAATCGCCAGTGAGAACGACATATGCTTCCGATCAACTGGACGATACATGAAAAAGTATTACGCTACCCGATGTTTCGAAGGAATGAATTCTTCATCCCTAAGAAATACGGCAAAGTAATTACTTATGATCGGGTCCGAACCCAAAAATAATAAAATGTGCTAAAATAAATAAAATCATGATAATAAAATTTTCCTTGTTTTCTTTTCCAAATCAAAATCTCTTTCCTGATCTTATCCCGCTTCATTCCCGTTAAATTTTAAAATATAAGAAAAAAAAATGTCTTTAATAAACATTTTCTTAATGTTCTTGTTCTTAAGTACAACCCCCGATCCTTTTCGTTGTCTTTTCGCAGGAAATGTCGAACGGGCGGTTGGTCCCGAACTTTAAGAATGGCGTAAGCCTCGCACTCGATGAAAAGAGGGTGAAAGATGGAGCGATAATCGAGATCGACTCGGATTTCGCACCACAGCAGCCTACAAGCACGAGGAAAGTGACCGGGTCCCGCTAACCGAGAAGAACTACCCGGCGACAAGCGATGAAAGTGGGTGGCCCAAGCCACCAATCCAACAACAAGAAAAGAAAGGCAAATGCCGAAGAAGGCAAGAAAATGAAGTCCGTAGTGGCTACAAGCAGAGGGCAGCTTGCCGCCGCCGCGCCCACAGAGATTCAAGAAGTTCGAAGAGCTACCTCACAACGAACGCAACGAAGAAATAAGAATCGCCGTATCCGTAAGATGTTAACAAAACTAGCCGCGACCGCCGCGACGAGACAGCTTGCTAATGCCAGACATACACTTCGAAGACACCGGCTCACCAGAACTCGAAGAAAGGAGGCCAGCTCCTAGGATAACCGTAAAGGACCAGTGGAAATCCCCGAAGTTCGAAGAAAGAAGGCTACCACGCCGCCGGATAGAACCACCCGCAATGCACGACCTTGTCGCGTGAAGCAACCCCGGGGATGTCCCGACGTGCATCATCCCCGAGGAGCCGAGGTATGCAGGAGAACGTGAAGGGATTGAACCGTATATCCCACAATATGTCACAAGGCCTCGCCATCCGCGATCATTCCGGAATACGAGCCGGAGAGAATGCGAATGTTGAAAAGAAAACCTTTCGAATACTTCGAGAGAATTAAAGGTAGAAGAATCAATATACTAGAGGGCCTCGAGCTACATACCGACGTATTCTCCGAGTATGAACAACAACGAAATCGTGGATTGTATCCGGGATTTGAAAAGAATGGGCCGAGCGAGGCTCCGTCGACCTCATTTTCGATGAGGTCTTCTCTTCTCTTTAGTACTTAGGATCTAGCCTTAGGCTTTTCCTTCGACTATCTTAGAGGACTAGAGATGGAACCTACCCCTTTAGAAACTCAACCACTTCTTAACTCCCCGCAAACTCCACAAACTTGATTGTAGGCCCCTAATCACCTGGAGGGTCGAAATCAAATGCGGAAGTTTAAAGGATGAGTTCCTATAGGATTCTTCGGGCCTTAGGATCGCTCCGGGTGGCCTGGTCCGTGAGGACCGACTTACACACACACTACACTTATACACTACACTTTCACACATCTCCTAAAACCACACCCATACCCAACTCGACCTCCCGACTCATGAAGGTGAACAACATAACTGAATACACAAAATGAGTCCTCTCATGGCTCATAT